>JANZLX010000004.1:9824913-9841199 GCA_025531955.1 Erythroxylum orinocense | reverse complement strand
CGCAAACTTACCCTATGAACATTTTCCAAACACAAAGCAAAATACACTTAACTTCGAAAGATCATAACTTTCAATCCTGATATCGAAAAATATCAAACTTTATGGCGACAGAAAAATCTCAACAGAAAGTCAACTTTTATCTCCAAAAAGTCAAACTTTCACAATTCTTCATATTCTTACACTTTTTCTCTTTATTTCGTAATTTTCAACTTTCATTTCAATCATCTCATTCACTTAAACTTTCGTAACCCAAACAAATCGACTCAAATATCAAAGACATCAAAACCAAGTGTTTCTTTTCTCATTAATTTTCTTAAGGCACAATTTCTTCTAAAACACCATTCATATACAAAAACACTCATTGAATTTCATTTAATATTTCTAAATTCCACTAAAAGATCGGGGTCCAACACATGTATTACTAGCATAAGAGGTTAAGATTGCAACGAATTTGAGGTATGTTGAGGAACCAATTAAAATAGTTGGATACGAGACGAAAAAGTTAAGAAATCTTGTAATTCCTTTGGTTAATCCTTTGGAGGAATCATTAAAGAGAAGAAGCTACATAGGAGACTGAGAAATACATGAAGAAATAGTATCCCCATCTATTTGGTCAATCAGGTAAGAATTTCAAGAACGAAATTTCTTAAAGGGGTAGAATTGTAATAACCTGTTTCCAAAACTTACTAAGGGTTAAAATCTTAGAATATTGAGTCATATCATATTTGAATTTATGATGTGCATCTCATTCACATGCATAACATGAGCATATACACATATGAATATTAATTTAGAAAACATTGCAAAGATAGTATATGCACTCAATTGACATATTCCAGGGTGAAAGGTTTAAAATGATTATGATATGATTATGTATTGTTTATGTCTTGATTTTTTGTTTGATGGATTATAATTAGTAATTTGGAGTTAATTGTTACAATTGGAAGAGTGATGAATTAAAATGTACATTTAGTCTAGGAAACATGTCAAGTGGTAAGACAAGTTGACACATGGAAAATTAGGATGACGAAAACTATAAAATGAGTGACATTTGGCATATAAAATTAAGTGACTAATGACAGTAGTGATTGAGTGACAAACGGCCTAGGATTTTGATGACATTTGGTAGCCACATAAAAGGACATGTAGCTTATCTCCCTGGATGACATGTATCCTTTTAAATCAAGGACACCTTGCATCAAAAGGCTTAAGCAAATGTAGAGACACTCACCTTTCATGAAGTTTCTGCTGCATACTTTCTTCTCCTTTCCTCTCACCACCGAAACACCCACACCATCACATCTCTGTGTTTTGCCTACATTTGTGTTCAATTACCACACCAAAATCCATGCTTTTAGACTTCATAAAGATAGTTATAGAACTAGATCATTGTTGTACTTGCTCCTATCTTTTGATCTTCGCTGGAAACCGTTTTACTTCCACCTTGTTCTTGGAATTGTGCATGCATGCATGGAAGGCTAGGTTAGCTTGATAATTGAGGAGGCAATTGAGCTGATCAAGTAAGTGAAAGACTGATCTCTTGTGATATATGTTAATAGAACTGAATGATGACTGAATTAAGGATGGATTGATTGTGATATTGGTGTTAAATGAGTGCTAAAAAAATGATGCTTGAATGATAGTTTCTGTTTTGTTTTTTATGCATGAAAACAGTAGGTTATAGGCTATTATATGGATGAATTAGGTTTAGGTTTGAAGTATAAATGAAGGTGAATTCTTGCTAAAGATAGGTGTTATTGAAGTGTTCTCAAATTTGGAAAAGTTAGGACTACATGTATGATGTGATAAAATGAACGGTGAAGAAACAAATGAGTAGAGTTTTGTGAGACTTATGTAACTAATACGGTAGTTAGATTAGCATGAAATGAAGTTGCATAAAAGGACATGAATTTTGGAAAACTTGAAGTGTTAGTAATGTTTCTAAGTAGGTGAAATTGGTGGAGAATTAAGGGAAAAAGTACAGTGCACAATCGTGGCACTCATCCCACAACTATAGTTAGTTGCATTAACTTCTGTCACGATCGTGGGAAGGTCCTCCATGATCGTGGGCAAGGCTTTGAAATGACAATTTCAGTTTTGTGTATTTGTTGAATTAACTAAGGATAAGTCATTTTACATTGGTGCATTTGGACTTGATTAAAGCTTGACATGAACTTGGATTGTTGCTTAGTTAATTGGTTAAGAGTTTGAGAAGTTTATGTTGTTAATTGATGTCATAACTTAAGGAATGAATTGTTTAGATATTAATATATCTAAATCTTAAAATTATGAGTTGTCAAAGGAATAAAGGTGTTCTTATGAATGCAAATATGATCCTAAGGATATGCGTAATGTGTATTAGGTATGAATGAATGAGAGTTGGGAAATTGTATGAATATATATTACTAGGAAAACTTGGTGAATGCATCATTTATGAATTTGAAGTAAATCAAGTTTACTTAAGGTATAAACCTAATTGTAAACTAGTTGTATACAAGCTATGATGCTTGAATGGTCAAGATTTGTGAATAAGGATACATAACCGGAAAGTCAATTGAGCATGCATTAAACATGACATATATACATGTGCATGGTTGAATATTCTTTTGATTAAACAAGTTAGTGATTTGTGAACTATGTGTGTATTGCATGACTATAGATGTATAAGTTGATTGCCAACATCTAGACATTGCTGGATCATCAAAGCAATAACTTATCTGAAGCGGACTGTGAGTTAACCTAGACGTGTAAACTCAATTATATATGCTTCTATTTTAATTGTATGTGCAATATGGAATGTGTGAACAACTGAATAATGAATGTCGGACTTAGTTCCGTGGATTTTAATATATGATATGAGCACATCGAATGAAAGGTATAAAGGCATGATATATGGATTGATGCATTTCATTAATATGTATGATCAGATAAAAGAGTTGTGACTGGAGTGATCATTGTGTGAAAAGAGCTTTAAGCTCAGGATTGTGATAAAGAGCCTCAAGCTCAGATAATATGAACTCAAAATTTATAACAAATTTGGGTCATAAATGAGTTCGGTATCCACAACGGATATGAGATAGTAAATTGGGTTGATAGGCGCTCGGTTACAACAAAACAAAATAAAAATGGAGTCATATGTGCATTTGCATATTCAACTTTACATATATTACATGAATGGTTTCGATGAATTATTGGATTGTTCTGAAATAGTGATATGAAATTTTTGTATACATGTTGTACTTGTTGAAATATGATATAATGTGATATGGTATTCAATGGTGGATGATGTGTTATACTTGGTAAATTGGGTTATATACTTGTTTTTATATTCTAACTTGAGTGAGCAAATCGATGATGGTTCACTCACTGAGTTCTCAAACTTATCAAAATTGCAATTTTGATTTTCAGGTTCAAGGGAGATGTAGCTTCTAAAACGATCTAATAGAATTCTAGTATTGTTATTTCGAGGATAAGAATGACTCAAAGGTTTGGTTAACTGATACCTGCAAAGTTTAGATAGATGTCTTTTGTATTAACATTTTATGTTATAACACACATTGTCTCTAGTGTGTAATTTTTGTATTGTATGATGTACTAGGATTAAGTTCAAAACTATTACGTATGGTCTACTTGAATTTGGAATGTTAATGACATATATGCCTTATTATGATTGTGAAGGAAACAAGTATTTGGACTGCTTAAGTCATATTGATGCCCTAGACTGTATTTAATGTGATTGTTCCAACATACCATTTTCGTAGAGTATATTCTCAACTATCCGTGAATATGTTCAGACATATGTATTATAGGCGTGGTACGTTACATTTTTTGTGTCAGAGCATAGTTTGACATCCTTATGGGCATATGTGAGCATTTAGACAACTATATAAAACTCTGCATAATAGATTTTTTTAAAAAAATCAACTCGTTACACGGAACGACATATTAAAATGTTCAAACAAATTAAAAAATAAGTAAAAATAATATTGATTTTTTTATCTAGCCCTAATGCTTATAAGGTTATAAAAATCCATATCATTGATCTTGACAATATACTTTTAAGCCTTATAATACAACTCAAATTAATTAGTTCATTATTAAAAAAAATCATTCTATTATGTCACGTATTACTAACTTTCAAATTGATTTATTAAACTAAAAATTTCTTATTTGATTATAAATCTACAACAGAAATTTGCCTTTTTATTTTAACATTGAATTTATTAAAGGTGAAACAAATTTTATTCTAAATTTTTTAACTCTGAACTTCTTGCAATCCAAATCATGATCACAAAAAGCAAACAACCAAAAACTCCGCACAGATCTTCCATAACTATAATAAAGCCCTTCTAAACCCCCAATTTAAAACACAATTGGTTGTCCAACCAGTAAAAACATAAGAGGGAAATTCTAAAGGGACAGCAAACATTCCATTCATCTCTATTAAAGCAACAAGCAAAGCCTCTACACCCTCATCTTCCAAAATTAACATTCAAGAGTAGTTACACAATCTAGCAACTGTCCCAAAATTATTAATAGCTCTGAAAAATTCTCTCGATAAATATCCACATAAAATAAATTCTATCAAAAATAGTTGCTAAAAATGAAAATCATTTTATATAATACAAAATCCACTTTAAAAGATATTTTATCAACCTAGAAACCGACGGAAAAATTTTCAACAAATTTATAAATCTCTTTCAAAAATATAGAAGAATAGTTGGCCTAGAATCCTCAGTCTACTAGCCAAAAAAGTAACAGAGCCACAATATTCTTACAACAAAGCTCAAAAGCAGCTCTGTGAAAGGCTGTCCTCTTATCTTGTTTAGCTCTTGAATTGTTGAAATCTCGGATCTACTTCAACTTTAGAGAGCAATGGAGAAGCAGCAGAACTGGGCTTGTTCTTTCTATGCTAGAAACAAACTTCCATCTTAAAGCACAGTTCGTTTTACTTCATTTTACTTTACTCTTCTCCTGCATAAATGTGCTTGTGCACATTGTTACACTTTTGGTAGAAAGAGCATCTACCAAGTACGAGGCAACAAAGTCATATCCCTTTCAGAAAGATTCAAGTTTGAGTCTCTCAAGCAACAAAAAATAAAGAAAATAGCTTCACATTACAATTTTGCCACTTGCATTATAGAACATATTTGGGAGTTTAGCCCTTTCTTGGATCAAATAAAAGAACTATACAATACCTTTTCAAGTTTACATATCACATTCCCAACAACAGATGTACCTAACCAACAATGATAAGCGACTGGGAAGAGAACTCAATAGCCAAAATTGTCAAAGCATGTCATGTGGTTAAGATGAGTGGCATGGCTGCTTTGCCGGTTTTGAGTCTGAACACCAACATGTGTAATCCAGTTTTGAGATCTTATACAGCTCATCTGGGGTCATCTTTTGGAGTTCCTCATGTTTCCAGAGGTCGAAACTATAATCGAAAATTTCAGTCCCATTTCCGTCCATCTGATGATCTTGTGCACGCAGTCTCTTGTACAGTCTCATCACAGACACGCAATCTTCATAAGGATCATGTATTCCCTTCTGGATATCGTACCTGTGAAATACAATTTTATAATTTTGATAAATATGGGAACTGCAAAATCTTAAAGCATCTCTACCGTAAGCTACTAAATGATGTAGGCTTAGTAAAGCTTCCCTAATAAAAAAATAACCAGAATTATTACTATTTTGGTCCCCAACTCCAAGCATTTGACTGCAAATAAAAAGATCTCCAGATTACAAACACTTCTGCCTACTACTACCATAACATGAAGCCACAAACCTTCTCAGAAAGGATATAACGTAGCTAAAATATTTGCTTAACAATTCCATATCACATGAGCCAATTAACCAGATCAGATACAAGAAACTTGCCCTAGATATGTTCGAATGAGATACTTGAGTGAGTGGCTAACAAGATTAGTTTTCATCAAGGGACGATATTTTGCTGTATCCCTGCAAAAGCAACATTCAACCAATTTAATAATCTCAAAGGAGCCACTTAAGGATTTCAAATAAAACAGGTAGGAAGGTAGGATGTCATAGGGAAATAACATACGAAGAAATTAACTCTTGATTTTGCATTGCAAAACCAACCACTGCGCACAAAATGAGCTTTCATGGCACATCTAAATTACACTGAAAAATCAGCATCAAGCAGTGTTGCCATTAGTAACCTATTGGGACCGATACAGTACCAGGATAGGAGGCATGCGTATGCTGTGCACCAATTTAGGAGTTGGTGCTTTTCCTTTTTGCTAAATTGTTAGTCTATTTTCTTATTAAACAGTTTTAGTTTTATTCGGATTCTTCAAATATTTGATGCAGCTACTGTGCCTCCCAAATTTGAGAAAGGAATAGAGAAGTATTTTCCTATCCTTTATTTCTGCATCTTGCTGCTCTAACGATCTTCACTTTGCCTTCTCCCATATTTCCTGTTGATGTTATTCTCTTAGTTCAGCTGAAACAAAATAGATATCTTCACGATTGAAGAATCCAACAAAGCCCTAGCTATATTTCTTTTTGTGTTCTTAATTACTGCAGCCTCATATTCACTTTGTCCAAACAGCAGAAAAGCTGAATCACCAAGGGAGGATAAACATGAGATATCATATATTTACCTTAATTATACTCATATAAATAACAAAATGCTATAACTCATATAAGCATGCATAACCATTTAAATAATTTTAACGTACCTTAAGAGATGACGGGGATAATCCATTCTCAAGCAATCCAAATCATGCTTCAGGTCATGACCCACAAGAAGCCTAGCCTTTTTGTCCGCTGGCTGTTGCCTTCCAACAAATTCTCTAGCGTACAAAATCTCTAAAATTTTATTTTGCACTTGCTTGACTGGCACGGCATCTTTTAGATGTTCTGCAGTCAGCCCAGTTATTTCATATCTGAAAAGAAATTGCAACAGGTGAATTAAGACAAGACTATTCCTAGTATGATCTTTTTTCTTTCCACCTATGTCCTCTAAAGAAAAGGGAAGTAACAAAGACTGCAAAATACCTGTAATTTGTGATAGGACTCTGAGGTTGAACATAGGTACAAAGAATTACATTTTCATCTTCATCAACTAAGCACACCCTCGCACAAAGGTCAACTGATCCATCACTTCCACCGCCAACCATTTCACAGTCAATAGCAACTGCTTGAGTACCCTCGCCTGTATACTTTATGTTAAGCAATTGTGAATCATTTCTTACTTCTCTACCACTTAGCATCTTTGTTGCCTGCAGTGAACCAAGAAAAAAAAAAGAAAAGGAGATGCCCCCAATAGCTGTTGGTAAAAGTTCTTTCAGTTATGAATTTCTATGAAGTAAAACATTTCCTGAACAAATAATAACAGTTTATCAACATTTAACTCGGATACTTAAAACGTCACTAATCTACTCACCAAAGAACCAGGTGCAGATAGGCAGCAAAGTCCTCTGTGATTGCTAAGAGAAGTGGGGCTCTCAAAACACTTTAAGCAGAGATTGCACCCCCGGTGAGAATAAACGGTTGAACAACTTGCTTTTGCCAATTTCCCTGACATATAAGAAATTCCCAAGATAAGAAACTTATTATCGAATAAATGAGCACCAAAATAGCATGATACCATTTAGATGTTCCCTCAGAGATTCAAAAGATTTGCAGTGTTTCCTGCAGACCCCGCATTGAGGTTGATGAGGCGAGTGGTATGAGATCTTCATGTGCTCAACAAGGTGTTCCTTTTTCGTAAATTGCTTGTAGCAGGCAGAGCATTTGTGCCTGAAAAAGAAAGGAAATTCAATACGCAAGAAAAAAAAAAGAAATAATCGCAAAAAAGCGAGTTGCCCATGAACAACATCTTTAAAAACAGCGATAGAACAACATTCCTGACTTGATCAGACATAGTTCTAAACCTCTAACTGAATGACTAATTCTATGAACAAACATAAAATCAAGAAAAGTTTTCGAAAATGAAACAGGAGGCATTGAAGATGAAAAGAGAGGACCTTGTAGCTGGGGCTTTTGTTGGCGGTTGAGCTTCAACATCCATAGAATCAACGGTGGAGGTGGTACTTGGAAGCGTCGATGATCAGGGGCTTACAGTACCGAACCATAAAAACCCTCTGAGCTTGCAAGGTTTTTTTTTTTTAATTGAAATTTTTACGATATTTTATATAAGAGATTTAATTTGAAAAATAAAATTTATTAGTACTAAAAAGGAAAAGAGAAATAGTCGGGGTTGTTTGCATTTATTTATATATTTAAATTCAGAAAAATAATCAATTGATAAATGATAGTAGAAATAAATGTTAAATGATAGTAAAAATTATTGATAAGTGACATTAAGATTTAATGACAAATGTAATAGAAAATTAAGAGACAATTAGAATAAAATTTGGAGACAAATAGGCTAGTTATTAAAAGGTAATCATATGGAGACAATAATAAAATGACTAAGAGGCAAGTGACCACTCGCCATATTTTATTCTTTGAAAGACCAACATCGTTGTCTTTCACTTCTACTTTTATCACTTGTTTTCATCTTCTTCATTTATTTTTATCTCTTCATCTCACGAAACTCAACTCAACTCTCTCGTGTTGATTTTGTCAAAATCCTACACTACCACTTTAAGATCCTTACTATCCCTTCTTGTTACAAAGAAAACACAGCCTATTTCTCCTTCAATAATGATGATCATATAATGCTTGGAGGCTAAGGTTATTTGATGATTCTAGAAGAAGCTTTGGGTAAATCAAGTAAATAACATATTAATCTTCATGACTTTGTTAAATGAAGCATATTTGATGGTAGTTTATAAGGAGGGATAATCATGAAAAAGATATTGAAAATATATGTGTAACGTGGGTGAACAATGAACGTATCCATGTCTTGCTTTTGTATTTTGATAGGTAATAGATTATGGAATGATATAATGTTGGATTAATAGAGTAAATGGTGTTATATATATGTTGGAACGTGGGTAAAGAAATGAATACATTGATGTCTTGTTTTCATGTTTATGATGATCAATATTTCATAAGTTATTGTATAAATGAGTTTGAAATAGAAAGATTATTAAAGATGGTGTAGGAAATAGTGCAGAAAAATTTGATAGATAATGAGTTTTATGTGTTGTTTTCTTAGTGTATTAATGTGGATTTCTTTTGGTGCTTTAAAGATGAACTAAAATGAGTCTAGAGCTAAAGAAAGGAAGTAATGTAGTGTCTTAAAATGGGAAGAATTAAGGTGATAGTTAGAAGTGAAATGAATGTGGAAATGAAGTTGAACATGTGCAGAAAGATGATAATCAATGTCTATATGTATATGTTCTATTTTTAGTGTTCATGATCAATCATAAACTATAACTTGTTTATGGATGATATTGAGCTGAAATAGAGTTAAGCATGATAGGGAACTGATGAGTAATTAAACTATAAATGATAGACCAAGCATAAGGTGTCAAATGTAGTAAGTAAAGAGTTGGAAATATGGAAAATATGGATGCAATTGGATAGATTTTGGGGCAAGAAGCATAACTTTTGCTGTAGAGGTCGAATTGAGATCATTTAAGTATGCTTTTGAAGAGGACTTCGAGTTCTACAACTTCTATAAAGATCCTGATGAGAGATTTTTCTATCTAAAGGGTTAAATTTTCACATTTCTGTAAGTGGCTCGTGAAGGTCTGCCCAGCGGACATGATGTCCCTTCAAAACAAACATGAGCGAAGCTGGAAAGCTGGAAAACCTGAGAAGGTTGACCCAGCGGACATAAAGTCTGCCCAATGGACATTCACTGGCCAATTGGCCTTAATTTAGGCTTGAATGAAGCTTGAATTGAACCTAGAATGGTGCTTGGATTAATTGACTATATGTGTGATATGTATGAAGTGACAATTAAGGTTATAACTTAGTAAATGAATTGTTGATATCAAAGTACCAAAGGCATAAGTATAATGGGAATGAAGATGTTCATATGATTGTAGTTATGATTCAAAGGAGTTAAGTAATATGTAATAAGTAAATGTGAATGAGAATTGGGTATTATAAGAGCATATAATGTTAAAAAAGAAATGACGAGAAATTGATTTATGATATTAGAATAACTAAGTGTTCTTGAAATATAAGCCTAAGAATAAGCTTGACACATACAAAGGATAAGGATTGAATGGTGAGCTTAGAATGATCATGTACAAATGAAGTGTAAACCTAAATTCAATTAGACGTATATGTTTTATAAAATGAGAAGGAACATAAGATGTGAATTTAGGTAATATAACTGGAACTGTCATTGAGCATGCATTATACACAACACATATACATATGTATGTGATTGAGTATTCATAAGATTGTGCAATTAATAATGTGTGTGTAATATGTATATTGCATGATGCTGATATATAGGATAGAACGTTCGCATCTAGACGTTTTCTGATCATGGAAGCTAATGCTAATTTGGAGCATACTGTGAGTCGACCAAGATGGTCTCATTTTCATTGTTTGTTTTGTTTTAATTTTCTGTATTGAATTACTACTGATATGATTGATGTGAATATGTTGATTTCGGACAATAAATGTCCAAACCATTTGATGCATGTAAAAATCATTGGAAGTGCTCCTTAAATGTGAATTTGAATGAATAAGTGATACTCGACATTATTGTTGAATGCTGGATCAAGGTCGGATGACAAATGTGAACGTGATTGTGGAAGTGAAATTAAATGACTGAATGAATATATGTGAATGTGATGCATTTCATTACATGAATACATGACAATATAAAGGCTGTTGTAATCGAAGTAGTCACCGAAAAAGAACTTAAAGCTCATAATGTGATATGAGCCTCTGGCCCAGTTATTAATGTACTCGGTATCCACAAGCGATATATGTCTGAACCAAGCCCGTTATCCACAAGAGATAGTAAAATAGCACTTAGTCACAATAATAACAATTGAAAGTGAGTCTCATGAGCACTGCATATGCATCTAATATGTATGATTTAAATGGTCGAAATAAATAGTTTGAATGATTTTTGAATGTGATATATGATTTAAGTGAATACGAAATGTATGTGACTTAACATGTTGAATTGATGAAGTGATATGAATTTTGTGAGTATATGAATTGATGTGTTATGTGATTGAGTGAGCCATTGAGGATGGTCCACTCACTGTGTTTGCAAAACTCACCCCAAAATTGCAACATTATTTTTCAGGCTTAGAGAAGATTTATCATTATAAAAATTGGATTCTAGCCACTGAATTTAAGTAAGAGATAGGGGTCGAGATCAGTTCGTGTCTGCATATGTATTTCATTATTTTGTATCAAAATATGTGTTCACTAGTATTGTACAATGTGTATGTGAATGATCTTATAATGTAATGACATTATGACTATAGGTGTTTTATATCTGTAATGAGCCCAAGTGGCTACTAAATTGCTGATGATATGTATAATGGTTGTAACATTGCAATTGAAAATGTTTATGAATAAAATGGGTCGAAAGTTCCGCATATGCGTGTGATATTTTAGAAAAATTTGTAATGAGTTTTATTTAATGACTGTTCTAGCATGCCACCCTCGTAAAATATGTTCTTAAATACTATCGATATGTTCGGAGATATGCACTATAAGAATGGGGTGCTACAAGAAGACCATAAAGTGGTGACATGTGGCAAGTGACAATTGTCACTTGCCTTGCCACACACCTCACTTACGTATAGCCTAAATGAAAGACAACCATTTGGTCTTTCATTTTATTTCTTTGGCTAAAAGCTCTCTCTTCAATTTTGTTCTTCATCTTCTTTATTTGTCTTCATCCCCGAAACTCACTTCTCACCCATCCACATTGAAGCATGCTTTCACCTTTCATTTTCTGCTACTATTTCGTTGTCTTCTTCACTGTCACTAAAAGACCTAACCCTACAACATTTGACTGTTGACGATCGTGTATCGTAGAAAGCTAGGGTTCACGTGATTTTGAAGAGTTTGGAGTTTTAAACAAGTAATGTGTTAATTCTCATAGGTTGTATGAATATGAAATAAATATGGTGATTAAATGATAATGAGACTAGTAGTTATTATTCATGCGCATCGTGAGTGATGAACAGTGCATATAAATGTCTTATTTCTGCATATGAGATGATTAACCTTGCATAAGATGTCATTAAGATTATTCTTGAGATAGAAAAATCATTTGATGATGTAAAAAGAGTGTAGAAACATTTGTTAGGTAAATGGTGTTTCATACTGTGTTTTCACTATTAATATACATAGATCTCTTTGGGTTATAGAGATGGATTAAAGTGAGTAGGAGTTAAAGAAAAGGCTAGTGTAATGTAATGTCTTGAAATGGGAAGGATTAAAATGATAAGTTAGAGATGAAATGATGGTGTTAATGAAAATGAAGAAGTGCAGAAAATATGATGAATATGTGTAAACAATATGTTCTATTTTTGATGTTTTTGATCAATCATAGATTTTGAATTTTGTGTTTAAATGAGTTGAGTTGAAATGGAAGTAGGAGTGAAGAGGAAATAACGAGGACATAAGTTAGCAATGATAGATTAAGCAAAAGAGATAGTGAAATGATGAAAAATATACAGTTTCGTAAATCTAGAGAAGATCGTCTGCCAAGATCGTGTAGAAACACGATCGGAGAGGAAAAAAGAGGCAGTACACGATCGTGAGGAGTCTCAGAGGAGTTGCACGATCGTGATAGAGGGGAATCAACAGGAAGTGCATGATCGTGACAGTGAAGGTGTTATGCTTTTTGACAGATTTCGACAACCTTCACTCTTTTAACCATAACTTCTTCTCCAGACCTCTGATTGACTTGAAATTTGGACCACGAACTCCTTACACATTTTTTTTCCTCTCCACCAAATTTCATGGTCATCTTAATTCATTAGAAAATTATTGATTAATGAGTTTAGGATTAAAACGATGAAGTGTGCTGGAAATTGTTAACTAGAGTGTTTTTCACTGAAATGGCATCTGTATTTTGGCCACATCTTGATCTATAGATATCAAAATGGAATTAATTTTTTATTTAGATTAAACTAGAGACATATGGCTATAAATTCATGAAGGAATCGAATTTTAATTCTATATTTAAGAGTTTCAAAATTTGGTTCGAAGTTGAGTACTGAGTGTTGTTGCAGTGAGAGAACAGTCTGGAGTATTTTGTGTATAACTTGCAAAATACTAAACCGAATTGTATGAACTTTAGTTCATTAGAAACTTAAGACATAAAGGAACATTTGTTTAGAAGAAGTTGTTGCCTAAATACCTCTTTTTCCTTGTCTTAATGACCATGCAAAAGTGACTCGAAAATTTGAGAAAAGCTAGAATGATTGATTGATGATGTTATAACTTAGTGAATGAATTATTGATATTAAAAAACCAAAAGCATGATTATAATGGGAATGAAGTTGTGCATATGATAGTAGTTATGATTCAAAAGATATGAGCTATATGTATTAAGTAAAGGTGAATGAGAATTTGATATTATGAGAGCATATACAGCTAGAAAAGAAATGACGAGTAATTGAATTATGATATTAGAATAACCAAGTGTTCTTAAGGTGTAAACCTAAGAATAAGTTAGACAAATACAAATGATAAGGTTTGATTAATCAAGATAAGTGATTAAGTAAATATACTTAGAATAGTTAAATTTAGCATGCATTATGCATGACACATATACATATGTATACAATTGAGTATTTATATAATTGTGTAATTAATAATGTGTGCGTAATGTGCGTATTATATAATGTTAATATGCAGGATACAAAGTTCGTATCCAGACATTTCTGGATCATGGAAGTTAATGCTAATCTGGAGTGTATTGTGAGTCGACCTAGATGATCTCATTTTCATTGTTTATTCTATTTTAAATTTCTGTATTGAATTACTATTGATATGTGAATTTGATTTCGAACATTGAATATCTGAGGCGTTTGATGCATGAAATACATATTGGAAGTACTCATTGAATGTGAATTTGACAAAATAAGTGATTACTCAACATTTTTGTTGAATGTTGAACTAATGTTCGATGAGAAATGTGTATGTGAATGTGTAAATGAAATCAAGTGACTAATTGAAAAAATGAGAATGAGATGCATTTCATTACATGAATGCATGACAACATAAAGGCTATTGTGATTAGAGTAGCCATCGAAAAAGAGCTTAAAGCTCAGAATGTGATAAGTGCCTCTGGCTCAGTTGTTAATATACCTGTGTAACATCCCAGATCACCCGCTTACAGATATTATCCGTTTTAGGCCTTGGCCTAGCCAAGCCCTCACGGTTTTTACTTTTCCTGAGGCCTTCTTAGGAGATCACCCATCTTAGAACTACTCTCACCCAAGCACATTTAACCTTAAAGTTTTGATGGGATCCGATGCATTAGGCTATGAAAAACGCGTTTGTAAGGGAAAGTTATTCGTACCCTTATAAGACATACTTCGTTCCCCTTTCTAACCGATGTGGTATCTCACACTCTCCACCCCCTTAGGGCCTAGCCCTCTTTAGGGTCCAGACTAGCTGACACAACAGTTGGGGTACTGGCTCTAATACCACTGTAACATCCCAGATCACCCGCTTATAGATATTGTCCACTTTGGGCCTTGGCCCAACCAAGCCCTCAAGGTTTTTTCTTTTCCCGAGACCTTCCTAGGAGATTACCCATCCTAGAACTACTCTCACCCAAACACATTTAACCACGAAATTCTGATAGATCTGGTGCATTAGGTCGTGGAAAACGCGTCTGTAAGGAAGAGGTACGTTCTCCTCTCCAATCGATGTGGGGTCTCACACTCTTGGTATCACTGTAACATCCCAGATTACCCTCTTACAGATATTGTCCACTTTAGGCCTTGGCCTAGCCAAGCCCCCACAGTTTTTACTTTTCCTGAAGTTTTCCTAGGAGATCACCCATCCTAGAACTACTCTCATCCAAGCACATTTAATCTCGGAGTTCTGATGGGATCTGGTGCATTAGGCTATGAAAAATGAGTCTATAAGGGAGAGGTATTCGTACCTTTATAAGGCGTACTTCGTTCCCCTCTCTAACCGATGTAGGATCTCACACTCTCCACCCCCTTAAGGCCCAGCCCTCTTTGGGGTCCAGCCTAGCTGGCACAACGGTTTTGGTACTAGCTCTGATATCACTTGTAATATCTCAGATCACCTGTTTACAGATATTGTCTGCTTTAGGCCTTGGCCCAGTCAGGCCCTCACAGTTTTTCTTTTTTCGAGGCCTACACAGGAGGTCGACCATCCTAGAACTACTCTAACCCAATCACATTTAACCTCGAAGTTCCGATGGGATCCGGTGCATTAGGCTATGGAAAATGCGTCTGTAAGGGAAATGTATCTATACCCTTATAAGGCATACTTCGTTCCCCTCTCCAACCGATGTGGGATTTCACACTCTCCATCCCCCTTAGGGATCAACCCTCTTTGGGGTCCAGCCTAGCTGACACAACGGTTCAGGTACTGGCTCTAATACCATTTGTAACATCCCAGATCACTCGCTAACAAATATTGTCCGCTTTGGGCCTTTGGCCCAACCAAGCTCTCACGATTTTTCTTTTCCCGAGGCCTTCCTAGGAGATCACCCATTCTAGAACTTCTTTCACCCAAGCACATTTAACCTCAGAGTTCTGATGGTATCTAGTGCATTAGGCCATGAAAAACGCGTCTGTAAGGGAGAGACGTTTGTACCCTTATAAGGTGTACTTTGTTCCCCTCTCCAACCGATGTGGGATCTCACACTCTACAGTGGTCGGTTAAAGGGGAAACGAAGTATGTCTTATAAGGGTACGGATACCTCTCCTTTATAGATGCTGACCACGTGTCGTTATGCTAGTCAAAATAAAATAACTAGACCTACTACTATAGCAGTGGTAAGTCTAGGTCGATCCCACAGAGAGTGTGTGTAAAGTTTATGAAATGAAATTAACCGGTGTTTATGAAAAGGGGGTTTTTGGAATTTTTTTTAAAAGAAAATAAAATAAAACTAACAAATAAAAACAAATTAAAGAAAAAATGAAAAAAATGATAAAAGTGGAAAATTCGGTAGGGACCCGATTCTTTGGTTCAATCTCAACCTATACCCTAATCAAGCATAATTTATTAATTTGTTGTTCTTTAACCTCTCATAGTAATTATTAATCGTGAGTTAAAAATTAACTCGAGTTTTCCCTTAGATTTTGTTTAATCAAGATACGATCGTTAATTAAACCTAACCACCGAACAACCTAGGATACGATCTCTAGATTTAATTA
>JANZLX010000004.1:9799601-9819733 GCA_025531955.1 Erythroxylum orinocense | reverse complement strand
TGGGGACTTCTAATTAGAATTGTTACTTTTGTCTGATTGTATAGTGCATTGTGTAAAGTGTTTAGAGGATTGTACAGACAGATGACACTAACAGTTGTATAAATTACTGAGTTTGATGAAATGAAATGGAACACGGTTTGGTTGTAGTTTAAAAAAAAGTTGCCAATTTCTTATTAGTGTTTTATTATTGTGATGCCATGTGGAGTATAGTGATGTTTGTTTGTAGTGTTCTCTTATTGTAGGATATGTACCGGAATGACCTACGGGCGTTCTAGTGGGTACTCCACGGTAAGGGGGTGCTACAAATGATATGGTTCTTCATTTCATGAACTAATCTAGTAAGCGCCCAAATTGGATCATCAAATCTTCTTGAAGAAACTGAATCATTAGTAGTACTTGAATCTCTTTCTATTTATTTGTAAAAATAAATGAACTTAATAACTTCATATCAAAATAAAGTTGTGTAGACAATTTCTCAATAATCATATGACATACACAAGCAAGTGAACTTTATGAACTTATAGAAATGATTCCTTAATAGAATTTGATGCTTAAGCACATTCTATCTAAGAAATTCTCGTGTTATGTTATTATAGAAACTCACAACTATAATCCATTTTGACTTAGTAGAATTCAACCATAAGGTAATAACTATAACTCTAAAATTATATAATTCAACCATAAAATTATAACTATAACTCAATTTGTATGATTAAGTAATGCAACCATAAATTGACAACTATAACCCATTTTATATGATTACATAATTCAACCTTAACCCACATTATGTCATTATATAACTCAAACGTAAAATCACAATTTTATCTTAATTTGTATTATTACATTATTTAACCATAAAGTCATAACTATAACTCAATTTTTATAATTACATAATTCAACTTTAAATTTACAACTATAACTCGTTTTGTATGATTACATAATTCAACCATAAATTCACAACTATAACCTATTTTGTGAGATTACATAACTCAATCAAAATGTACAACTATAACTCATTTTGTTTGATTACATAATTCAACCATAAAGTTATATCTACAATTCATTTTGTATGATTATATAATTCAACCATAAATACAACTATAACCCATTTTGTATGATTATATAATTCAACCATAAATTCACAACTATAACACAATTTGTATAATTACGTAACTTAAATATAAAACTTACAACTACAACACATTTTGTATAATTACATAATTCAATCATACAATCATAACTATAACTCATTTTGTATGGCTACATAATTCAACCATAAACATACTTATAACTCATTTTGTACGATTACATAATTCAACCATAAATTCACAACTATTAACCGTTTTGTGTGATTACATTACTTAAATATAAACTCATAGCTATAACTTATTTTGTATATTTACATAATTTAACCATAAATTCGCAACTATAACTTATTTTATGTGATAATATAATTCAATCATAAATTCACAACTATAACCTATTTTATGTAATGATATAACTCAACCATAAATTAATCCATTTTGTATGATTATGTAGTTTAATTTATAGACTATTCCATGACAACTACTTTATGACAATATGTAACCCAATTCATACATAAAACAATTTTAATCTTTCATTCACTAATTTTTGATTTTTCACTAATTTACAATATTTCATTCACTAAATTTTGATCTTTCAATCACATTATTTCATTCACTAATTTAATTATCATTAAAAAACTGCAAAAGAGAATACAATATATTTTTCTGAAATGAGACCCGCAACAACAATAATTCACTTCATCATCCATAATCCATAAAATCTTATAAACATTAATTCACTCGATACTTGGCTTATTGATACGATGAAACTTGAGAGTTTGAGACACAATACAAAACTTTATATTTCAAATTTCAACAATCAACATAATACAACAAGTATCTCAATACAACAGTAGTCGCAACACAACAGTACAACACACGGTTGATATTTGACAACCTTGAGGCAATTAGGATGGCGGAGGACGAAGGCGGAGGAAGACAATGAGTTATGTCTAGGGTGTCGGGCGATGGCCTGTGACTGTGAGAACTGCAAAGTACTGGCTGCGATGCAAGAGATAAGTGGCGCGGCTGAGAGCCTAAGCAGAGCAGTTCAGATGGTGACTAGAGTGGAGCAATGGAGCAATGACTGTACTAATAAGAGTGAGCAGAGTAGATTGCAGACAAGCATAGACAAAGATAAAGTCAGTCAGTTGGCAAAAGAAGATGCGGGCAGCTGACGAAAAATGCTGGGGAAGAGGAGAGTGACTGCGTTAGGTTTAAGTTAAGGTTACTGGTTACTTGAATTTTTTATTTACAATTTGGCCCTCCAAAATTTTATTTTGCAAATTGGTCCTTTAAATTTTGAAGATTTCCAAATTTGAGTATATAACCAATATTTTGTATACCAGTACTGAACGCTAGTATAGCATCACTCTATTCAAAATAGTTTTTCAGCTAGTACGTATTAAACTCATACCTTGGCCACCAAGTCCTTCAAGTAGGAAGGAAACAATGACCTATAAAAAAAATAAAACAAAACACTTAAACTAGGAAACCTAGATTTTGATATAAAACCAAAAAGAAACAAAAATAGTGAAGAAATTACTATAATTTCAGTGGTTAATACATCAAGAGATACACTGAAACCATTTTATTTATTTTAAAAATTGTTAGAATATAAGTAGGAGTTTGTCTCACATGGAAAGAATAAATAACATTGAACATGCATATAAGTATAGTGAGTTACTCTTCCTATCACCAATTGGTTTTAAGATGAAGTTTCATTTGGACTTGTATATATTCAGTTTATTTTGCCTCAATCTTACAAAATTTAACATGATATCAAAGCAGGTTGCTCTTGGTTTAGTTGTCACTACTTCGACATAATAGATTGTCACATGTTAGGCCTTAAATTAGCCTACACGTAAGAGGAGTGTGTTGGAATATAAGTGAGAGTTTGTCCCACATGAGAAAAAAATGACATTGAATATGCATGTAAGCTTACTGAGTTACTCCTCCTATCACCAATTTATTTTATGACGGAATCTCATTTAGACTTGTATGTGTTCAGTTTATTTGGACTCAATCTTACAAAATTTAACAAAAATAAATATTTAATAATATTAGAAATATTTAAATAAGACCTTTTATTACGAGTCTCCTCCTAATTTCACATAATTTTTAGAATATTCTTATAATTTAAAATTGCTAAATAAATATTTTATGGTTTAAAAGTATTAAAACAAGACCTTTCATCTATTTCATATAAAATTATCATAACTGTAATTAAATTTTAGTCTTCTATTACAATTAAAATAAAAAAATTTCAGTTATGACTTAAATAATTTTATTTATTAAACATTAAGATAAAACATAAAAAAACTATTTTTTTAATTGAATCTTCTAATTTTTGACAGAATAATTTTGTTTCTTTTTCTCGTTAATATAGACCAATACGTTACAAAATTCACAGCGTTGACTGACCATTAAAGATATGACCAGAGTCTATACAATTGACCCAACTTCAATAATAAAATCTCGAAAAAAAGAAAGCCTTGATAAAATATCTCTTTTTAGTATTTACAGTATCACAAAATATCATTTTAACAAATTTAACTCATAAAAGTACTTTTCTAAAATAAGTAAAATAAGAAAGAAAGTTTATACCTATGTTACCTTTAATATTACAAAATAAAGCTATAAACATACCCACAGAGCCAGAAAAAAGGTTGATGACATCAACAGAAAGTGTTCAACATCTACATTATCCTCAAATTCACTCCATTTTGTTTTGTGTATCCAACATAAACTAATAATAACAACGATCCTGATTGGGCGTTTGTTTTCAACTCAACCCATCAAAGTTTACAGGAGACAGTGACATGCAAAAGAAAAATGATAACATAAATCCTTAATACAACTGCGTTGGAAAGTTCATAAGACCAGACAAGCCGCTCATTGTCGGTCCAATAGAATAGAATTCAAACGTGAAGTCGCTCACAAGGGAACACATGCGGGTCTTGCATTGAAGGAAAATTACAGACAGAGAGAGACAGAAGCAGGCAACACTACCTACACGAACATGAGAGGCCACAATCATACCAAGTCATCAATCAAACCTGAATGTACAGCTAGATTTACATCTGGCACGGTACAAACAAACAAGTGGAAATCTCCTTTTCTAATGATCCTAAGATAAAAACCTCCATCTTAACTACAGATATCAATCTTGGAAGCCCTTTTCCTCATAGCCTTTGCTTCACACGTCTACCATTTGCATCACTACCATCCAGTACAACTTCATTCCCATGCCTACACACAATTACAGAGTGCTCACTAACTCTAGCCACGTACTCTAGGAGCTCGGTAAGGACAGAGGGGCAACTTTCCTTCAAATATTCAAAACCATCTGTTTGCATTACAGCTGAAGAAACATAAATGTAACAAGCTTCAGCAATAGCTCCAAATTAGAAAACCATATAAATACAAACAGCACAGAATACATAGATGGATTGTGTCTAATCGTTTGATGTCTCTCCATGCCAACTAAATTCTACACTATGTCTACTAAACTTAGTTGGCTCCTCATCTTCCAACCTAGCATAACATCACACAATAATACAAACTCCCCTGCCTCAGTGCCAAAGGCACAGATGAACAGTTAAGGGAGCAGCACAAAGAGGACTGATTATATAACGAATGTGGGAACTTTAACCAGTCCAAATCCAGTGCAACACAGTGCCTATTCCATTCCTGGCAAGATCAAAAATAGATGGGCCTTGGAGGACTTCAGCTAGAAAGCCTTTGGTCAACTCTGGAATCATATTTTAACTTCAAATATGAAAGGCCAGTTGATGTAAATGTAGAAATTTCCATCTTCAAGCAGCTAATTCAAATGGAAAGTCATATTGGCCAATAATGCAAGGAGTGTGCTGTGGAAGCAACTAACCTCTGAGGTTTTCAGGCATGGAAATGAACTTGAGACACACAGACTTTAGCTGGAAACAGTGGTGCTGCTCTGCCAATGCTAGTGTAGTTGCCACTGTGTTTATGGCCACATCCTCACAGAGGTTAGATTCACAAAGTAGCCTGAGCCTGTCTAAAGCATATCTATCAGCTGCTGCAAGCAAATGCTGAGACATCAAAGTAGAGGCCCACTTTGAGTTCAAACCAGTAAGGTCTTCCATATCAGGTAGTGAATCCCAATATATAAAGTGGAGTAAAGCCTGCAAGGTGCAATGGAAGATTAAAAGGAGCAACTCATGTTTCTATACAACAAACAATCAGCCATTCTATGGGAAAGGAGAAGCATATGCTTGCACTGAGTTAATGCAATCAGAATTCAAACAGAAAATGCACCTACAGAAAATGCACTTACATTTTCAAGAACATGAAAAGGAAAATTTGTAATCCTTTAAAATATAAAATATAGAGCACTATGCTGCAAGCTAAATACATAGTTTTTGATCATTTCCTTTTATTGACAAACTAAATCGATGAGTACAATTAGTGTTACAGAAACAAACGGTAAAGCTATAAGTATCAACAAGAGTTGCGTAGTCTGCAATGAACCAGAGTTCTGTTTCCCCTTTAGATAATAATAGTTCCTTTAAACAGGCACTTTCCTGGTACTACAGCAGACCAGGCATAAACTGTTGTGATTCCACTAATGGCTTGTCACCATCCAGTAATATAAAGAACCAAAGCTGAATGCACCAAAAACCTACAAGGAACCAAAAGGACTGTCTGAAGGACTTTCTTCAACAGCAGTCCAGGAGAGTAACAAGATACTACATCACTGACTCCAAGATAAATAAACTCTTCCCCAACCTAAAATTAGTTCAGATTAACGTATCACAACTGAGGGAAAACAAATTTTCTCCAGACATGAGAAGTTACATTTAAAATCAGTTTTTTGGGAAATAAACATGCGAATTTCATAAATAATGAAATGTTGACCAATATGTCCATAAAGCAATTAGACAAAAAAGGAAGTTTCTACAGAACCTTAAAAACAGGCGCCTCCATGTCTTCAACTTTTATCAATTGAGTATTCTGATCCCTCATTGGGCCAAAAAGTTGGGCTCTAAACACTGGTGATCGAGCAGCCAGTACTAATCTGTGAGCAGGAAATACTTCACCACTGACTTCAAAATTTACATCATTTCCCTTTCCACTCTCCAGGAGCTCTCCAAATTGTTGACCCATGTTAGATGGAGGAACAGCAATAGAGTAAGTCTTGGGGCCCTCTGTGTGTGACCTCACAACTCCTACACTACAGTGAACTTGGAGGCAATCATCTTTAAGGTAGTCCGACATCTCCAGAAGAGTTCTTTTGAAAAACCGCTTGTAACCCCTGCAGTAAAATATGTAAAAAGAATATAAGACATCCAGAGACAACGAAAAACTGGGTATACTCAAACATGCAACAGATCACAACAACATCTTTAAGATTTAACAATTAGCTGATGAGAACAGGGAAAGCTTCAGAGATGAACAAAAACATGTGTCACAAAATAAAGAAGGGGTGAAGGTTCCACGTAAATCAAATTGCAACAAGACCAACACGTGGTGAAGCATATAGGCCTGAGTCTAACAAGTAGTTATCACCATGCTTCCTCTATTAATAGTCGCTTAAAACCATCGTACCCCAATGTTTAAACAGGGCAGAAAAACAAAGGAATTCTTGTTTTTCACAGTGAGCAAGCATAAGTTCAACAAGTTCAAGAATAAAATTGATATACGGCACAACAGCAGAAACATAACTTCTATCAATAGATGACGAGATCAATGTCACAGGTTTCTTGGTCCAACGCAACCGTTATATTCAAATTGCCAACTCTTCTTAGGGATAAAATCCATCTCATTACCCATTTTCATCAATCCATTCATGTATCTCGCACTTTGGCACTCAGGCCGGATACCCATTACAAATCAAGTTCCAATTATGTCGTTACACCACCTAAACCCACCCAATCAACCAATTCATGAAAAACCCAAACGCAGTAAACAAAAACAGAAACTGGGAAAGCCCAAAAGATACGATATTTACCACATGCTGCCTCGATACTTAAGCGTATAAGGGCCACTCTCAAGCGTCCTCCCGAAATGGCTATGAACCTTATGCCTCTCTTTCCCACTCTGATCCAACAGCGTCAGCTCAAAAAGCGCTCTAACATCGGTCCCTTCGCTCGCCAACGCAATGAACAACGACACGTACTCTTCATTATCCTCCACGCTCTTGCCATCCGGATAAAAATAAATCGCCCAAGAATATCCGCCGACGTTGAACGTATCGGAAGCATTGTACTTTCCGATTCCTCTTCCTTTCGACAAAGAATACCCCTTGATCTTAAATTGATGGGACCCGTTAACCGTCTCGGTGATCGACGTAGACGTGGTGGTAGAATTCGACGCCGATGAGGGCCTCGCGGCTTCCCGAAGAATCCCTCCCATGCCCTAATTGAATGACTGTGAAAGCAGAGGGCTTTTTCGATGGAAAAATTGATGGACTGAATGTTTGTTGATTAGTGTGGTTATTGGTTTAGGGCTTGGAAGGATAAATTGGGGGAAACGAAAGGGAGACGGAAATGGTAGAAATGGTTTAGATGAGTAAAAAGAAAAAAAAAATTTATATATAAATATTTGGATTTTTTAATAATATAATAATTACACTCCTGTCCACACTTCGTCAGTAAGAAGAATGTTTGGTACATCGCATTGCGATCGTGCGATGTGATTTTGGAGTAAGAAAGTGATGAGAGACGGAGTTTTTGTTTTTTTTTCCTCATTTTGCTATATTTGGTGTCGTTGAGCTGTAATTTTGGAGTAAAGAACTGATCAGAGATATTGAAGTTGTGACAAATAATTATGAATTTAATAATTATTTTGATTCTTATGCATAATACTAAATAAATGTTGCAATTTAAGCAATGTTGAATATGTCATTGGTAAGAGCACTAATTTTGTGGATTTATTTTAAAATTTAATAAACAAATTTGTTTGGTTAATTCTTTTATTTTAATCTTTTGTTTTCGTAACTTTATGTAAATTATAAACATTAAGCTTTGATTTCTATTTTATAATCTAATTTTATGGTAAGTTAAATAAAACTATTTTGAAAACAAAAATATTTTTAAATACCAACTTATTTAATAAGTATATTTTAGATTTAAATAATATTCAAAAAATATTTATAGAATTAAGTATTTAATTCTATATATTGATATTGATCTTAAAACTCGTTATACGGTGTTAAAATATATTTCAACAAACAAATGGCAATAAAATTATGATGAATTTATTATTAATATTAATCATTTGATTCATAAATATTATAAAAGAATTAAAAATAATACTAATTATTTGATCAAATCATAAAATTTTAATAATTTCGTATTATTAATAAAAAATTATTAAAAAAAATTAAAACAACAATAATTTTAGTGCAGAAGGCACTCTGTTTTGTTAAAGTTAGGGGACAGGACATTAATTATATGCATTCTTCTCTTTGTATTTTACAAAGAAAATGTTTTTATAACTCGAATTTATGTCTTTTTGATAAAAAAAATATTGCTAATTATTTCAAAGCTCACTTAAAAAATATAGAATCAAAAACTATAATTGAAATTAGATGATGTTTTAAAAATTCTCTGTTTGTTTTATTTTACAAATTTAAATTATTAGGAAAAAAACTTAACTATTTAATTATTGTATTCATTTATGTTAAATTTATATTAAATAATAAACAAAAATAATATTGTTTAATTTCTCGATACTTTGAAACTTATTTGGTTAAGATCATTCCTTCATCTTAACCAATCACCATAATTATAATGATTATATCCATTCTCATTTCTTACTATATTCATTCCTATTTTCATTCACATTATCCTCTATAAACCAGGCGCCATTTAGTAATTATAAGTATTATCGAAAGCAACAAATCAGAAACCTAATCGAAAGTCAAGCCATGAGTGAGCATCGCTGGTGGGCCTTTAGCCCTTTACCGAACCTTTATCTAGTGCATCTTCGTCAATTTTAACTCTCTCCCATCTACACTTGACTTCACCTCTCCATCATATATCAGGACCATCAACGGTTCATACAAATCAATCACAAACAAGAAACGGAGTGCATAAACAGAAAACTGAATCGCGACGCGCAGGAACAAAAAAAATCGCCAACTCCGGATAAGCAAAAGGCCAAGAACAGCGGCCTTTTTTGTCCGCTACCATCGACGAAGTTTTCTCAGCCACAAGTGTGCACCTAAGGTGTACCGCAGAAGAAGATTCTCGATCATCAAATTGGGTCGCAACAATCCGACCTTGATTTTTTAACCAATCTTCTTTTCCTTTGGTCACTGCCACTCATAATATGGTGGACTCAAAATCGTGGGTCTTGAGGCATTTACGTAGACAAGTTCATGTGGTTTATGACAAATACGAACGCATAGGAAGATTAGAGATTTCGGTTTGGTGATTTGATTTCGAAACTGGGTTCTTTCTACCCTGGGGTGATGCTTAAGTTTTGTTTGATGGCTTCTCATGCCTGCCCTCCTCGTCCTGGGCTCATGTTTCTCCGAGACCAGAAGAGGGTTGTCAAGGTATGTATCTATCGATCATATCTAGATTGATGAGGGATAATGATTTGTCGTTGTATGTGTTTGTTGAGAAATTGGTTTTCTTTGTTTGGTTATCTGGGTATTGGAGGAAAGTGTATTTGAATTTAATAATTGTCCCTGTCCGCAGTCTACCAAACTACATATCTTGCGTGGTTGTTCTAGTGTTTGAATTATGTCCTACCTCATTAACTTACCGGTTATTTGTTGTGTTGTTCATGTCAATGGTCTGTCTTAGATCACTTGGCCAAAAAAATATTTTAAAAAAAAGGTCGGCCAATATGCCGTTACTTCCGAAAGGGCTCTGCCGAGTGTAGTGGACTGATCTTGGGCCGATAACCAAGTTATTGCTGGTTCAAGACCTAAGAGAAGCCACTTGATATGAAATTGATGTAAGACTTTCTTTGAATCTTCGTAAATCGTAATCAAGAGTGTTTTAAGCAACGCCCGTGTTGGTTATTATTAATTTTTTAATTAAACGATTCATATCTTTGTGCTTTCTAGCATGGGTTAAGTTATTGATTCGGTGTTTTTTGTGCACTTATCGGGCATGCTATTCATTAAATTGTATTCGTTAGTTGAAAATTTTAATTCATTTCTCCTCACCAGTTAACCATGTCCATGCTAAAATTGTTCTCCATGTCATCCTATTTTGGTTTTTATTGAATCTCATTTTTACTTATCATAGTTTAATGATGGATAATCTACCATGTCCATGCTAAAATTGTTCTCCATGTCATCCTATTTTGGTTTTTATTGAATCCCATTTTTACTTATCATAGTTTAATGATGGATAATCTCATGTATGGTTGATGCAGGATTGTCAATGCTATCCGTCAACTCAGGATGTGAACCAGAATATTTCACAATTGAACTCTGCTATGTCGATATTGCATCCGCAGGAGGCACCAAGGATTCAAGAGCATAGATTCCATGATAACCAACTTCCCAAGATTGACTTAGCCATTAGAAGGCCTGTTCTCCTTGATCTCCCAGGTTACAGCTCACTGGTTGCTTGTAGGATGACCTAGTCTCAATATCATTTTAGAATATACTATCTACCACCCTGTGGTGCATACTGCAGAATGGATTATAATTATGCTTTAAGAAAAGCTTAAGAAATATTCATATCTAACAGGTTTAGGGGCATAGCCCCTTTCAGATGAAAACTTGTTATCAGAGACCATCAGTACTTCATTGTTATAATAGGCACATGGTGGGATCAATTTAGTACGAGTTTTTGTGGCGATATCTGATGGGATGATGTGGCATAATGATTTGAGTCATCCACTTTTTCTTTGTGAATTAATGAAGCATAACTCATAGCAATTGTGATAGTATCTTTACTAATTCCCTTTTCCATGTAGCAGAGAGTTTCTGTGACTCAGTACAATTGAGCCCTGGAATGACTGATTGGTGTACGAGACATCAGAAAATCGTTCAATATCTTCTGTCCAGATCAAGTGACTTACAAAGACACAGACATGATCTATCTTTACTCTCAGACTTGGCAGGAAGTCAAGAACTAAATTATGTCATGGATTTGCAGTATTATGTTCCTGTTGTTTATCCAAGTGGTAGATTTGATGTCCCAAAGTCAGTAATTGACTTTGTAGGAGATGCTGTCTCTTGTTCCAAGGTAAAAAATTACCTACATTCTCCAGTTTTACTCACTGGAAGTGCCACACCAGCTGGAAACAATGACCCTATTCTTGCTGAGTATTACTTGTCGAAGAACTTAACCACAACAAACTGGCACAAGCAACCAATGCTTGTTCCCCAATTTAGCAGGTATGGATTTTAAGACATAATGGACTTTAATCAGAATACTTGCAGCTTGTAAGTACTATAATATTCTGGAGTCAAATGTTTTGAAGATTAAACTTGACTAACTTTTTCCGTGCCCTTTTCATGTCCTTATTTAATGGAAAGAAGGTTTTGGTCTATTCAATACCCCAAATTTTGATTCCAGAGGGCTTTGTCTTGGACATTCTTGCATCCCATGTCATTCTTTTTTCTTTTATAAGTTCCAAATGTCAAGGAGAATTTACACTTTCCAGCATCATTCAAAACTACAAGATGTTTGGAGATTTCACGGGTGACTAAAATGAACGATCTTACTTAACAGTATTGATTACCAAAATGAGAATTACAGCATTGAAAATTATGCCTCTATGTTAGTTAATATATCTTGGAGGTCACTGACTTCTAGAAAAAGTTATGTTTCATGAGCAATCCTTTTCTTTTCCTTGGCTCATGTCCTAGTTCGAGTTTTTGTATGGTTCTCCAGTTTCCAATTCTAGCAAAGTTGGGTTTAGACCCTTGACCTCATCTGATTATTAAACGTTGACATTTCAATGTTGTTTAATTTTCTTGTTGTGTATAAAGTGCTGTATAGTGCCATTACTAATGAAGTTTATCATAATTGTGAGATGAACTTGTGTTTTAACCTTTTGTTTTATTGTTCAGATATTGTTGTTCATCTTCTCTATTTAACATTAACATTTAAATTCAACTCTGAAGTTGAAATTGTCAAGCTGCAGTGAAGATAGAGCTTCTTGTTAAAGCATTGCTGTTTTACTTTGACTAATTGCTGTTTTACTTTGATTAATTCTTTCTTTGGCCCATTTTGATTGATTCGTCATGATTTTCATGCTGTTATCCTCTTATTGAGCAGACTTGATACCAGTGAAGAACAAGCTGATAATTTTGGTGATTCTTTAAAGGCCAAATGTGGGGCATCTGCAACTTTGAAGAGGTATGTGGCTTATTTGGTGCTGGAGCACTTCATTTAGTTTAATGAGAGTACACAAGTGTTGGTACATCTTTGGTATCAGTAGGTTAACTTCAGGGTTATGTAACAGTGCAAGTTCAAGATTGCAAACACTAAGTTACATTGGCTGATAAGTGTTGCTCACAAAGTTTATGTTTGTTACTGAACTTATCTATCATCTCAACCAGCATGCTTACAAATCTGTGTGCATCCATACCCCTTGCATATGCCTTATACATTTATTTATTTATTTATTATCATCCTCATTTTCTTGTTTCACTTTGCTGATGCATTTTCTTCTAAGCAGAAATGAGAAAACTAAGCTGAAGTCATCTCCAAAGAAGAAGAACAATAGGAGGGAAGTTAGAGCGAGGGATCTCAACAGGAGGAGCTACTTATATGCATGCGAGTGTCTCCTGTCTTTGATCGTGGACAAGCCATCTGGGAAAGCAGCAGTCCTTTCAATAAAGAATTCTGGCCCTGAGGTTCCTGAGTTTCTTACAAAGATTTCTGTTGGCATTGCTGGGACTGGCCTCGCTGTTCTTCTCTCGGTTCTCTGCAAAGTTTCTTCCGGAAGCATGAAGCCATTTTCTGCTTCTAAATTCCTGAGCACTGGATTCGGGTTTGGTCTGGTCTGGCTCTCATTGGCCGTGAATAGATTAAGGAACATAATTGTTAGCATCAAAAGGAATGCAACCAAATCGCGTTTGAAAGATGGGGAAATTATGAGAAATGTGGAAATCATTTTGAAAGTTATATACTTCAGAGGCTTGACAACAATTACAGTGGCACTCTTGGCAGCTTGCATTTAATTGAGAATGCTTATCTATCATGTGATGCTACTGGTTATGAAAGGAGAACAGACAGGTGGCTATAGATGTATATGCTTTCACCGTAGCTAATGATTGATGACTGGATGAAGAGGTCTGAGATGACAAGATTGAAGCCCTAATTGTAATTGATCTGTGTCTCCAGGTTCGGGTGTCAAAAGTCATGTAAGGATTACATCATCATTCAACTTCCTTGCGGCAACAAGGTGAGTTGGTATGTAGATATCATAATTTGATTAGGAAAATAGTGTCTAGAAATAAAAAGCGATTTTGTGTCCTGAAATGAAGCTACTAGTCAGTATATTTATAGCAATTTTGATTATTAGATGCCTTGCTGGCTTGAATTAGTGCTGCGTTTGAGATCAATTTTTGCAACTTGTATCATAATATGAACTGCAACAAATGATGTGCTTTTTATGCTTTGCTTGGTGCAGTCATCACCTATCGTTGAGAAATTGTTAATGTTGCTTGGGTAGCTGGCATCATAGTTGCATATGTTTCCATATCCTTTCAATATGTCAAACGTTGCCTCATCAGTAACAGTTTTCTGTTAGTCGGGGTCGCCGATAACATGTAAACATTACGAGACATGTCTTTAGGCAAGCCCGAAAGTTATCAGATGATGGTTCTTGCGTGGTCGAGGTGGGCAATCTGTAACTGCAATCTTATTCCATCATTTGAATTAAGTATACAAAATGAAAGAATTGAATGATAAGGTACTTGTCCAATATTAGGAATATCTAACAGTGAATTATTCCACTGAAATAATAGGGAACGAAAGAGAAAAGATCACGCCAAAAAGGAACCTAGAATCCTATCAAATCAACCGAATTCGAGAACTTGGCATCAAATGTAGAACAGGTGTGAACTGATCACGTGGCATTCCTTTCTATAATTCATCACATAATTCGGTCCCCTACTTTACAAAAGGCTTCAGCTAATTGCTTTAGAAACTACACCTGCTCCAACCGTTCTTCCTCCCTCCCTCCCTCAGAGCAAATCTTTGTCCTGTAGTTCCAATTACAAAACGTACATAAGTCCGGACTGAAACTGAGAGTCAGATTGATATAACCATTCGACCATGATAGAATCAATTGTTAGAATATAGGACAAAGAGAAACAAAACTTAAAAAGCTTGCAAGATGGTAAAATAATATTCGTGAATCTTTGTGCAATAGAATGAACTAATATGCCTAAACTCGAGTAAGATGACATCAAAACTGCATCATCCTGCTCATAACAAGAACAAAAACTATATTATTACACCTTTAAAACAAACAAGAATCAATTTCAAAAGTAATCGAACACTTAAAATCTCCCAAAAGATATCTAGTTAGAAAATATGAAATGGGTATTCCAAAATCAATTTCAAAAGTAATCAAACACTGAAAATCTATCAAAAGATATCTAGTTAGAAAATATGAAATGGGTATTTGGTATTATTTCCAACTAATCAAGTATTTCCCAATTCACCGGATCCCTTAGAATAGTATGTTAGACTTCTATGTTAAGTTTTAATATGTGATATCAAAATCCCATGCAAAGGTAATTGACAAAAACACTTAAGGCTACAAGACAATGGCCACTATGAAAAACAGGCATTACCTGCTTCAAGGGGAACTGGATAGATGAGTTCGAAAGTTGCAGTGACATTGTCACCTGGCATAACCATCTTGACATTTTCTGGTAACTCCACTTTTCCAGTGATATCTGCAGTCCTCATGTAAAACTGGGGTCTGTAATTTGAGAAAAAGGCAGTATGACGGCCGCCTTCATCCTTTGTGAGAACATAAATCTCTGCCTCGAATTTCTTGTAGGTTTTCAAAGATCCAGGTTTTGCAATGACCTGCAATATGAAGAAAACAACAAAGGAATACTTACAAGACTCTACCTAGTGTTGGCTAAAACACAGCATTTTCAATCATGCAGTTCCATCTAATTCAATTTACACAGCATGCATCTGTCAAAAAGATCAAAATGTAGAAATGCAGTGACCACCTTTCAACATCTGAGTTCAAGCAGAGGCCAAATAAGCAAGTTAACCATTCTATCTTGCTTGTCATCACTTACCATTCCTCGTTGGATATCCTCCCTTTTCAGACCACGTAGAAGAAGACCAACATTGTCACCAGCCTAATGAAATGTATGCAGACCAATTAATACTTCAGTATCTCCATGGAGCAATCTTAATAACCAAAACGAGATTACACTGCTAACTTACTTGTCCTTGATCCAATATTTTCTTGAACATCTCAACCCCAGTTACTGTAGTTTTCAAAGGAGCACCCTGCATGAAAAGGCAAATTACTAACAGAATTCCCCAGTCAACTATCAGCAATGATCTCATTGAAATGGCTTACAAAGTGAATAATAAGCTCAAGGAACCTCATCTATAAGTGAGGAATATCATAGCATTTCCAATGTAATAAAACCTACAAAAATTAGAAAAGGGACTCAGTTTCATGACCTTACCGACATTAACCCCAAAATTTCAACTTCTTCACCAACTTTTATAGTCCCTTGTTCAACACGACCAGTTGCAACTGTTCCACGCCCCTTCAACAAACAGAAGCATAAACAGACCGAAGCTCAATTAACTCTAGTATAAAACCAACCTTCTTAAATCATGTTAGCCAAAGAATTTATGCAGATACAAAGATAAGAGCAAAAGAGACTATCTATAATGAACAGAAAATTCCCATCTTACAATAGAATACCCCTACTTCTTCTGCAGTGACAAGAACATAACAGCCAAATAAGGAATTAGCCATACACATGTGGCAGAACCAAAGGTATTTCTTTCCTAGCACAGAATAAGGGATGGGTCTCCGTTCAAAATAAAAAAGTAACACTACCTCAAAACAATGTAGAAAACTGAAGTGAGATGACAGAGAGAGAAAAGTGAAGAAACTTCTTTCTTATACCTTAAGTGAAGTTTGCCGCTAAAGAATGACTATATCAGCAACATATGTCCTCTTTACCTGAATTGAGAAGACATCTTCTATAGGCATGAGAAAAGGCTTGTCAAGTTGGCGCACTGGGTCAGGAATGTACTCATCCACAGCATCCATCAACTTTAGAATGGCCTTCCTGCCAGTTTCATCATTTGTTCCCTGTAAGGCAGACAACGCTGATCCACGGACAATAGGAATTTCATCCCCAGGAAATTGGTAGAAGCTAAGTAGTTCTGCCATAAATATTTGAGTAAAGAACTTGTATTGAACAAATGAAATAAAAGACAAGAACCAGTTCCTGCCAGAAATATTTAGTGAAGAACTTGTATTGAACGAATGAAATAAAAGACAAGAACCAGTTCCTGTTAATAAAGTAAACTTAAAAGACTGCTTACCACGAAGCTCCATTTCCACAAGCTCTAATAACTCTGGATCATCAACTGTATCAACTTTATTCAAGAAACACACAAGTGATGGCACACCTACCTGTTAATCGCATTTAGAAAAGTAATTTTGACAACAGGCCCAAAAGCAATGGAAATAAGATCCTGATAAAGTTACAAACTTTATGGGTGAGAAATCCACCTGACGAGCAAGTAAAATATGTTCTTTGGTCTGTGGCATAGGACCATCAGGAGCTGATACAACTAGAATACCACCATCCATCTGGGCTGCTCCAGTAATCATATTCTGTGTATAGAGTAAACTTTTTAGAAACATTAGCACATAATACATTTAGAAGATAACTAATCAAATGGTTTTCCAGTTGAGATATCGATATGGCTTGATGTTAGTTCAACCAGAACAAACCTTTTAATTTACTTAGTTACTTGCTGCATCAAGTTTTAAATCTGTCTCTATGTGCATCTATATGCAGTTATGCAAGTAGATTATAATAAATTATATCATGAATCATAGCAGTGTTATTACCGCAACATATTTCTGGAACATGGTTTACTTCTTTCTGTATTTTAAATTATTATTCAAATTAGAAAAGGAACAGTATGCTGCCAAAGAATCCAGAAGTTCATCACTTTTAAAGCAATAATGGAAAAGCTTACTTTCACGTAATCTGCATGTCCAGGGCAATCAACATGAGCATAGTGACGTTTACCAGTTTCGTACTCCACGTGGGCCTACATGTTGTTTGAACCAGCAATTTGTTCATAAAAATGGACAAGATGGATGGGAACTATCATGCACATATGTATAAAACAGAACAAATATGAGGAGTAACATCCCAACCGTTGCAATTGTTATTCCCCTCTTCTTCTCTTCAGGTGCTTTGTCAATTTCATCGAAGGCAACAGCCTTGGCTTTACCTTCATCTGCTAGGACCTACAAACCACCATTCAAGGTCTCAAACAATTAAACGAATACAGTAATACATGATTGGAGTATACCAAGAACAAATAAATGCCAAATAACCAAGTCAAACCTTTGTTATTGCAGCAGTAAGTGTAGTCTTTCCATGATCCACATGTCCAATTGTACCCACATTTACATGAGGTTTACTGACATAAAAAAAAACATATAATTAGATAAGATCGTTTTTCTATCACCCTCAGGGGTAACAGAACGTAAGATGCTTGGAAAGTTCCAACTTTTATAACTCAATTACTCACTAAACCAAATTATTTCAACACATTCCTCCAAAATGGAAGTTACTAAAATGATCCCTACTTTAATCATGTAAAGAATGCGTATGACTTTAACTATCACTTAAACCAAAAAGCATTCTTTCAAAACACGAGACATTTAAAAGGCCAAAGAACAAAACCCTCATCATATAAGAGAAGATGGACCTACGTTCGAGTGAAGGTGGCCATAGATCTCCACCAAGGTCCAACGGAAACAGTAGTGACATTTTCAGAGACACAATCTGATATTGACAGAGGACTAGCGGGCGATCCCCGACAGCAACAGGGTATCCGGGAGGATAATTGATTAAGTCGTCTTAAATTAGGATTTCTTAGGGCCACCGAAGCCATTGAAGATTTGAAGTTGATAAAGCAAGAAGCGTATCTGAATCGGAGACAGGACAGTAGAGAGCAAGTGGCGTTGGGGGGTTTTAGGAGTTCTGATGCTTCTAAAAGGGTTGGGTTTAGTGAGGGTTTTAGACAAGAGTTTTTGGTCCAGCTGAAAAAAATGGATTCAAGGTTCAGCATCTGGGATGGACGTAAATGGCAAAAACATGGTTTTGGGCTTATTTCACCGGTTCACGTGTGACAAATTCTTACAAAACTAAATTCAATTTTAAAAATATATATCAGATTACCGTTAGCTTTAATATAGTAATTAGTTCTCAACTCCATGCTTTCCACGAGTTGTTACTAATAAGTAAATAATGAATTTTAATTATAGAATTGAAAGGCGAATACAAGTACAAAATTTACATATTGCATGTTATAAAATAAGATAATGATAAAATAGGAATCTTACAAACAAAATGAGTCCCAAAATATAAAAGTCATATTTATACACGTATAAAAGATCGATAGATAGTTTACTATTCAAGTGGGAAATACTTGCAAACCCTAAAACAGATAGATAATTTACTAAACAAAAAGTAGCTGACAAAAAATTGGTCATTCTTTGAACATTTTATAGTTAACTTTTTTCTTTTGAATTTGGTGGTCAACTTAGTTGAAGACATTTGTAGTGAAATTAAATCACATAAAAGCATATCGTCTTCAAAAATTTCTGATATTGGTCTCTTTATTTTAAAAATCTAGGGTGTGATTTCAGCTAAGGAAGTAGTGTCTATTTCAGTGTCACAGATTGCAGCTCTATCATCCTGTGATTAAATAAACTTAATAAGTTGAATACACAATACATGAATATATTGAAGAAATAGATGTATATACTTTGTTATCAACTGCAGATAGAGAAATACACCCATCAAGAATGTTTTTTGAGAAGTAGCTGAGTGATTCAATTTGATTTGAATCCTGCAGAATGAAAAGTATCTTATAAGAGAAGCAAATATGTTGGCACTTTCCGTAGGTTACTATGTTATTGTTTTTTCAACAAACAAGAAATTCAACTTGGTAAAGCAAAAGATTGTCTTACAATTTCAGATGCAGAAACTAGTTATAGTGCATTTGATTGAATAGAATCCTAGCATAAATTTAAATGAAAAAGGATAATCATTCATGTGTAATCCATATTATACATAATATTAATGGTATGTACATACTTGTTTGTTCACAGTAGGTAATGATGACAGAGGTGCAATACCAATAGGAATGTTACTTAGTGATTCATCCAGAATTGAATCCTGCAAAGCAAAACTCAATAATTAATTACTGAATGCCTATTTAGATCTAATTAATTTAATAATGAATGATTTTACAATGAGATAATATATATCTAAAATTTTTAATATAATGTCATTGAAAAGAAGAAAAATGAGATAATTGAACTTGGTAGGAAATCAATCATATAGTTTGCTAAGTATTAATTGTAGCCAAGGCTCCAACAGAAGTAATTTGCTACACTAATACGATTATAAAAATAAAGAATACCGAAATTGTAATTATTGAACATAAAAAATTGGAATGTGTATAAGTGATATTAATACTCACAACTTCGTTAGGATTTATCAAGATCAGTGATCTTACTGAAAGATCAGTAGCAGAATCACTCAGATAACATTCCTGAAAAAATAATGTATTTCATGAAATCAATATTGCTACAATACATACATATCTGTGTGTATCAATGAAGTTCCATGTAATGATGAATAGTTGCTATTCTTCTTTGTAGTGGGAAGTAGGGTAATACCTGAGACTGAGGTGGAGAATCCATGCATTTATTGATCAATTCCCCATTACAACTTACTATCTTGATGGTGAAACTTGAAGATTTGTTGATTTTATTAAATTCAGTGACTTGTACCTTGAAAAGATAAGTTTTCTTAACCAAGCA
>JANZLX010000004.1:9775035-9786941 GCA_025531955.1 Erythroxylum orinocense | reverse complement strand
CTTAGTGATTTCTATCCCATCAAATTAGTTTTGAACTGTGATAGCCAAAGCTCATTTTCAAGAGGATTTTATCACTTTTTTTAATCTTTTCATTTTCTATTTTAAAAAATCCAAAGATACTTTTTACAACGTAATTTAGTGTAATTAATGTTTCGAAAAATCAAAACCCCTTTCCTTATTAATTTCACTTACTCTTTATGCTATGTAGGCTAGCTTAGGTCCATTTTATTAGGTTCCGATTAAGAGAGACGACCCGAGGTTGCACCCTATATTGCAATCCTTAGAATTAAATTATTTTTTATTCGGCTTCTAAGGGATTGATCTTTAGATCAAAACGACAGAGCCGCAATCACTTTTGTAAGTAATTTAGATGAATTCAATTGTGAGTAAATGTATGTAAGTGATTTGAGTATCTGGAAGTAATTTAGTAAGAAAATTTTGATGACTGTTTTGTTAACTATTGATTTTTTTCCATTAAGTGATTTGTAAAGCTATCAGTAATCTTGAGGATGCTCATATTTTTATTTTGTTATGGATAGTACTGAATTGAATTGTGTTTTATGTTGGTTGTGTTCCCTCGGGATAATGAATGTCTGAAATGTTTTAAAGTATGCAAATATGATTGACTAATTATTATGCATGTAAATTGAACTTATTTGGTTTTGTAACTGTCAAGTCTTAGTCGTGGGTAAATAGGCATACCTAGAAGGATCTGCAGCTGCTTCTGGACATTTTGGTGTAAGGACTTCAGTCTCTTCTAGACACTTCGATGTCAGAACTTCGGTCTCTTTTGGATACTTCGGTGTTGGGACTTCGGTCTCTTCTGTTCAATGATGCTAATTACAGTATCTTCTGTATAAGTCTCGTTACCCACTTCTGTTCATAGGTTTACAATCTAATTCGTTTTGTATTTTGATCTATAATAAGATTAGATTTGATATGAATTAAATATGAAATTTTGATCTGATGGACTAACACCCTATTCTGAAAATCAGTTTTGTATTCTGAATGTTTTGTTTTGCTATTGAAATGACTGACTTTAGCTTGTGAAGTGTTTTCCTTAATAAATCTTATTCTGTTCTGAATTTCAGTACGTTGAGACGCTTTTGTGTAACATGATTCAGTATCTGTTGTGGTTAAACATAGTTTAGTTATTACTCACTAAGCAATATGTTTTGCATGAGAGATTTGCCCTGTGTAGGTTCGGAGGGAAGTATGTAGGGACTGGGACAAGTCAACCACAATGGCCAAAGGAGTCTGAGTCTTGTTTCGATAAAAATGTATTTTTAAATTTATTTTAGCTTGTATATAAAGTGTATTATTATGAATTGTTGTAAGTTTTTGTAATAATTATGTTTCAGGCATGTTTTGTATGTTTTACAATGTTTATTTGTGAATGATGTGCTTCCATGAAATGTGTCGTATTCAATATGTTCTGTTTTGTATGGCACTCGCAATATCCTCTCGGTATTTGGGCGCTACACAAATATTCTTCATTTACGAGTTTTTAGTAATGTTGTTTATGTTCCTATAGATCCCTTTCAAAGGTTAAAGAAATAGGATTTATGCTGGATTTGATTCCTTATTTGGAACCTAAAATAAGAGATGTTTCCACTAGGTTTGTGAATTATCATTTTAAAAAAAAAACCTATTAATATGAATTAGACATTCAAAAGTAAATGTTTCCTATCAGTTGCCATATATTTTTACTGGCATTAAAAAGGGGACTAAATCTCATATTCTGGCTATGAATACTCCTGTTTGCATAGGTGTCCTTCTAGGACATACCATTCTTATTATTATAGATCAATATGCATCCACTATGCTTAAAATCGAAGAAGGTCTTTAGGAGTAAGGAACAACCTTTTGAGAAAACGAAATAGAAAATGCATTATAAAATTAATGCTCTAGAACATGGAAAATTCTATTATTTATACATCTAAGATAACATTAAGATTAAAAAAAAGTTATCTCTAAAGATATATTTACGTTTATAATGAATATTTCATGTAAATATTGCACAAGAGGAATTTGATCTAAGAAATATTGAGGAATGCATTACAAGAAAAAGGTTGTTTAGCGACGAAAATTACTAACGGAAGTAAACAATTCAATTTGAGATAAATTTCGTGAATAGTTATAAGGTTTTTAGGCTAGTAATGTGAACACCAAAAGAGGTTAATGAGGCTAATACATCTTTAAATGCTTAATATATATATGAATCTTGTGGATTACCTTCAATCAAAGGTTCGCCTGTAGTGATCTATGAAGACAATGTAACATGCATTGCTCAAATTAGAGTAGCATTTATTAAGGATGATATAACTAGACATATATTATTAAAATTCTTTTAAATGTAAGAATTTTAGCACAATGGTGAAATTAGAGTACAAAAAATGCGCTCAATGGAGATTATATCTGACTTATTTACAAAAGCTTTTCCAACATTGACATTTAAGAAGTTGGTATGCAAAATTAGGATGCAACGATGCAAATATTTATGCTAAAAAGAGATTTCTTCATGAGGGGGAATACTATTTTTTTATTATGATTTTTGTTCAATTTGAATTTTATGTAATAAAGGTAACAAGAAAATATAACATTGCACAAAAATAAATATACTCTTCTTCTAACTAAGTTTTTTTCACACTAGATTTTATTAGTTAACTTTTTAGTGAGACATATTTTATGTATATGATAATCAAGGGAAGGATTATAAAATAAATGTTCTAATTAAGTGAATTACATAGTTTTCAAAATTATTATATAAAATAAATGTCGTAATCATTAAAGCAGTGACGACCTTGATGGTCTACTCATTACTTACCCGAGGCTTAGATTTATAGGAGACCCATTTATTAAAAAGTTAATAAGTCTATTTATTAAAAGAGTTAAATATTTAAAAGCTAAAAAAAATATTCTTTAAAAGAGGTAGAAATTGAGAGACAATAATTTGCTTCAAAATGTTTATATATATCAAAAAGTTTATGGAAACTTTACCTTGTAGAAACTAAAAAGAAAAAAGTTGTAGTTGAGTTTTTTATTTTAAATTTCAAATTTTATTGAATAGACCTAAAGATGAGTTTGATTGGGCCATCAATTGGGATGTCTAACGATGATGTTTCAATTTTGTTAAGGAAAAGAAAAGAACAAGTTTTTTTTTATATTCCTCTTTTATATTTTTTTATTTGCATTTGTTTAGGATGTTCACTTTTATGCAAGTTAAAGGATGATAAATATACACACATATACATTAGTCCTAAAAAAAGAAAGTTTGAGATCAAATTGTTAGAGATATATGCTAATTTTCATTTTATATTGATTAATATAATATTTTATTAATATTAATGACATATTGTATTAATATTAATAACAATATATTGATCTTGATACTATTATTAATGATTTGGTATCTAGAAATGTACGAAGAAATTATTTTTAATGATCATCTGTGTGCTTGTTAGTGTAATTCTCTTGAAGTTTTACAATCAAATATTATTGTTTAGTTGCAACTACCACTATTTTGTTATTATTAATGCTCACGTTTGCAAGATATTTCTAATTGTTGTTATGAACATTTAATGTTTTGTTGAGTATGTGAGCTTATGACTTGAGTCACTTATGTATTAATATTAAATTTTAATAATAAAATATGCTTTTAAAGTTGTTGATTTATTAGGACCCTTCTTTTTGCTTTGTCCCGAGCCTATAAAACATTATGAATTGCCCTGCGTTAAAGTTGCATAGTTCACAAGATAACTATACAGAATGAATGTCCTAATTGATAAATTTACCTAATATGTAAAATAACAGAATTATTTAATTATAACTACCACCTCCTCATGAAACATTATATGGTTTATTTTGATATACATTATAAGAGAAATAAATTAATTTTTTATTTTTCTCTATTTCATTACTCTTATTCTCTATTTAGTTTCTCAATTCTTATTTTCTTCAAATTTTATAATAATAATTGTTTATTTAGTTATTCAAGCGTTTATCATTACCAATATTTACCTATGATAAATTAGAGATAAAGTGATTTACGCTTTAATTTTTTACAAATTGATCTAAATTTCTATCGTTATTTTTTATATTATTTAACACTTTAATGTTAGTAAAAACATACTTATTACACTCTAAATAGTATTGTTTTACAAAATTTTGAAGTGGCACCTTTAAAAAGGTCTAAAAATATTGTTAGCAAATGATGAGTTTTAACATTTAGTTGTGTGATATCCTACTAAACTAATACGACCTATGTCTTTTGAAAAGATGTTGAATCTTAAAGCTAGTGATTCAGACATCTCATCCCAAAGAACGAAGGTCGCGGATATCTTGATTTTAACTCATTCTACGTAGCATATGGCTATGAGTATATCATGATTCAAGTGTTCATCATATTGTGCTCCTTGACAATGATTTTTTACGTGAATTCCAATCAACGTTTTGCTTGATGTAGGACACGATAACTGGATTAGACAAACTATACCGTGTAGAAAAGCAACGTATGGCATCGTCTATTTCTTTACTCCGAATCTACAAGTGTCGCAAGGAACCCACATTTTACGAAAAAGTTCTGCTTTCCTGCCAATTCCGCGACTTTGTTTATACCCATCTGATCCTTTTTCTTGGCCCTTCCTAAGCTTCTTCGTTAATTGTTCATGGCTCTTAAACCTGTCACTCTTCTAAAGCTGTTTGCTATTCTCTCACTTTCTGTAATCTTCACGTTTGTGCCTTCCATCAGCTCGTTGGACGTCAACTATCCTGCGGTTTTTAACTTCGGTGACTCAAACTCTGACACCGGTGGCGTGGTTGCTGGTGTTGCTTTCCCTCTAGGGCCTCCAAATGGGGAAACATATTTTCTGAAACCGTCCGGTCGGTTCTGCAATGGCCGTTTGATCATTGATTTTCTGAGTTAGGTGTCTTATCTGTCAGTAAGAAAGCTAATCACCGTATTCGGTGAAAAACTTGTTTCAGCACTAAACTGCTTCTCAAGTACAGCACACTCGGTTGCTTGTTGCATGTCGTTTTCAATCATCTAATTCTAACCATATTGGTCTTATAGTGAATGCATTGGACCTACCATTCTTGAATCCCTATTTGGATTCTGTTGGTGCCCCAAGTTTTCAGAAAGGTTGTAACTTTGCAACTGGAGGATCTACGATACTTCCAGCAAGTGCAGCTGCAGTAAGTCCTTTTTCGTTTGGGATACAAGTGGCTCAGTTCGCCAGGTTCAAGGCTCGAGTTCTTGAACTAATCACAAAAGGTAACAATAGTACGTGTTTTCATGGACTAAGATGTCGCGCCTAGATATCGAAATGATATTTGTAGAATAAGCAACTGATACCTTGAGATTGGTTTCAGATAGAAAACATGAGAAGTACCTTCCCTTAGAAGCCTATTTCGAACAAGGTCTTTACGTGTTCGATATTGGTCAGAATGATGTCGATGGTGCATTTTATTCAAAATCGGAAGACCAAGTGCTGGCTTTTCTTCCAACAATTTTGTCAGAGTTTGAGACTGGAATTAAGGTGTTTATCTCCTTGTTCATTGTTATTATTATTATAATATATTCTTATAAACACGAAGGGCTCTGTCCTCTGTGAAAATTCTGCAGAGATTATACAGCGAAGGAGCCAGGAATTTTTGGATTCATAATACAGGACCACTTGGTTGCTTGCCTAGGATCGTTGCAACTTTTGGGAAAAATGAATCAGAGCTGGACCAGCTTGGTTGTGTTGATTCACACAACCGTGCTGCTAGGCTTTTCAACACGCAACTACATGACCTTTGCACCAAATTCCTGAACCATTGCCCTGATGCTAATGTAACTTATGTCGACATTTTTTCAATAAAGTGGAATCTCATCTCAAACTTTTCAACATATGGTATTTATCCCTCAAAAGTTTCTTTGTTTCCCCTGTAATTGGCAAGTTTTAATTTACTATCATTCAGGTTTCAAAAAACCATTGGCTTCTTGCTGTGGATATGGTGGACCGCCACTGAATTTCGATAATCGGATTGCTTGTGGGGTAACCAAGGTACTGAATGGGACCACGGTGACAGCAGATCCTTGTAACAATACTGCTGAATACATTAATTGGGATGGCAATCATTACACAGAAGCGGCAAATCAGTTTGTTACAAAGCAAATACTAACAGGAAATTACTCTGATACTTTCCTTGCAATAAAGAAGCCATTCTTTACCAAGTTCAAATCCCTTTCTATTTACCCCCAAACGTAATACGGTAGTTCTAGCTTCATGGACGTGTTATCATCATTCCTAAATGTATAGTGTTTTAATAAGTTGAACAGTTCAGGTTTGACTGGGAATTCTGGGAATGAAATGAAAAGGACAAGAACGAAGTTTATGGTTAATGCTGTATTAAAATGTTTACAGAAGTTGTTCTCCAAGGCTTTGAAAACGTAACTCGTGTCTCTTGAGGTTCAGAAGTGTACGAAATAGTAACAATTAGACCATGTTTTAAGTTAATTGTAATTCGAGAAAATTGTTGCTTGCCCTTTTGTTCCACAGAAACAAAGTTGCTTTTCAGCATCTGTGATTAAATTTCTGCTGTCAACTTGAACTTGTATTATTTAATAGAACTTAAGCACAGAAAAGTTATGACAAGTACAAAGAGTCTCAGCTTGGTTTGGTACTGGAATTAGCTTAGGTTCTAGTCTGTCAGAGGACAAAGAAAAGGCTTCAGTTTGTTGATAACTACAACTGCAAAGACAATTGGAGTTCACAATAATAGTAGTGCTACAAATTCCTTAGAAACAAGTTCAAGTCCAAAGATTTGGTCATTTATGTGACCGCTGCTGATGTTCAGGTCAAGCGAGAACACCTCTTGTGACAGAGATCCGAATCTGCGGTTCCATGGCCCTTGTACAATGATATTTAATGTCAATTTCGGTGAACTTTCTGCACGTATTTGGATGATTTGAAGCCTTTACCTTTTTAATATCTTTCCTTCTCAAATTGTGCCATGTTCCGATTTCCATTCCATTTTTAACCGTTATAATATTCACTCGAGATTCGATTCCAGAAACTCAATCTTCTAGACTTTGGTGACATGAACAGTTGACCCTGCTCACTACCATTCCCTTTTCCTTTTTCGTTGCAAACTGTTTAGTAATAAAAGCCACCGGGGGGGAAAAAAAAAAGACCGACCATGACAACTGTTCTTTCGTTGCCTTATTCCAAGTAAAGCACTCTCATTTCACTGAAAAGCTCCCTTCTTTGTTTTCCAGGCACCGGTGGGACTTTGTTCATGGACCAGATACTTTCTCTTAGCCGTCATGAATTTCTTTGTTCGCTGTTCATTGCTCTTAAAAGTATCTTCTATTGGAAAAATGTTCATGATCTTCGTAGTTGCAGCGATTTCCACGTCTCTGCCTACTTGTGGCGCCTTCAACTTCACGTACCCTGCGGTGTTCAACTTCGGTGACTCGAATTCAGACACTGGTGGTCTAGTTGCTGGTGTTGCTTTTCCTGTAGGACCTCCCAATGGGCAAAACTACTTCCAAAAACCATCTGGACGGTTTTGCAACGGTCGTTTGCTCATTGATTTTCTGAGTTATGTATCGAATCATCTTATATCAGCTTTAAAGAGAGCTCATCTTTTCTTCTTCTATACTTTTTTTAGTTCAAACTCATAAAGTGAAGTACACTAGTTTGTCTATGAAATAGTAAACTTAATTGCTGATAGTCCTTGCCAGTCATCTGACGATATTGATGTCGCAGTGAATGCAATGGACGTACCATTCCTGAACCCCTACCTAGATTCTATTGGTGCACCTAGCTTCCGAAGAGGTTGTAATTTTGCTGCTGGAGGATCTACTATACTGCCAAGTACAGCTCCAAGAACTCCATTTTCGTTTGGGATTCAGGTGGCTCAGTTCATCAGGTTTAAGGCTCGGGTTCATGAATTACTATCAAATGGTAATGATCAGATATCCCTTCATGAGTTAAGATGATTATTACCTAAAGATGATCACGATATGTTTAACCGAAGTAACTGACTTGGGATTGATTCTAGGGACAAAACTTCAGAAGTATCTCCCTTTAGAAAACTATTTCAAGCAGGGCCTTTACATGTTTGACATAGGTCAGAATGACCTTGATGGCGCATTCCTAAGAAGCACGGATACGGACACGGACACGGGACACGACACGGACACGGACACGGGGACACGCCAACTTCTAAAATTTGGTGGACACGGACACGGCATATATATATATATATATATTATAAAATTTAAAATTAAGAAAAATATCAGAATTCATAATATGATATATATTGATTGATGTGTTGCAAGACTTCCAACAAACAAGTAAAGAATATCAAGAAACAATAAAGTGTTTTTGTATCAATGAAAAAAGCAAGAGCTCGTATCTTAATTAGACAAAAGCAGAATTCCAAACACTGGGCAAATTATTTTTTCAGAAAAGTCAGCTTATTCAATCAAGATCTTAGAACTTTTTTATACGCACGTAATTGATAATACAAATCATCAAGTATTATTTAAAGATATTCTCAATTTGTCAAACATATAAGATTTATATATATAGTTCTTCCACAACAAACTTCAATTTTAATCGTGTCTTTTATCTTTAATTTTCAACTACGACTTAAAAGTAAAACCCAAATACATTTTCTATTGATAAGTAAAAGAAAAGACAGAACTGATTAATATCATTAAAGTTATTCATCTAAGTTACAAAATTGTGTGTAAAGCTTCATTATCTCCATCTCAATAACTCAGTATATATTTATGTATCGATTTTATTAATTTCTGCAATCCCACCAATTGGTCCAATCCTTTATCCATGACTCACGAGACCCTAGTAGTCTATATTAATGAACAAATAAAGTTTCAATAGATATATTTGTTACTAAAGATGTTAAAGAAAAGTCAGGCTGTCATATCTTTCCTCTCAAGTCTCAATAAAAAAGCACTTTCACTTTAACAATAATCCCATTGCAATTTACTACACAGTGTCAGTGCACATAAATGGTTGACCGTAGACTATATCATTTTAAATATTTGAAACAAAAAAATGGTAAAGGTAACAATTACCCTGGTCAGTATTTTGCTCTTCCAGAATAATCCGAGTCTCAGTAGGACGAAGCAACGAAGTTGGAGTAGCTCGACAAAGACCCACGTTTAAGCCTAAGAATAATATGGAAGAGGTAGTCAAAGTTACTTGAATCTAGGCTAGATGATCGTTGGAGGTTTTTCCCGACTGCGATATCACTCCAAATCAATAAAAAAAGGACGCTATTATCATTCAAAGCTTCGATTGATCTTGGGAAACTACAGGCCGTGTAAAAACCTAAAACCCAAAAGCACAGATGAATGGAAAGAAAACACAGATGAATGGAAATATCGGGTGGCGACTGGCGATGCTTCGTGGTGACAGGTCCAGGTCGACGTCAGCTAGAAAATAATGAGCGACAGGCGATATTCAGATGCTTCGTGGTGATGAAAAAAATCGACGAGACAGAAGAAGAAGGAATCTGAGAATTTCTTCCTTATTTACAGTAACTAAATATTTTTTTGAATAATTGATAAAAAAATTACGAGTCATATTCAGATAAGCCGTCTCCAGCCATATCAAGCCGTCTCCCGCCGTATCCGCGCCGTATCCAAGCTGAAAAAATATTTTTTTAATAGGACACGTACGGACAGGTGTCCAACACGTGTCCACCGCGTGTCCGACACACGGACATGGCAACTAAATGCTGTATCCGTGCTTCATTGGTTAGACCTTCCTAAGGAATCAGCAGTCCACCCAACCTTCCATATTTCCCAACTAAAGAAGTTTATCTCTGGCAAAACACCTTGATTGCTCAGTTATCACCGACCTTGACCAATGCTGGGAAAGTATAGGACACCATTTAGGGGAGAAGGATGGTTAAGTTCCATAATCACGCCATAACTCAAGTATTGGTGCAGTGATGAGAAAGCAAAGAAAGGGCTACGTGGAAAACCATATTCGATTTATAGAAAAAGTTTCCCGAGGTTAATCTGTAGATAAGGTGGCTCCTGAAAGGGGAGGGGATGTTACGTACCAAAGCAAAGTACAACGAAGATAGAAGACGACGTCGAAGAAAGAAGCAGAAGAGCGAGAAGAAGCAGAAAATGATAATACACGCTGTATCTGTAACGACCTAAGACAAACTATCTAGAATAAACACGTGTCGTCTTCGTAAAGGATCTAATAGTGTTTATTAGCAGTTGTAATGACAGAAATATTGAATTCCTTTTCTTCCCTTTGCGTTCTAGCAAATTTTTACGTTAGGAAATATCGTAACATACTTCTTGCCCCAGAATGCATCTATAACATAATGGATTATATACAAGAGAAATATTATATCACAACTTAAAACGTTGACTTATGGGCCCCTATCTGTACATAAACTCTTTTAATCTTTATTCCTATTCAATGCGGTAAATAAAAAATTAAAATGCTCTTCATCTAATTAAAGGCTAAATCCAACTTCATATTCTCCGTTTGTAGGGAATGATGTTGGTATGTACTATCACAATTTAAGTTGGAAGTGGGAATGGTGGTGGTGTGTACTTTCACATTTTTCAAAGTCCTGTTGAGCGGATACATGTTCTAAAAGATGATGATACCAAAATTCACTTATAAGTACCTCTCAATCCTCTTAGAGCATATGTTGGCTGTGTTTCCCTAGACTAGTCATGTAATATGCCTCGTATATTCTTTCTATTTCATTTATAAAAAAAAAGAGATGATGATATCGTTATCTAAGATTATCCTTGTTATGATTCCCAGATATCTCTTTAAAGCGTTTTACTAGATTATATGGTGATTAATGTGATTATAATAAATGGATACCGTTAATAATGATCATGAACTTTTATTTTTCCTAGGCCATTGTTCTGTTCATTAACTTCTAATTGTGATTTCTTAACTTTGCTTCTGATTCATACTTCGTTCTCAAACTTTGGAGTAATTTGGTCTGGAACAACAATGTTTGTTTTTCTTCTGTGCAGCCGATCGCTCAGTTTTTATAGCCAGATGGTTAAAAGAACATAGGCAGTTGAACATTTATATGGAACCACCTCAGAGGTGAACTTCCAACAGAGTTGTCGTACTTCAAGTTTGTAAAAACTTGGAAAGAAGGTGGGTGGCCATAAATTCAGGTTCTTTTGGTTCTGAAAGATATTGTTGGTTCAGGAGCATAGAGGCTTTAACTCCTTTTCATAGTTTCTGTATTTTAGTATCTCGTTTTTTCTTTCTTCCATATCATTTCTATGCAGATCAGGAAATTTGTCTCCTTCATACAAGAGTTGACCTTGTGGTAACCCTTGGTGGAGATGGCATAGTCCTTTGGGTGTGTACATCATCCTTTTGTCATGAAACTACACTTCCCCATGGGTAAATAATTACTGAAATTGTCTTCTAAGCAGGCAGCATCTAGGTTTAAAGGTCCTGTCCCTCCTATTGTTCCATTTTATTTAGGATCTCTTATCTTAATGACACTATTCCGTATCCTTATGTAATGTCTCAAATTATCATGGGAAATGAATAGTGGCTCGTTATTTTAGGAGTATATTTTTTCATGTTTGATAGTAGTTTCTTTCTCATGCCTGACATGAAACTACCCTTGAACATTTATTTAGATAGTGGACATCACAAAGACTGCCTTGTTTCAATTCTCAGGGGTCCAATTAGTATAACATTGGGACACAGCTTGCGGTGCAATGTTATAAGAGACGCCGGAAAACATGAATATGAAACTGAGGAGCCTATTTTGGTGTTGAATGAGGTGGCAATTGACCGGGGGACATCATCCTTACAAATTTAGAATGCTACTGTAATAACTCCTTTGTCACCCGTGTGCAAGGAGATGGACTGATT
>JANZLX010000004.1:9756212-9768767 GCA_025531955.1 Erythroxylum orinocense | reverse complement strand
AATTAATGAATATGCCTTTTCTTTATTTGTTCATAAAGTCTGAACAAAATGCGCTGAAGGCGATTGCCTTTAGGGCACTACTCTAACAATCTTACAGTACTGTACAAACAGCATAAGTCGAGTTATCACATATACAAGTCGACTTATCAGTACCGTAAATGCGTAAGTCGAGTTACACAGTGTACAAGTCGACTTACACTTACAACTTATTCATTTGATAACTATAAAATGACTTGCTTACATAAATATGACATAATAACGCTCAAATTATTGAAAAACTCCTTGAAATGAGCATATACAACACCAAAAATCTTCTTGATACAAAAACCAATGACAAAAAACCTATTATAGTGATTTGGAACCCAAAATAGATGTTAGAACCAAGAATTAACCATTATAATAGCTATATACAATGCATTGATCAACTAATATATCATATTGGTTGACCAATATGCATTTATAACACTAATTTTGCTAGGCATTGGACACTAATCAACTAATGTTGTTATAAACTCACAATACGTTAATTTTAACAACTTTAACCTATATTGGTTGACTAGTAACCTATATAGATTGACTAAGCACCCCAAAAACATTATTTTTAACAACTTCAAATGCTTAAATTCAATTTGATTAATGAAACTATGAAGTAAACACCTCCTAAAATATTCCCCAGAGCTTGTTTTAAAGATCAAGAGGCTTCTATATAATGACATTAAATGAAATGTTTATGCATAGTGTCTTTTAGATCATGAAATTAACAAAGTGAGATTATAAATAACAATAAAAAATGTACAATGACCATAATGAAGCTTAATCTTCTTTTACTTTTGTTTTGATCTTCATTTCGTTGGTTGTAAACTTCAACTTCTCTTGTTCAACTTCACACACTATCTTCTTAATTTTATGGCTTCATTTTGTTATGATCTTTCTTTTCATCAAAATAATAAACACATTATAGGTAATTATATTTTCTTATCATCAAAACATCAATTGGAACCTCCATTGATTTAATTAGCGCAATTGATAGTTATTAATATAGCACAAATTATATAGAGGTAGATGAGTGATCAATAAATTATTTATCACCATAAAATGATTAGAGATAAAATTTTACTATTCTCAATTAATATTGATTTGGAAAATCCTTCACCAAGATAGAATAATACTTTAAAATTAGTCATTAACAGAATTGGTTGCTAATAGTTGAGAACTAATATGAATAGGCACAAATATAGTAGAGATTAATTCCATGCTCTATTTCTAATTGAAATACTTTATAATGAAAAGATTGAATTATATAGAATAATCATGCGTAGAAAGGTATTTAAAACCACTTTGATATTTCTGATATTTGAGTACCCATGACATGTTGCTAGACACTAATATTGATCTACGGATCCAAATTGCCTAATTACAGTATTAAAGATAAATTAAAAGAGTTTAGTACATCTAATCCTAAATATTTATATGCATTGCCAACATATTTAAAAACATAATGGTTCATATATAAAGAATGATTAATGAGAAAAAAAGGCAAGTTAATCAAGTTATATTTAATTATAAAGTTTGAAAACTTTGAGAATAAGTATGAGATAATTAATAAAAAAGAACTATATAAGATATTGGATCATATTTAAGCTTGATTAATATTTAATTAGAATTAGTTAGTTTAATCGAAATTAACATTTTATTTCAATTAAATTACTAAAAAAATAGACTTAAGAACTAAAGGAGTTAGCACTTATTTCCTATCCTGTTTATACCACTTGTAATATTCTCTTTAGCTTGTTTGTGTGAATACTCTTAGAGGATAAATACGTATGAAGCTACAATCATCGCAATGAGTCAATTTAAAAATTATTAAAGAGAAATATCAAGAAAATAATCAGGTTACATATTAAAGTACAATTTATGTTTATTTTATTATATTTTATATATTAATCATGATATAAAATTAAAGTTATATTGACTTTTGAAAAGTTAAATACATTTTTTTATTCCAAATGGAATTTCTTCTTGGTTTCCCAACATTATAGACGGTCGTCTTATTATTACAGTAAGTCCTCTCACAAAATTTTAAAAGCACATGAGATTTTAAACAGGATTAATATAATAGCATCGCCATAAGAAGTTGACGGTATTTTGCCCTTAAATCTTTATACAAGTCGCCCTTCTGGATTTGATGAATAGTACACAACTGGTGGGTAAGGCCAGGAATAAGGAGCGCACGAAGAGGGCACGGATTAACCGACCATTTAAAAAACGCGGTTTTGTACTTCCTCAATAATTGCATAGGACCTAGGGCCACTTTCCCCTTCTCTGTTTAATCTAAGTTTGAAGGTTTCAACGTCTCGTATTGACGCTTATTGGCAGTTGGCAGAGAAAATAGGCTTTTTGGAGAGGACATGTAGAAGGAGAGATTCAGTAGCGAATAACATCCCATCTTTATAATTCGTTTCTCTCTTCCATTCGCTATCTCTAGCATCTTTTGTCTCTCCTCTTTGTTTTTCCACGATTCTCCTATATCTCTACAGGGTGGGCATTTGATCTTCTTGAGTATGATTTTTTCAAGCTCGATTATTTAGACTCTTTTTATCATCCTTTATCTCAATGCTTTTTCTATTCACCAATCGTTTCACTCTTTTCCCACCTTGTTTCTCTTAAAGCTGTTTGCTTCGATGCATTTCAATGAATTCCACGCGTACCCTGTTTCTCTCCGTACAAACTGCCTTCTAATTCTGTCATCTCACAGTTTTAATACGGTAATCGATCTGGGTTGTCTTTCTTGACCTCAAAATTTTTAGCTTTCCTCCTTCCAAAATATACTTTTCATATTCAATTTTAGTTCTTCAAATTGAACACAGGAGGTGGATTTGTTTTGGAGATTAAGATGATGATGATGACTATGGAAGGAATGATGGATAAGGGGGTGTTGGATGACATAATAAGGAGGCTGTTGGAGGGCAAAGGAGGCAAGCAAGTGCAGCTCTCTGAGGCAGAGATCCGTCAATTATGTGTTAATGCACGACAAATCTTCCTCTCTCAGCCTAATCTCCTTGAATTAAAAGCTCCCATTCGCATATGTGGTCAGCATTTACCTTATCCTCTTGATATTTATTCCTTATTCTGGTATTCGATTGTGCTCTTCCATGTTTACTTGGTATCACGCGGTATTGTAATTTTCATTTGTTTGCCAAACGATTTTTTGGAGGGAATCGTTGAGAGAGGTTTTTGTAAAATGGTGGGTACAATTCGGGCTTTTGCATCTTTTTTTTTATTTTTATTTGGGTTGGTAAGGAATTAGTAACGATATATATTTTCCCTCCATATTGGGACGGTCTGCACATATGGATCATTTGATGAACTGCTTTTTAACCTTGGCATATCAGTCGGATTTTGGTACTTGTGTAGGGTATTCATGTTAGTGGGGATAAAGCGGTTGCTGAAATGAGCAACCTGGGTAGTCATCTTCATTTCGTACAATTCACTCTCAATCGGTATATATCTTACCTATTGCCCTGTTCCAGGTGATATACATGGACAATATCAAGACCTTTTGAGGCTATTTGAGTATGGTGGATACCCGCCATCTGCTAATTACTTGTTTCTTGGAGATTATGTTGATCGAGGGAAGCAAAGTTTGGAGACTATATGTCTGCTTCTGGCCTACAAAATCAGATATCCTGATAAAATTTACCTCTTAAGGGGAAACCATGAGGATGCAAAGATCAACAGAGTATATGGATTTTATGATGAGTGCAAAAGGAGATTCAATGTGAGGCTTTGGAAAATATTTACGGACTGCTTTAATTGTTTGCCGGTGGCCGCACTCATTGACGAAAAGATACTATGTATGCATGGAGGACTGTCTCCAGAGATGGAAACTTTGGACCAAATAAAGGAAATCTCCAGACCTACTGAAATTCCAGACAGTGGACTGCTATGTGACCTCCTTTGGTCAGATCCCGATGCTAAGGTTGATGGCTGGGCAGACAGCGATCGAGGGGTGTCGTGTACCTTTGGGGCTGACAAGGTGGCGGAGTTTCTGGATAAGAACGACCTTGATTTGATTTGCCGAGGTCACCAGGTAAGGCTATACCATTTGAAGATGTAATGTTCTGGAACCAATCTCTTCTAATCTAGATTTTTAGAATGCCTCAGGCTACTGATAGATGATTTCAGACTATATCTGAAATGGGTTGAGTAGGTAATCTGCGACAATCGAGATTTGAGAATTTTGTATTGTATTTAGGTGGTGGAGGACGGATACGAGTTTTTTGCGAAGCGAAGATTAGTGACAATATTTTCAGCTCCAAATTATGGTGGCGAATTCGACAATGCCGGCGCCTTATTGATCGTAGACGACTCACTAGTGTGTTCGTTCGAGATATTAAAACCAATGATTTCAGCAAGCAGTTCAAAATTGCCCCTGAAAAAGGTAAAGAAAAGCTTCATTCATAGACTGATTTCTTGTTAATTTATATTTGATTTCCTCCTTGTTTTTGTTCAAACAGCCACCGAAAATTGGAGGCGCCTAAAAAGGCTTCTGAAGAATGAAGACCGCTTCCAGAACAGCTCTGCAAGGGAAACCCAACTTGAATTTAAGGAAGAGAATCGTTTAATCTTCCTTAATTCAAGTAGCAGAAATTTTTTAATAGCAATTCAACTAATTATTTGACATTTTTACCTGCAGGAAAGTTTTTATTACGTACATTGGGTAATGTGCATGTGCTACTTGTAACTATCAATTTGAGTATATATGTGAATATCCCTTCCCTTTTGGCTTACATTCATATATATATATATGGCTCAAGTTTAATCTGTTTTCACAAAATGTTATACATCATAGTACAAAGTAAAAGTAATCCTTGCTGTTAAGAGTAAAAAGGTCAAAAGTGGACTGAAAAGTTCCAGAAGTATAACTAGAGCTAAGTCTCCTAAAATTGTGCCTAAATAATTACATTGTATCTCAAGTTGGCGCACACACACAGGTCTGTTGGCTAACATCTTGAATCTGTCTTTACCCATTGCTTTGGTGAACAAATCAATTACTTGAACACTACTCCAAACTTTCTTCGTTACCACCTCTACTCACTGAACTCTCTCCTGAGCAAAGTCGCAATCCATCTCCACATGCTTTTTCCTTTCATGAAAAGCCAGATTCATTGATATATGCACCACAGCTTAATTGTCGCAGTGGAGTATGGTCGACCTCCTTTGCTATGCTTGAAGTTCCTTGAGTAACCATGTCAACCACAATATCTCACTTACTGTTGTGGCCATTGCTCGATACTCTGCCCCCGCTGAAGACCTGGCTATAACCGTTTGCTTCTTCGATCTCCAAGAAATAGGTGATCCTCCTAATGTGATAAAATAACCTATAAATGACCTTCGAGTCATCCTGCAACCTTCCTAATCAGCATCCATATATGCTTTTATATCGAGCTCTCTGCTTCTTTTCAACAAGATTCCTTGCAACCCTTTTAGATATTTGAGAACATTTTTCGTTGCTTCCATATGCGCATCTCGTGTTGCTACCACGGATTGGCTTAGTGTGTTAACTACAAACACCATATCTGGCCTTGTCATTATCAAATACACGACTTGTGAAAAGTATAGGTTTAAGTTATTTTAGTATAAATTTAAATATAATTAACTATTGCACAACTGAACGAGATATGACTATCCTTAACAATAGTTTACAGTTTCTATTAAACTACTCGATGGCTATCATGTAAAAAAATAATTTTTGGACTTTTTAATATCATAAATTTTTAAGTAATCTAAAATAACAAAAATATTTTTTAGAATAAGTAAAATCACAAAAGAGGTTTCTATCTTCTGTCCTTTTGAAAATTATATATCCATTGTTTTTCCTTATATTCTTTAATGAATTTCTAAATATTATAGATATTTTGATTAGTAGTTGAATGGTATTTTTTTCCATTGTTCTATATAATGCATCTTTAGATCTTTTAGAAACTTTAATTAGCATATGTGTTTTATATAATTTACCTTGTACTATTTAATGTTTCTCTATAATTTTTGGATACTTTAATTAGAATTCATATATTATGTGATTTCTAAAACTTTGATATTTAATTTGAAATTTGTTTAAATGGCTTGAAAATTGCATCAATAACCTTGATTCCTTATATATATATATATTTATGTTGGCATAATATTTCAAAATTTTAAAGAGAATATATTTTAAAAGTTCAAATGTCATTTGATTTTCAAATTGAACTCACATTACAAAAAGGTGGCATGGATTGAGGAAGACTATTTCAAAATTTTCAAAGTTAAATGTCTGATTAAGGTTATAATGTGAGCTTTGTAGGTAAATCATGTATTGATAAAAGAGTAAAGAACAATTATAAAGTATTTATTAAAAAAATGGAAGAGAATGTGTCTGCAATTATATAATGTGTGTGTGATATATGTAACTTATCAAATCAGGATGTCAAGTACTTAATATTTATGAATGATGACTCTTGGATATGACACCAATGATTAATATCGAGTTGATTGAGAAACTTAATAAACACTACGTACCTTCTCGATGGACTTTCAATAGTAATGTTTCAAAAAGACAAAGTGTTTGAAAAATGTCAAATGCTAAAAAATTTTCAAGAGCAAGAGATTGATGGCAACTTCTAGACCTTACAACTTTTGCAAGCTTAGCAAATAAGCATTATGCATATGAAATTAATGATAACTACAATGTATTCACCTGGAGTTTTATTTATTATTCATAAAGATGAAAGTTGTCATACAGCACGGTACTATAATTCAAAATGAAAAATATTTATCAAATGAATATGTTAAGAGTAATCGCAACTGGAAATTTGAAAATGTGATATTTTAGTTATCTTTAAGGAAAAAGGCATATTTCATAGCTCCTTTACATTTAGGACACTTCATTAAAATGTAGTTGATAGGAAGAATAAGACACTTCAAGAATGTTTAGGACTTTGCTTAGGGAGTACAAATTGCTTAAGTACTTTTTGGTTGAAATTGTTTCAACAAATTGTTACATTAAGAATGAGTTGTCTTTGAAACAATTAAATCGTTAATCAATTCGCAGACTATCTTCAAATTTTTCTTCGCGCAAGTAAATAAAAAATTACAATAATTTTTCTTCGCGCAAGTAAATAAAAAATTGCATCAATAACCTTGATTCCTTATATATATATATATATATATTTATGTTGGCATAATATTTCAAAATTTTAAAGAGAGTCGTTGATAGAGCAAGTGGTGAAGACTTTCCGCCATTGAAGAGTTTTCTTTCTAAATTGATACACAAGTTCACTTTTAGGTGTGCAGAGATGAATTTGCTCCTTGTACATACCTTACACTATATATCTTTACGCTTAGAGTTATGAACTTTTCCTTCTTCCTCATTTTATGTATACCTTCGGATAAATTCCTATCCCAATTCAGTCAAATTAACAAGCACCCTTCACAATTACAAGTGAGAATTTTTACGAACTATTTATAATTGGCTAAAACAGAAATAATATAACAACTTTTGCGTTAATGTTCTAAAAATTGGGACAAAAGTTGTTAGGTAAGATAGTCTAAAGGTTAAAAAGTTGTCACGGAATTAATTAAATATTGAATAAGAGTAAAGAATTAAAAAATAATTAAAAATTGTAAAATTAATTAGTTTATTTTAATTTATAAAATTAGTTGATTAATAAATAAACTAGTTGATTTTTAACATTAAAAAATATTAATCTAAATCAAGCAGAAAAGTTAAATATTGACTTGAAAAATTGGTAAATATAAGATTTTTGTTATTAAATCAATCAAACTTGTTAGGTTTTTACAATATTGATTTGCACTATGCTTGTTTCACTATAATAACTACATCTTGTGGTCATGTTGTGATAATTTAAAAAAGCACTCTTTTTTGGTTGGTAAAAGATTTAGTTTGTACTTCTAGTGTTTTATGATTAAGCGATGGTTAAAATGATAATTAATATGATTAAGGAACAATATGTTAAAAGTTTTTATAAAATGTGTCAATCACTTATCGAGGAAGTTTGTTTGTTTTATTACTTGTCATATTACGTGAATTAGTTTATTATTTTTTAGATTGTTATTATCAGTTCTCATTTTCGATTTGCAATATAATTTTAAAAGTATTTTTCTCTTGTTTGTCACTGTATTTATAATTGTATTCAATATCTTAAAAATTAAATAAGTAAGAAAAGAGATTTAAAGCTTAAAATTCTAACGACCGTCATAAAAGTGGTATATAATAAATAGGAAGTGGAATTTATAAGAGTAAATAAAAATATGAGATAAAAATGAAATACTTAATTGAAGTAAAAATAATATACAAAATATTTATCAAAGTATAATTAATTGATGATAAATTTAATAATAAAATTAAATATAAGAGTAGGAATTCACATTGTACTCTCCAAACAAATCGATCAATTTATTGCATTGTTGTGGATATGGTTATGATGAAATTTGTTTATAAGAGGTTAAAGAATTATTGGCAATAACATAATACTAGAATTACATATTAAGCAATTAAGTTGTAGTAGCTAAATAGGCATTCAATAATTATGTCAATAATGTGTAGAAGAGCAATGGATTGCCACTAAACAAGATGAAACATTCATGAAGAACTATATTACAATAGACCATATAATACATATTAAAGTTCACATTGGATCTCAGGAAACACAATGTTCTGCATTAGATAATATATTCTTAATAAGTATATCATAAGGAGGAACACTAAATGAGAAAAAAAATAACGGAGGAGATTTAAGAACACAAAGGCAAGGTAAAAGTAAAGAAATGAAGTACAAAAAGTTCTTACTGTTTATATCTAACTAGCCATTACTAAAATTAAATAGATAAAGAGAAAAAATAAGAATGGAATAAGAATTAACATATTTTTTTTCCTTCCCAAAGGTTGAAAACTTTATTACAAGCATATGATACATGAAAATGACTAACTTTAGAGGAATTTCAACTTGAAACTAAATCACAAAAAGTTATAATATTATTTGCTCTTACACCTAGATGGGGTTGGATGCCAAAAAAATGATCAGGGTTGAGTTGTGATGTTACAAAGGAGATTAAACTCTTCAGTACTATGCAACTTGGTGATTTTGACATTGTAAAAAGCCATACTTGAGATAGACTCATCTCTTTTGATTCAAACTAATTATAATTGCCAATCTCCACTTCATATTATTGCTGTAAATGGTCAGATCAAGATTTTATTTATGCTTTTATAGCGACTTGTGATTTTAGATATAATGAATTGATACAAGTATACTCCACTTATTTTTGGCTACAATGCCTAGCAAAATTCTTGCATAAAGAAGATAATCCCTTTGGAGTAAATAACTTGTCTCTATTTCTTGAAGATAAGGGCATCTTCAACCCATTCCTCCAAAATGAAGCAGAGTTTCCTCCATTTTGGAGATGCTACAGTACTTTCACTTCAACTCACAACTCTATTTTTCACACAAAAAAGGAATATTCTCAACATATTCTTTTTACCTTATCATTTTTAATTATTAAAATTACTTTATAAAATTAACCCAACTTTACTTTTTTGTGTACATTTTTATTCACAATATTATAGTTGTTATATTTTTATGTTAATATAAAGTTATAATTACTTAGGTAAATGTATAATGAAAATAATGGAATATTGTTTAAATAACAAATAAAGAAAGAAAGAATGAAAGAATGAAAAAAGGAAGAAAGAAAAAAAATAAAAAAGAAAAAAAGAGCTGGAATTTTTTTTAAAAAGGAAAAACATGAACAGTAATAAAAAAATGCTATAGTGCCACGCCAGATTTGATGTGGCACTGTAGCATCTCTCTAAAATGGAGGAAAAATAGTTAGTGGATTGGAGCTGATTTTTCCTCCATTTTGGTGTTGCTCCTCCATTTTGGTGATGTATTGGAGTTGGTCTAATCATGGTTTGACAATAGTAAAGATGGAAAAGGAGCCATAACATTACATTTAGCAGCAAGTGAAAGACAACTCGGATATGTTTGTGTCTTTCTAGATAATGATGATCTTATTTGTGTTTCAGTAGGCAAATATGAATTCTTAGGTAGCACTCCTCTTCATTTGGAAGTTAGAATTAGATTTCTCGACTTCATCCGTGAATTCTTGGTGTGGTAAAAGGAAATAGGAAACTAATGGTAAGATAAAAAAGAGTTGAAGAGGTTGCAATGGTGGAAGAAGACTAAAAAGTTTCGTTTATGATTTAACAAAGATTAAATTTCTAGATTGGATGGTTTATTAGTTAATTGGTTTGTTTATATAGATAAAGATTATTATTCTTGTTAGTCCCTAATAGCACCCAAGATGAGAGAATAAATTAGGTGTTTATAAATCTTTAACTAAAAGTTACTAAATTAATATTATAATGATCATAATTTATAAACGATAAAAGTATGAAGTAAAAATATAAAATTTAACAATCCTCTTAAGTAATAAAGTAAAAGAGTAAGGAAAGGGAGATGCAAACTAATTTATAGTGGTTTGACAAATAATCCTTAGCTACATTTGCTTCTATTACTCTACTTAGATTTCCACTATAATTCTTTTTTTTTTTAAGATGAAGAATAACCTTTGTACAATCTTTATTTGAGAAAGAGAAACCCTTATACAATCTTTTCCTGAGGTAAAAAGGAACCTCAATGCTACTTAGAATACTCTCAAATACGATAAGAAACCCAGTGGAAACTTACAACTCAAAATTACTCGCTTTATCAATTTGATAATATCAAAAAGGCCTACTCACTCTAAATGAGGCAATGAATGTCAAATGGAAAACACTTAGGTATATGTGTAAAAGACACCCAAATGCTTTTCGATGCAAGAAATAATAAGAAAACATGTATTTATAGGGTTTAAAAAAAAGTCGTTGTAGCTAAAAAATAGTCATTATAGCAAAAAATTAGTCATTATAATGACTAGTTTTAGATCAATAGGAGATTAGTATAGCATATTAGTCAACCATTATGCATTGAATGCACATATTCAATATCCATTGAGACATTGGATGACTGTTTAAGCATACTGGTTAATCAATGAGTCCCTTGGAGAGACATTTGTTGACCAAACAATTACATTGGTCAACCAATGAAGCAATAAATCACATATTACATTTTCAATTTACATTAGTTGACCAATAGCCTATATTGCTCGATCAATCTCCCTAAAAACATGATTTTAACAACTTTTAAATGCTCATTTGATTTGTTTCTTATAATTATGATTAAATAACATTCAAAATATTCCCTAAAAAATTAATATTAAAAATTATAAAATGACCTTGATATGTTTTGATAATCTTTTTTGCTTAACTTTATCTTCACTTTGTAAGTTGTAAACTTCATCTTTTCTATTATCATCATGAATTACCTTCTTAATTTATACATTATCTCACATTGTTCTTATAAGGCTTCTTATTAAGACAACAAACTCATTTATAGGATTTATCTTTTCTTCTTATCAAAAAATTGATTGGAACCTCCCTTAGTTCAATAATGTCTCCCTTTTTTATGATAAAAATATTTTTAATATTAGAGATCAATAATAAGATTAAGAAAATAAGTAATTATCCATATCAAGATAATGAATAGCTCCTTATTAATTAATACATAAGACATAAATCAATATCAATAACAAAAAAGATCATTAATTTCAAGTAAGTGAATATAATAACAAGTAAATGTATATAATAACAAGTAAAACACAAAAGAGATTTCAAAAACAAAATTTTCATATATACAACATGTTGGATCGCGTATGGCTCGAGTATTTAAAATACGTTGCGGAAAAGACAATATCACAACAAGAAGTATAACCGAAAACATACAGGATGTACAAAAATACCTTTTGACGCGGATTGGTTGTTTCTTTTCAGATTCGTAGACACTGCAATATGAGAATGTCCTCTATCGGTATCCACACGAGTATGAACGATCCGGGCAGCGGCTATCGTGTGCTAGCACGTCCTGAAACTCTTTCCGAACGTTGCACAATTTTCTCTCTGAGGGTGGCTAGGGTTTCATCTCCTTCACGTTATAAAGAGACCTAAGTTTCTCTATTTATAGAGAAAACCTAATTCCATTGAAGCCCAATAAGTTTCAGCCCATATTATATCCCATATAATAAATGCCCGATAGCTTAATTTAATCTAGCCTAATAAATATATCCACATATATTTATTTAATATCTTATAAATTAGGCCTAAGAGAATAAGCCCAAATTACATAACTCTTTGTGTGTGACCCTCTAGGCTCATTTGATGTTGGCAATGGGCTTGATCACACTTCAAGGCCCATAAGTCATAATCGACTTCTAGCAAGACATTATGACTACCTAAATCAAATAAGGATCGGTAATCCGATTTAACCGTAACTATGGTTATAGCTCAGTCCCTTTATAACAAAATATCAAGATTAATCACAACGCATGGTACATGTCAACCTTTGATTAATCATAGTTTCTTGATCCCCAAGTTGACTGATTATAACAAATGACATTGAT
>JANZLX010000004.1:9709516-9720204 GCA_025531955.1 Erythroxylum orinocense | reverse complement strand
CTCAAGTCAGTATTTTGAGAGAGTTTTAGGTTTTGGAGAACGAAGAGACAATTAGGGTTATGAGTCGTACCTGCGTCATGAGGAGATAATCAACTTATATAATAAATATCTGTAGGAATTAGGTCATCTTGGAGGAATGGGGCATGGATGCATAAATTGAATATCTTAGGCCTGGGCCTAGCACAGCCGACCCGACCAACATTCTTTTTTGTTTCCGAATAAGTAATCAGCTTTTGGTTGTTAGCAGGTTAAACTGATAAATACAAGAGAAATATGCAAATTCTTAACATTCCATCTCAAAACTGGAAACTATAAAAGGCTAAAACAACACATATCAAAACTAGAGTTCAGAAATATATAGTATTTATATACATTCAGTACATCGAAAAATCAGCTGAATATTGTAGACGAAGGAAAGGATCCCATCTTCTTCGTTGTCATCATTGTCAACAACAATAATTTCCAACAGATTTCTGAATCTTCCCCCATGCTCTATGCAATAACGATAATGTAGGGGTATCAGTTGCAGAGACTTTCAAGTTCATTAAGCCCCAAAACAAAAAAGCAACCCCATGTCCTTTCCCGTCCTGAGAAATCACAATCGGTAAGGATACTCTCTCGTGTATGTTAGTTGAACCAGTAAAAAGCACATAGTCCTTGCTTTTCCTTCAACCCCACCAGCGAAGGAAAGACAATCTCAATCAAAGAACTCGTCTCTGCTTCCCCTTTCTTTTTCTTTTGTTACTTTCTCTCTAATCAAAGGTCACGATCTATCTTCCCGTGTCTAATTTTATCATTATCTCTCATTCTTCCAAAAAATGCACTGAAGAGCGATAGAGATCATAAGGAGCCCATAGATGATCCACCGCACAAGGCCTTCTGGAATCAAGCCTTAACCATGGCTTCCCTTTTCCACTCCAATGAAGCAAGCTAATAGGCCCAGGATGCAAACTCCTACACTTCCCCTCAATGTTATCACCCCCTAAGCCATGTTGGTTCCATCTATGATCCACAGCTTTTATGTTCCCAGCTAAAACCAACAAAAATGGTGGCAATGACCCCAAATGGTATATTCTCTTCTGCTTTTGCACTCCCATCCACTCCTCAACTTTCAAGGAATATTCTCCTTCCCTCCATTTCTCAACATCCACGACCATAACCCCGGTGTTAAAATAACAAGGTGTCCGTCCGTCAAAAGTCTTGGACAAAACAGGATCAGACCAGAACAGCTCCGTGAAGTACTTGGTGAAGTTCGCATGACAATATTCTGGTGCAGCCAAGAGTTTGTCCTCTAAATCAACCTCCCATAATTTTGTAATATCATCAACAACAACAAGATCAGAGTCCAAATATATAACACGTTTCACTTGACCTGGGATAATGTCTGCAAGGTAAATCCTTGCATAGTTTAGAGGTTGGTCCAGCGCCTGACGGATGGATTTAGATATCTTGCCACGAACACGGTTGGAGTCAAACCTGTAGATATTGAAGTTCAGGTAAGGGAACGTTGATTTAATGCTGGAGAGCACCTCAGGCTCGTAACGTGCCCATAGGAAATGGAACTCAACGCTTTCCGGACATGTTGAGTGCTGAAGAATAGACAAAACTGCAGCCATTGTGCCTCTAAGGTAATTGGCGTCAAGGGTCATAGCGACATGTATTCTATGAGGCCCGCAGGAGTCTCCATTACGAAAAGCAGGAGCTTCCCGAAAGGGTTTCCGGACAATACCGAGGCGGATTCCGCCAGAGGAGGAAGCAGGTGAGAGCAAGATGAGAAGGATAGACAGGAGGCCATGGAAGAGAGGCAGAAGGTTCCAAGAGGCCATCCTATCCTAATAATAAAGGGAAGGTGGCAATGCAAAGTTGAGGGTAGATGGTGATTAGCTAGAGAAGAGGAGTATTGGCCATTATTAGGCCGGATAAGGGAAGGCTACCGATTGATGATAAGATACAATAGAACAATAAGGGAAGCAGATAGGTTGGTGGGCTGTGAAGAAGAGAAGATCCTTAGGAGGAGAGTGATACGTTGTGTCCCTCTCCTCCTGTAAATAACAAAATGCAAAGCACCTTGTCTTATCGCTCAAAAACTCGTTATCTTCACCATTTTATCTCCAATGATTGAGTTCTATATCTCAAGTATGAGATCTTTTCCCCTACACTAAGAGCCCTATTTCAAGGGCACGAAACGCGGGTTTCACTTGCACCGGAAATGCTACAAAATTTTGATCAACAGATTACTGTTTTTACAAATACATGTAGTGGTAACTGATAACTGATATAACCTTCTTGCAAGGATAGCTACACTGTATTTGGCTTAATGCCTTTCCTTAGGGAGATTAGTTGAGAAACGCCCACTTGAACATGGCAAAATAGAGCAACAGAAATGTCAGTGTTGTACTTGAGTCTCTCCATTGTTGGAACAACCGCAGGTACCAAGACCTAAGACAACCAGCAACTGAATCCTCATCCCTTTTTGTGAGGTTACATTTTTGGAATCTCCTGTCCTTGGCTTGTTTCGTTTCATCAGAATGAATGGACGACGTGTAAGAGAATGACATGCAGACGTTGAAAATTACAAAGAAAAACACAAATAGCTTCATAAGTTCTTGTAACAATAATCAACTTTTAACGTGGATTCATAAGTTCTAATTGAAAACATTACATCTTTTTAATAGAACTCTTTTAAGTACAACATAATTTAATTCAACAACTTTTGTGATTCTTTCCTACGGATGAGTGTTTTGAAACTCAGACCGGTCATCGAATCGGAGATTTTATTGGTCACCGGTTTAACCGGTTGAACCACCGGTCGAACCGATGTGACGTCATAATTATGCAATAATTATATTTAATTATATATAATATTAATAATATTAAAAAATACCAAAAAATATCAAAAAAATAAAAAATTGTTGAACCAGTGGTCGGATCGGTCAATTGACTGGTTCGAATTGGTACAATTGAAGACTGGTTTTTTAGAGTTAACCAGACTGAATAGCTAACCAATTACCGGTCGAACCGGTTAGACTGACCGGTCCGGTCCAGGTTTTAAAATTATGCCATGGACAATGCATGGAATGTCCCAACCTCGTTATCACCATTATTCAACTATATAGCTCTATATGTTATTTCCTTTTTTCTTTTTCTTTTTTAAATTTTTATATGAATTGGAGAACAAACAACAAAAACAAATGTGTGATTTGATTTAGCAACCTCACCACACCTGCTTATTGGTTAACTAAATAATTATTTTCTTGCTTACTCTTTAGACTATTTTTTATATAGAACTTAATGTAGAGTCACTACAAGAAAACAACATAATTTGCGACGTTTAAAAAATATCACAGAATACAATTTGCAACATTTAAAAAAATGTCACAAAAAACATCATGGAATGTGGTGTAAGCAAAAGATTTGTATGACATTTCCCATAAAACGTCACGGAAAACACATACATTTTGCGACATTTTAAAAAACTTCATTAAAAGATTGGTCTTTCTGTGACGTTTTTTGAAACATTATAGAAAGTCGCATTCCGCGACGTTTTTGAAAACATCGCAGACTGTCTTCTGCGACGTTTTTATACAAAAACTTCACAATTAGTTGTATTAATTTTTACTTATTACTTTTTCCATTTTTCAAAAATCATTTTAACTTAATAATTTTTAATTTTAATAATTATTTTTAAAATACAATTTTTTAATCTTATTTGTTTAATAACTATTCAAGTGCCAAGCATTTTGTTAGGCACTTTATTGCTTTATGAATCATATTGAATTATATGAATCCTCATCTCCTTATTATCAACCAGAATTAAATTACTTTCAATTACATTTTAGGCAACAACTGATCAACATGAGCAAAGATCATATAAAGATTTTTGTAGTACTAATTTCATATATTTGAAATAACTCTACTAACATGTGAACTAATATAATACAAAAAAAACATAATAAATCCTCATAATACACCTACTAGGAAGAAAATAGAGACCAAGTACCAAATGCATATAAAAAACAGTGATACATGAAGCTTAGTTCATGAAAAATGGCAGTCAGGCAGGCCATAATTGACTGCATATTGTGGAAGATAGAATTGTGCATCAAGATGTCGAACACAATGTTTAATTTACAAAAGTATCAACAAAATACTGTTTAAATATGATGTCTGCGCACACTTCATTTTCATCATCAAGAACTCTTTCCATTAGATAGAGACACAAAATTTTGTAATCTCCAAGAGCACTTCCAACACAGAGGACCTCACAGTTGCTTGTTTCTGTTTGTAAGACAAACCATGTTAGTCTGTACAAACCCTATTCAACAATAAATTTAATTTAAAAACAGTATTATCTCATGACCTGAAACTCCTCTAGAGTACTTTCTTGAAGGACAATTCCAAGCAGATGACATGTTACCTACACAGAACAACAATAAATCTATAGGATCCTCAAAAGCAATCATTTTCTTAAAAAAGGAAACATGTGTGCTTATTGCTTCGAAAGACACATCAACGCCACAAAAAACCATAAATAATATAGAATCCTGTAAGTACTAAATCATAAATATCAAAAATGAAAAAGATTGCAAAGGCAGAACAAGCAAATATGTTTCTACATGTTAGATTGCTTACTTTAGCACAAATCCTCAGAATTCATCAACAACATTTTCTGCCCTCAAATCCTCAGAAGGCATTGAATTTGGACTCGATTAAGTAGTGGCACCAGAAGTGCTAGTTGTGGGACTTTGCCGTTGACAGGCCTCACCTCAGTGAGTCCGACGAGGTCATAAGATTTGGATCTGAAAAGTCAAGTCATGAGGACGACAAGGTCGTTTTCTCTTTCTTTAATTATCCCTTTGGCAAGTTTTTATTTTAAAAGTTGGTAGTGGGTTGTTTTACAAAATAGTTTCTATTTCATGACGTTTTATTGATAAAACGTTGGAAAAAGTATTACAAATCCACGACATTTTTATAAAACATCGAGGAAAATTTGAATTTTTCGTGACATTTATACCGCAATGTTTTAGTTCAAATTTTCCTCGACGTTTAAACGTCACAGATTGTCTTATTTTCTTGTAGTGTTTGAGGTTCGTTGCCTATGGTTCTCACCTCTCTTCATTGCTCTTAATTTGTATTTTTCATTATTAGGAATGATTAAGTTTTGGTACACAAAATAACTCTTAATGTATATTAGTTGGTGTAGATTGATCTTTGATTATTAAAATAAACCTACTGCATCTTATGCAAAATGAATTCTATTGAGCAATCTTTATAGTTAAAGAATATAAAATATGTTCTGAAACCATTTATATCTAACCTACAATACAAGTATATGGACAAAAAATCTAGAGAAAAAGACTATAATGTGTATATGCTCTAAGTATCCTCATTAGCCTGACTAACTATTCGTGCAAATATTTTACGATTAAGAAGCAACTATCTCTTGTACAGATTGTTTCTTAATTTACTATAACAAACACTGTCGGATACCTTATTTGTTATAATTCCTGCATTTTATGTAGCACCAACTAGATTAAACTATAGTTTGTACTCATAATATTCTTATATACATTGTTTACTTTTCTATAATCTTTGTTATCTACTAAATAATTCTTACATGGTCAATTTTTTTCGTCTAATGCTCTTAGAATTTAATGTTCAATTTTTTCGTTTTATGCTCTTAGAATATAGGGTGTGCTTCAATTTTATTTTGGGTTGAATAAATACATATTTTTTGATAACTTTTGTTCAATTCCCTTTTATACATACCTATATATTGTTTTCATGACTTGACTACGAGTAATGAATGATTTAAGTTAGTATTTGAATTTTATGATAATTATTTAACTGCATTTATTTTTACAAATAAATGGAGAAAAATTTAAACACTCCTAATAATTTTACCTTTTTCTAAAAAGATTCAATAATCCATCTTAAACTTTTGTGAGATTGGTTCCAAGTATAAAGATTAACAATCTTTGTTTGTATTGAAGCAAACATTTAAAAGGTGGAGAATCACCAAGTTAAAGAAACATTTAGTTGGGATCGAAGGTAATCTAGAGTCTTGCAAGAAGGTTAGCTATATTATAAATTAGAAAATTAAAACTTAACTTGAAGAGTATTAGAATGAGAAAGAAAGAAAGTCTGAACTATAAAATTGGAATTGAAAATTTATTTTGCAGTGATAAGGATGATACTAATAATACTAAAGCTAATACGCCTACAACAAGAAGGAGTTGTTATAATTAACATGAAGAAAAGAATAAGATAAATTTCTAACTTTTTTCCTCTATGAACACCTCATAGAGCTTAACCTTCACTTCGTAATGCATTACAATATAAAGAAGTAGCTCATAATGTGAACATGACAATTATTAGATAGTGATATAATATAGGTGTGTCATTTAATACTACCTAGTCTTATTAGTACTAGCCTAATATGGTATAAGATATAAAGTCCCTTCAATTATTGACTACAAAGATAATCTTTTAAGCAACTCTATTATTAAAATAAAAAGTTACTTAAGTGAAAAAATAATTACTTAAGCCAACTTGTAGGTGTTCAATCATGTCTAATAGTTGGACAAATAAAAAATAAGAGCTCGTTATGAATTTTTTAGTTTATTATGCTAAGGGGACAATATTTTTAAAGTAGCCTTGTAAGGAATTTTTATACTCAGCTGGAGATTTTTTATGAAGTTGTAAATGAAATTGAACCTAAAAATATTATACATTTTATCACTAATTATGATGATGCTTATGATGTAGCTAATACAAGATTACAAGGCATATATAATTCTTTCTATCTGACTCCTTGCGATGCACATTGTATTGGCTTAATGCTGAAAAATATAAAAGATATTAAATAATTTTATGTCATTAAGTGGAATTGTGCATAAAGCAAGAAAAATCACTAAGTTCATAATCATGCATGTTGAATTTGATGAGAAAAGATTTTATAAATGATAAGAAATTATTTTGTCCTGCCATTACAGGATTTTTAACTAAATTTTTTTTACTTTAGTATTTTGGTCAAATGAAAAAGGAGTTAAGACAAATGTTTATGAGTGATAAGTGAATTATATCTTAATATTTCAAGTCTAATGCTAAAATAGAGATTTCTAATATTATACTTGAAGATATGAATTTTGATCCTAATATCAATTTTTTATTTGAGTTTGTGAGTCTTTAGTGAGAATACTTTATCTGACTAATAATGATGAAAAGGAAATAATAGGTTACTTTTATAATACCATAAAGAGGGCAAACAAAGCAATCACACCAATATAAAAATAGGGCTTTTTTATTCACACCTTATCATGCAATCATTAATGAAAGATGATAAAGACATGTATACTCTTCATTATTTGTTGATGGGGCATTTTCAAATCTAAGTGTCTATTTTAAACTAAGTTTCATAATAAGGAATGTTGTTAATTATCATGATAATTGTTTCATATGAGATGATGTTAGACCTCCTTAGGTTACAAATGGAGGCGTACAATAATTCATGTGGTGATTTTAAAATGCTCATTACAATATGTCAAAGAGACAAACTTAATCGAAGTATACATTTCTTCACTTTTTTTACTTGTTTAAAATTAATCATCACTTCATTTTTACAAGATTGCTTTTATCATCCTATAGTGTCTTGGTAAGATTAATTCAGAAGTGGTGTTTAAAAATTGTAAACGTTTGCAATTCAAACTCTTAGTCGACATGTGAGTGTAAATGGATGTGAAAGGAGTTGAAGTACATTGAATTGATTCATTTAAAAAAAATATTAGAATATAAGAGATTAAATGATCTAATATTTATTTAGTACAAGTTGAAGCTTTGAAAAAGGTAAATTATTATTATTATTAAGTTCAATATAATTTATTAATAATTTAAATTTATTGTTTACTAGGACTCTTAATAGAACACGTAGTTTTATGAATCCAATATGCCTCGTCTTTTAACATATCGAGTTTCTAAGGAATCAAGTTTCATAAGTGAGAATAACTTAGAAGATACTCTTGGATGGGAAAGAGTTGACATATTATTTGGTGTATTGAACTTAAATGGTGGTCATGATGAGACTTCCTTTAACGATGAGGACTTTGTACAACGAATATGTCATGGAATGAAGTTTCAAATTTTCTTTTTTCTTGTTATTCCACTTATATTTGATGCTAAATGTTAAATTATACAACTATAATATAAATATAAAACTTTTAAGTGAAAGTATATCTGTTTTAGGTTTCATTTTTACTTTATTATGTTCCTCGTTATGAATTCTTATTGTGATTAGGCATGGCAATAAGCTGGGTTAGGTCTGGTCATCGTCGACTCAAACTTCTTAATGTGTGACTAAGCTTGGCTTAAAACTCTATTAGACCTAGCTCATGCTGCTCGAGCTTAAGCTTGACTGTGCTTTGGGCTTCTTAAAGCCTGGTAAAGTCTAAAGGACCTGAAACCTACTTAAAGCTTAGCCCAAAATTGACCCGATCCACTATCCATCCCCTTCTCTTTCTTATGGGATTGCATCGTTGTCAAGTCTCTCCAAATTGCAAAAACTCAACAAAGATATATTCACAACAAAATAAACGAAGTTCTAAGGCTCATTTATTATCCAACTTAAATAAAGAATTAGAAGAGAAAGAAAAAAGGACAAAAATTATATCTCCTAGCCATAGATGTAATTTGTCCCAAGTTTTTTAATTTCTCAAACTTTAAAGATTGAAGCTTTAGGAAGGAAAAGGAGAAATGGAGGAGGAGCAATTGCATAGGCGAGCAATTGAACTTGAGAGATGAAAGAAAAAGAGGAGAAGAATAATTAGGGTTAGGTTTTTATATACGTAGGGGCTTCAGTCATATTGGGTTATAGGGCCTAAATCTAATTAGATTCCTAAAAATTTTTTTAAAAAATTCAAATCCAATTTGAAACCTAATCAATTTAAGCTAACATCGTTGACTTCAGGCTAAGCCCAGGTAAACTAGTTTATGGATATATATTATTCTTATTACATGATGTTTTATTCTAATATATTGTACATTTTAAGTACTTTATACGCAAAAGGTCTAATTTGTCTCTTAATGTTTTTTGCACAAAAAAAAAATCTAAGATGGCCCCTGCCTTTATCTCTAATATCAATTCACCTCTTAACATTTTCAAAAATGGAGCAAGTAGCCTAAAAATGCTCACTTTGTCATACCTTTGCCAAATACACATTATGTACCTATTAAGTTGGACCATTAGGGCATGCTAGATAAACTCAATTGCCACGAGTAAGAAAAAAATTAATTTCAAAATTTGAAACTAATTAATGATTTAATTAATTGGAAAAAAATTTAAACCCAAAAACCTATTTTCCCCTAAAACATGATTTCCCTCATTTTTTGATTAACTAACCTCAATTGCATCTTTTATCCCAAATTTGCATTAAATCCCTAAAATCTTCAAGCTTCCTATATTGTCTACAATTACGGCAACTCCCTAATAATCATTTATTCTTTTTACTTCTTCTCTACCTATCTTTGTCAGCTTATAGTAATTTTCTAGCATCTTTGTTCTCCACTCTAATTGTGGCTTCATTCTCCACTCTAAGTACAATAATCTCACTTCTTTTTATTAGTTTAGTATTTGTTATTCTTGCTTAAGAATAAAGAATATTTGGTGTTTATAAGGGAGAACCCCTTGTGGTCTATCATATTTCATATTACAAAATTAAAGGTTAGTGGTCCAACATTTTCACTTTGTACATTAGTTTACAATTATTCATCTTATAGGTTTGTCCAACTCTTGTGTTGTCTTCATTTTTAAGCCACGTATCAATATGTAAAAAAGAAACAATGTTATGATTAAACTCTATTATTAAACGAATTCTTTCTTTAACAATTTAACAATATATTTATTGGATTACAAATTACCACTTTAGTTTTAAAAAGTAGAAACATTTACTAGAAAATGTATGCATGCAAATATATCCAAAAGTAGCAATTGCAAGTTCACATGTTATTAAAAAAAACACATTATGAATTCCTATTTTGAACTTATTTATGTGAAATTATAATAAGGAATTGCTATACATTCCCATAGTTTAGGCTCATAGCTCTTCTAGTTTAGAAACGTAGCTATTATGAGAATGAAACCATGTTAAAGGAAAATTATAGCAAATCAATTTAATTATGCCAATTCATCGTTAAACTTTTGATTTTTAATATTGGTTTAAGACTTCAGAAAATACTATATCACTATCTAAAATTAATAGAAGTAAGATCCTTTAGGAATTTTTTTGTCATAATTATCATTTTTATAATTGTTTGTTAGTGTTAGAACCCTTAAAATAGAGTGTCTATGCATCTTCTAAATTGTATAAACCAAACAAAAAAAACATCTTAAATATAGTTTGATCCTCCTTCTTCTAACCCTTGAGTTTATATGCTTATTTTGTCCATATATTTTGCCATAATACATCCACTACTAAGTTTTTCATTTTGGAGTTTCCCTTTACTTTTCATATGAATAATTGAATAATTATACAGTACTACACTTTTCTGAAAATTTCAGGATTACATATTAGGTTATTTGCAACCATATCTTAAAGGAATTGACAGCCACTTTGGTCCCTGTAAGTGTACAAGTCGACTTGTTCAGTATACAAGGCGACTTGTGCATGCTCGGTACTGATAAGTCGACTTGTTTC
>JANZLX010000004.1:9677780-9701735 GCA_025531955.1 Erythroxylum orinocense | reverse complement strand
TAATAAGAAAACAGTACATGGTCGATTGATCTTGGAAGAGAAAGCTACACATAGTCATTAAAATAATAAGAAAACAGTACATGGTTGATTGATCTTGGAAGAGAAAGCTACACATGGTCATTAAAATAATAAGAAAACAGTACATGTACAGATGGTCGATTGATTTTGGAAGAGAAAGCCACATATTGTCATTAAAATAATAAGAGGCCGTGTAAAAACCCAAAAACCACACATGGTCATTAAAATAATAAGAACTTGGAAACACCGAAACACAGATGATTGAAAAGAAAACACAGTCTACACAGATGATTCAAATACCGAGTGGCAATGCTTCGTGATGGTGACAACTTGAGCTTGACGTCAACTAGAAAACAACGACGAGCGACAGGCGCTTGAGGGAGTGTGGACAACTTTGATTGAAATGGATGAGAAAGCTAGGGAGCAAGATTTGTGAGAGACATAAATCGGCGGGACAGAAGAAGGAATTTGAGAAGCTCTTTCTTAATAAGAAAGACGTCAACTATTCGCACCGTATCCAAGCTGTACTGAGCCGTCTCGAGCTGTATTCGCGTCGTATATGCACCGTATCCAAGCCGAAAAAAAAATTAATTATTAGGACATGTACGGATTCGTGTCCAACGCATGTCCGTGTTGGATACGTGTCGGACACACGGACACGGCAACATTTTTTCGTATCCGTGCTTCAAAGCGCACAACCATGTGTAGAGCCCAGTATCACAACTTCTTCAACCGAAACATTGAGAACATTTTGAATCACTAACTGAAGGCTTTGTAATTGCACTTTGTCTTCAAATGATAAGCATTTCGACTAAAAGATGAACAATCATGTTTTGCAAATATCATCCTTAGGGATAACAACGACGAATGGACAACAAAAAGTTACCCAAGAAATATGTTTCCTTATGATCTTTGTTTCTTCCTTCCAGAAATATAATTGCAACGATGTCAATAATTCATCCATTAGTAGTAGTTCAATTCAAATAAATTCATGATATTGCTAAGAGGATTTAGCATTGCAAACTAAAATATAGGTTTCACATTGCAGCTTGAATAAGGACAATTGCCTAGGGTCCCTCCTTGTTTAGTGAAGAGACAAAAAATATTTCCGTCATCTTTAACAGTATTAAGTTGACTTGATACTTGGATGGTAAATATGATATGTTAGAGCCCAACATACTGTAGATGAGTATAAAGTGGATAATACAAAACAAAAGTTACGAATCCAACAGAATTTCACAAGATATACTCATCACAAAGACGAGATGGAGTATTTGTCAAATTGCTAATATGGATAAGGCTACATATTGTTAGACGTCTTCAATCTTACGTGTCAGTTAAATTTATAAGAATATTGTTGTTATTATTGTTGCTAATGTCATCCGTGTTCTGTCAACTTTAAAAGTGATACTAGAGGCCGTTAACTTGAGCATCAAGTTAGTGTTGCTGGACTCGGAATTGCATCACCATAGTTGCAATGGATCTGGTTTTTTAGATTGTCTAAACTGATTCTTTTGGTTGATATACCAATGTCAATTGGCTAGATAGTTTCTAATGTACCCGGGAAAAGATGAGAATTGCTTGGATAATTTTTGATGTAACATAAAAAAAGTTAGGGTAGCTGGTTACAGTATTTCCCGGAATATCTAAATCTAAATGTCCTTTATGGTCTGCATAGTGAGATTTGGGAAAGAAATGGCCGATCATTAAATTCCCTTTTAATTCCACCAGCTAACCTTAAATGTGTTGAAAATTTAGACCTTCCGAACCCACACTCAAAGATATTTGATAGATAAAAATATTAAAAAATAAAAAAATAATATCAACAAAAGATAATTTACATGGAAACTTTCAAACCGAAAAAAAAAATCACGACCAACAAGAAAAAAATTCACTATGAAAAAAATCCTTACATTCACACAATTTTTCCTCACCTAATCTCCAATACACTAACACACCCACAAAGAAATACCTAAGACAAACTCTCCAACTCTCACCTCAAAAGAATTTAACTAGAATCAAATTTACCATACAAATCTTTAACTTTATATTAGTGCATTTAACAAGGAGATAGCAACCTCCTTATATAGACAAGAGTCTTACTCCAATTGTTGCCCCCAACCAATATAGGACAATAAAGGAGCCAAACACAACAAAAGAAATTGACTATTCTTAAGTTCCCTTTCAGCTCATGTTTGTATTGAAAACTAAAGATTACAAAATAGGTATGCAGGGTTTTACATATAATAATATAATGGCCATGGAAAAATATATAAATAGTAATTATGAATCCAAAAGACCTCACATTTTTAGTCAAACAAATTATCCATTATCTATTATCTGATATCGGTCAAAATCATGTATTTGATTTAATCAAATCAAACTTGGGACACCGCTTTACAGATGATGTAGAAGAACCAAGGCCAAATCAGAATGATGTAGAACTGAAGTTTGAATCATTTAGAACTATGATACTATAGGAAGGCTTCATTCGTAGTCTAAAACTGCTGTAAAACTGAAAATCCTACGTGTCTTTCCTTCCTGTTTCCGGAAGAAAAAAAAAGAAGGAAAAACACTTCCACGGCCTATATCATTTGATCCCACGATATGGTTCGCCTTTGTTAGCAATATACAGAGATGTATCATACTAAAGCTCATCTTTTTCAGGCACTTGACGGCATTGTTCATCCCAATAATAGGGAAACCTGAGCTTTGCAGCAATATGGGGCATAAACCAGTCCTCATATATGAACCTGGTAACAGAAACCAAAATTATAAATTATAAGATCTTGCCTTTTGATAATTAAACCTGACGTGAGTCCTAGGAGTTCATATCAAGGATGACCTAATACTTTAAGAAAAAAGTGGAACTAAATCTAGAATAGAAACTAGCCCTCTTCTATTAGTCAGATACTAGCAGAAACTATACGTTTCAACATTTCGCTTGTGCATATGATTATGCAAGAGGAACCAATATTTCAACCAAGACAAAGAAAGACCCCAGTTGCATCGTACAACTACATTGGATAAACAGAACAAAAGAAATAAGGAGAGCAGTATGCTGTTGGTTAGAGCAAGAATCAATGGATGGATGAATCGATCCCATGTATGGCTAGTGCAAAACAAAAAGAGATTACATACACTTTCACTGGTGGACGAGATATTATAGCAAGCAATTGCAAATCCTCATGTCTGTTTGAATTCCAGACCTACAACAAGTTATTGGTTAAATCAGAACTTAGCAGAGAATGGTTAAATTGCTGGTTTAATCTCCATTTGTAAACTGGGATAAAACTGAAGAACAAAAAAATAATAAAGAGGATATCAATGCTGTACTAATAAAATGGTAAGCACAAAAAGAGGACATTTTACAACCAGAAACCCTTCACTTTCCCAGAGCTTATACAATTGGAGTTCAAACACCTTAGCATTTCTGCAAACATCAAACTGCAACTGCAAATTATAGAATTGGATATCTGTATGTACTTCACGATTACATTCAGTCTTAATTTAGTAGTCCAACAAGTGCACTAAACATGCTTCACCAGATTGTATATGCAATACGCGGATAAAAATTTTTGGCTGAAAGACATGCAGAACCGAAATGTAGACATGAAGATATTTCAAAATCTGTGAGACTGAAGTTTGTGAAACAATTACTGAAAAAGAAAACACGAAATAAAATATTCAGTTTACTTGGCAGAAAATGATTATTCATTACACAAAGATTTGGCTTATCCTTCCATATTCTTTACTTTTCCATAACACAAACACCTATAAATTGCATAACCTGTTCTGTGGCAATAATATGAGAAAGGCATACCTGGTGAGCATCATTAACAGGTATATGAAATGTGCTATTGGGGAAGATGAAGTGTTCTTGCGGCTTTCCAGGGTACTTCTCATGGGAACTTGAAGCAAGAAGGAGAGTTCCACTTCCTTTCAGCACAATGAAAACCTCCTCACACGAGTGCCTATGAATCGGTGTGCCTGAACCTGGAGAAAATGTTTGAAGCCACACTTCCACCTTCAATCCAAGGAAATATGTTATTAAGGCATCCACTTGCCAGTCATAATTTACATTGGATTAATCACGTTTCAAAAATATAGTTCCACAGGTGGCCAATTTAGATACAGACATAGAATGCACCTATATTCCAGTTTGCAACACAGGTTAACAAAAATCTGACTTATAACAGATGTTTACATAGTGCTAATATAGGTCTTCCTCCAAGGTTCTGCAACGACTATTGGGCTGTATTTTCTTCACAGTTACAAGCTACCAGTCGAATGGTAAGCCATTTGAGGTTCCAAGCAAACAATGTAGCACTCAAAGATGTGGCACAACTGTCTTATTCATATAAACCAAGATTTTTTTCTTGGTTTATTCATATAAACCAAGATCAGAATAGGTCACAATAAACATAAACATGGGCGCACACCTCCTTCAGACCATGGAGTACAGAGCCAGCAACAGTTATGTGGGACAAACCACCCCTTCCGTAATTATCCTGAGGAAGCTCACTGATATTCCTCACAAGAGGAAAACCTGCATAACACAAAAAAGTACTATGACCATCACCACATATCAGAGAAAGCATTTTCTTTCCAGATTATATAACATGGAAGCATGATTGTTGGGATTTCACTTGTAATCTTCTCACCCAAAGTTATACCAGACTAAGAAACCAATTCAATATAAACCTCATATGTCAAAACATAACAAACGTTCATATCAAATTCACAGCAACACTTGCAAGTAACAACATGGCTAGTTTAAGCATCTCCCTAGCTCTCACAATCTAGAACGTTACTTTATATCAACCGTAGCAGAATCAGCTATATTGTACCAACGAAACGAAATTAACTTACAGATTTCCGCCCGTAAAATCAAATTTAAAAAACAGAAAAAGGTAAAGGAAATAGAAGAAAAAGAGCAGCAATTTTGATAACGACAAGAACTTACCCTTAATAAAGCAAGAGGAAGCTCCGGCTGCTATCGCCGGAATAACGAGAAATCTCAACAAACAAGCTAAAATTAGAGGAGGCCTCGTCATTTTCTTTCTCCACCAGATTGTATGACCTTCTGGTTCCCAGTAACCAAACCGGCCACTCTGGATTTTGAAATTTTCAGGGCTTGAGCTGCTCTTATAAACAAACAAATGTCCAGAATCGAGAAGACTCCGACTTAAATTTAATGTTAAATTATTTTATTAAAAATTAAAAGTTACTTTTACAGTTAAATCTAAAAATTACAGTACAGTTTTTGGGTTTTTTTTTTTTTTTTTTTGATTAACCCTACCACCAACATGGTTTATCTTCATTCCCCAATTTCCCAATATCTATAGCTGCACGCGACGGTGAGCTTGACCCATTATAGCTCTTCTCTGGAATGCCACTGGTTTTGTGTCTCGGTGATTTCGCCCACTAGTTCAGTCTTTCAAAGCTAAGGTAAAAGTCGATGCCTGAAGCCACGTCCAATTCTTCCCTTCTTTGTTTGTTTGATAATCAAAGCCGAGACCAAAATACGAGCTTAATTCACCATTTCATTGATGTTCATATTGTGCTCTAGTTTTGAAATAATTTAACGACCAGAATTTCACTGGAGGGTTAGTTTTTCCGTTCTTTCCCCATTAACAATAATTTGTGTGGTGTTCTTATTGGTGAATTTGTAACGAGTACAGCTCATTTCTTGATAAACTTGCTTCCTGCTTACTAAGAAGATAGTTGCTTCGTTGCTTGCAAACGCGTATTGTGAATGTATTTTTGCAGATTCTTTGATCAAGCTAAAGCAGTATGCAGATTGGAAGTCATGCTGGCATTACAAGACCCAGTTTCTTGCTTGTACATCATGAAATACCTGTAATTATGTATCTTAAGTTGCAGTTGAATTCTTTCTCAGCTATAAGAATTCAGAGTAGTTTCACGAGAAGAAATAGATTGATTACAAGGTTTGCATATTCCGTTTCTGAGAGATCAGTGGGGTCAAGTTCTGTGGGTTCATCTAGGGCAGGCAATGTTAAGTTGGGCCGGAAGCATGTAGATTCTTCGTCTCTTTATGTTCATCCTAGCTTGAGGGAAATGCAGAATGAGAAGGTAGTGAATCGTGCCAAGGTTTATGAATTTCTGAAGGGACTTGGTATTGTTCCTGAAGAACTGGATGGGTTGGAACTTCCTGTGACAGTGGAAATTATGAGGGAACGGGTTAATTTTCTTCACAAATTAGGACTGACTATTGAAGACATTAATAATTATCCACTTGTTCTGGGTTGTAGTGTCAAAAAGAACATGATTCCTGTGCTTGACTATCTGGGAAGATTGGGGGTTAGGAAGGCAACTTTTACTGAGTTCTTAAGGAGGTATCCTCAGGTACTCCATGCCAGTGTTGTTGTAGACCTTGACCCTGTAGTTAAATACCTTCAGGGGATGGATATCAAGCCAACTGATATTGCTAGGGTGCTCGAGAGATACCCAGAAGTTCTAGGATTCAAGCTTGAAGGAACCATGAGCACGTCAGTGGCTTATTTGGTTGGTATTGGAGTTGCAAGGAGAGAAATTGGAGGGGTTTTGACCAGATATCCAGAGATTTTAGGGATGCGAGTAGGCCGGGTGATCAAGCCTTTTGTTGAGTATCTTGAAAGCTTGGGTGTCCCCAGACTAGCCATTGCTAGATTGATAGAGAAGAGTCCTCACATTCTAGGTTTTGGAGGAGAGGACAGGGTGAAATCAAATATTGAATCCTTATTAGAGTTCGAAGTAAGAAAAGAGTTGCTTCCTTCTATTGTAGCACAATACCCTGAGATTATAGGAGTTGACCTGAAGGAAAAGCTCCCTCATCAGAGAGATTTGCTTTGTTCAGTTATTGAAATATGTCCGGAGGATTTTGCTAGAATGGTTGAGAAGATGCCACAAGTGGTCAGCCTTGGTAGAACTCCTATTGTAAAGCATGTGGATTTCCTCAAGGATTGTGGGTTATCCTTGCAACAAGTGAGGGTGATGATTGTGAAGTGTCCGCAGTTACTTGCTTTGAACCTTGACATTATGAAACGTAGTTTTGATTACTTCCAGAAGGAGATGGGAAGACCTATGGATGATTTGATTTCTTTCCCAGCATTCTTTACCTATAGTCTGGAGTCTACTATTAAACCAAGGCATAGGAAAGTTGCCGAAAAGGGGTTAAGGTGCTCTCTTTCATGGTTCCTCAACTGCTCCGATGAAAAGTTCAATCAACGGATGGAGTATGATACTATTGACATGGAGGAGATGGAAATGCCATCATTTGACATGAATACTTTGATAGGATCAAGAAGTGATGAGTCTGCTTCTGAGTACGAAGATGATAGTGATGATGAGTAGATACAGAGCATTGCCAAGTGAGCTTTACTATGCTCGCAGAGCAAAATTTGGTTTGGACGTGGGAAGGTGTGGCTTAGAGATTATCAGGTGAAGAATGATATTTTAAAGTTTGAACCAAGGGGCTCATAGCTTACCCTCCCAAGCAGAAGCTCCGCTCGAGCTCCTTTGAAGTTATAAATAGAATTGATCCTTTTTTAAAATGTTAAAACTAATTATGCAACATGTTTTGGCCGTTATTTTAAGATCTGCTTCCTCTCTTTTACTGGTATTCTTTCTATAGAGTTGTGTAGTTTTTCTCGCCTTTATTTGAAGTTATTCTCACCTTTTAAATGAGTTGGTATTTTTCTGATTGGACTCTAATGGTTAGATGCTGCAAAATAGGCATCAGATTTGTTTAGTCAAGCTAAAAGAAGCTTTGAATTGTGCTCCGTACATATATATGATTCTTAGTAACTTATATATGCAACTATTCTTTACTGGTACTAATTGCAGAGGCAAAGTAACCAGCACTACACTACATTATAGGACAGTATTAGTATGCAAGGTTAGCTACTCGAAGCTTCAAATGAATCATATTTGAGTAATGGCAGCTAAGCTCAATAAAGATCATGATCAGTTAAACCGGAGGTTCATCAACACTACAATGTATTTCAATTTAAAGGCCTTTTTGTAGATCTACATTATAATTTGATACATGAAATTATGCAAAATATTTAATTTGAATAACTAAATAAACTAACCTGGAATGTTTATAAGCAGTTTAATGCAAGCCTAATTGAAAAAAATGTTTTTCTTTCCTAAGAGAGGAGTAAAAGCAATATGAAATTGAATAAACAAAAAGCTTCTTAAATATGCAGAAAGTCCTAATTAGACCAATATAAAAAACACAAAATCGACGGTCATCAGTCACAGAGCAGCTTAATCTTTGGACGCCTTAATCTTTTTGTTGCTATTCCCACTAGTAGCAACCTTTTTCCCAACATCCTCAGGAACAGTATCTTCCATAACCTTTGGAGATGTGAAACTGAAGTGAGAGATGGGCACATCTTTGTAGTTGGGGTTGGCCCCTAAAAATGCTGCAATTTCATTCCTAGTTCTCAACTTTTTTCCTGTTGGAGTGATGTAGTAAGCATCCATTTTGGAGAAATCTCGTCTGAGTACAAGGCTCCTCTTAAAACCTTCAGGTGTCTTTGGGAGGCCAGGCCGGTCAATGACCCAAGTCCGAGTAGCATCGTACTCAATGTCAGCAGGATCATCGCATGTAATACCAGGTTTCCAGTCGCAAACAAAGGGCTCTTCTACAATTTTACTTCTGATTTCTTCATACTCTTCTTGTGTTGCTATGACCCTCCATTTATAGCAGCTGTTACACTGCGCAGCATAAGTATCGATGGAACGTAGTGCTGGCGTTGAATCCTGGAGTTAAAATTCAACTTATTAAGGCAATAACAAATGCATATTATCAGTTACTGTAACACTAGCTTACTCAAAAGAAAATTACCTATAAAGGGAAAGGGAAGACCAAGACGCAAAGAGACCGGCATAATCCAACAGTATGACAGCTCGACAACGTTTTACTCATTCAACAAACAATCCCACTATGCCAGATGGGGCTAAAAAGACCATAAAGTCAGTAAAACTCATCCACAAGACATCATCTTTTGCACCGAATGGAATGCCTACAAATCACTAAAAACCTAAACCCCATCTTTTCTATTCCTATTAAAAACAATCATTGCCAACGCAAAAACATTAAAACACCGTTTGACTAATGCACCAATCTCCAGAATCGCCTTTCCTAATTTTATCAGACAAACAACAAAGTAGCACACACCCAACACAGACCATACATACAGAAAATGCACTAACCCAATAATTATCGCCCACATAAACTAATCTAATCCGATATCAAAACGATGAAACGATAAACGTGGATTCTGGAGATTAAAAATCGAGTCATATATAAGCAAAAACATAAGAATTAAAATTTTTTATCAAATTTCGAAAATCTGTACCTTCGACGACGTTTTTGGGGTTGCCTGCTTGTCCTCTTTCTTTTTTGAGGGATCCTGCTTGTCCTCTTTCATTCTCCGTTCTTTTTCTCTCTCTCTCTCTCTCTCTATTTCGTCCCTCTTTTGCACCAAACAACTCGTATTTAAGCCGTGAGGTGAAACACTGGGATTTGCTAGTCTTACCGATATACCCACATTTTACGTAACTGACGCATCCAACTGTTGAAAAGTGGATGAGTAACTCAATGCCCGCGTGGGTCCCATGCGGAAGGAAGACCAGCGCTTGCAGCTCACGTCGGGGGACTCTTTTAGTCACCTGGACCTGGACCCGGAAACGAATAGAAAGCGGGGTCCACATGAGGAACCTTTTGAACGCCAGCCTTAACGAAAGGTGGGCTACAGTGGGTCCCATATACTCCCTTTGTTTTCTTTATGTGTGTCTTGTCGTTTACGCGTGTTAGTTTCTTTTACTTTTTCGATTTTTCGTTTTGTTTTTAAATTTTATTTAAACATTTATTTATTTAAGATTTTTTTTGGGTTTAGTTTTGGTTTCTTCCATTTTTGAAAACTAAAAAAATAGTTTTTATTTTATTTCTTTTTAGAATTTGATTTATTATCAAGTAAATATATATTATTAATTATTTAATAATTTAATAAAATTAAATTTAAAATATTTTCAAAGCATTTATATTTGATTTAATGATTAAATATTAATAAAATGTTATACAAGAGATTAAAACAGATTTAATCAATTAAAAATAATTTATCCTTAAATTTTATCTAATATGTAATATCATCAGTAATAAAAATATAACTATATTGATATTAACAACCAAACATATTTTTATTTTTATTTAAAAGAAAAACATAAATTAAAAACTGCAAAAGAAAAATAGAAGTGGGACTAAACAGCCCCTTGCGTTATGATTGGTTGAACGTAAAGTTTTAAATGAAATAGAATGGTTTATAATAGAATGGAATATAGATGAGAGTAATATTAGAAAATTATTGTTTGACAGAGATGGAAAGGTTTATAATGTAATATAGTGAAATGTTTTTTGGATGTAGGATTTATAATGTAATACAGTGTAAAGTTATTTATCATTTTACATTTTATCCTAAATTTTTCAAATCGAATATTTTTTATTTTTACTGTTTAAGATGGAATAAGATGTAATTTAAAACTCTCCTCTTCTATCTCATTTCATTGGAAACACTCTTCTCAAACGATGGAATAATATTACATTTTATTTCATTCTATTAATAAACTCCCAATTAAATATAGCGTTAGTTATTTAGCAACAACTAAGAAGAATGCATTTCAAGTGTAGTGGTCAAAAGTCAAAATGTCAGTTACAGTCATGTATATGCAGAGTTACTGCTAATTTGCTTACTTTTACATTTTAGTCTTAACCTTTGGTTTACTATTATAACAAAATTGTGATAGCTTCTTATATTTAGGACATATTTGGTTCTATTTTTTTCGTTTTTTTTGTTGTTTTCCTATAAAAAGAAACAGTCATAACAATGTGTTTCGTTGAGTATTGTTGTCATTTTTCATTTTTTTTTAAAGGAAACTACGAAAACTTTACAAAAACATAAAAATCACATTTTTGTATGTTTTAAAGTTTTCGTAGTTTCCTTTTAAAAAAAAGAAACATGACAACAATACTCAACGAAACACATTGTTAACATCATATCAGTTTCTCCACCTTCTTCATCGTCTTTTATGCTCCGATTTCTCAATTTGAGGCATACATTTTTCCTATTTCAGATGCTTCTTTGTTTGTTTCCATATTTGTTCCTTCATTTGTTGCTATTTTTTTTGGGTTCTTTTTATTCCTTACCTTCAAAAATCTACAATTAGAAATGTAAAAACCTACCACCTTTATCACCTTCTCTTCTAATACTTGGTCATCTCCATTGCCTTAAACAACCAATTCACTTAAGCTTTTAAATAATCACAAAAATATGTCATAATTGTAGCATGATTGAAAATAAATTGGTAATCCAACTTCCAAGCCTACTTCGACCTTCGACATTCTTGAGGCCCTCGACTGCTCCTCTACATCTATTCTTAATCCATCTGGTGCTCAATTGCTTCTAATTTCTCATTGTGATAGTACCTGGAAGTCTCCTACTAACATCTCGTTGTGAGTTATATACGGTATAGATGATATAGGCTACCGGATGTTCTCATACTAACAATCCAAGCATTGTAATGTGATTGTAAGCTTAGGACCTTCTATTGATAACCTTGTGAATCGTCTTTTTGCATGTTTATATTGCTTTGCCTCCTAATTATAACAAAACTTCTTGTGAATACTTAAAGAGTTATATTCTCCAAGCCTATACAAAGTTTTTATTGTAATCATTTACTTTACTGTTGCACATAACGCTCTCTCTTATCCCCTTGACAATTTCTCTAATAATCAAATCTCTATGTTTCTAAAAAACCTTTTGCATCTTTCTTTCCACAATGTAAATATATTGGTTCCAGAGGCAATGAATGAAATTATTTTTGTATATATACACCAGATCCTAAGGGTTTATGTGGATTATTATATGAATCGTTTTTGTTGATTAAAGTTGAAATAATTAAATCGTCAATAAGTTCGCAGGCTATCCAAAAAATTAATTTTTCTGCACAAGAAAATCAACAATCACAAAAGTAAAATACCAAAGACGCCAACGTTTGGTAACGCAGTTCAGCACACTTTGCCTACGTCTGCGGAGCCCTTACCCAGATTAATTACTTTCATTGTAGTTCAACAAAATTACACCAGATTGATCTACCCTGTAAGACCCAATCTATGTAACTAACCCACAACCTAACTACCCGTGAAAGTTTTTCACGCCCAATAACACGACCGATTCGTGTTAACCTCGTCAGAGGATTTTGCAAACTATTTCTACTTCAAAAATAAAAACAAATAAAATAAAAAATATAATAATTCCAGTTCTGAAATTTATCACCAAGAAGCCAAGTAACGGCACCAACAGTGTGTGTACTGATCTATAATAAATTCTTCTTTATGCTTCAAACATCAATCAACGTAAATCATTCAGCAACGACGTCAACTTCATATCATCATTGGATTGCTTACTAAAGATAAAACAGATTGTCGTATACTGCTGCACCAAAAGAACCATTCACAAAGGACAACTCATTCAATAGATAGAAAAACCCAATAACGCAGCCGTAGGTTCAGCAAATATTCAACCCAGATTTTTCACACACTATCGTCTACACAACCCAAAGAGAGTCTGCGCATCACCCAAGAAGAAACCCTACAACCTTTGCCACATCAGCCAAGACACAATGCACAAAATCCCAATCTTCACGTCAGCCAAGGAAACAGTACAACCATCCCCATTCTTCACACAATAGAGATATTATTGCCTTAGATATTTCCTTTTCAAAATAGGGATAATAATAGTTACTTCCAATTTTAATTCACCTTCCAATTTCAACAAAATACCCAATAACCAATTTAGGCACATCAAAAAAAGTCATTAGGAAAATTCCCATATCCAATTAAAATGCCAAAAATAAAAATAGGATATATTGAAAAATAAATCCTAACAAAATTCATTCGAATAGGAATAAAAATTACACAAATATGAACTTGTACTAGAATTTATTAAGGGCTTCAAGTACTTTTTAGAGTCCTAAATCAAAGTCTACATAGTGCATTCCGCACCATACAAGGAAAGGATTATCCGCTTGCTTACCTGCCTAATCTAAATGTCTTTCCTTGAGGTATTACGAGAGTGTTACTATTACTAACTTGGCAAACTATTTTCCATACAACTTCAAAAGCCTAGAAGTAGAGATAGATAGACAGAGCACGACTTTAATCTAAATGTTCCTATCCTAAAAATGAATGTGTTTTAAGAACATATGATTTGTCACAAGTGGACATGAGTTAATGTAAGCAAGGTAATCTGTATACTTTTGTGTCATCATTATTTCCATCATTAGTAACTCCAAATTCTAGAACATTCAGGGGCTCGTAGTTTGAACTTGGTAGTAATGTAGTCAAGCACAATACTAGTAAAAAGCTAAAAAATCCATCTTGCATATCACACCAAAAACAAAATCGTTAGGTACTTTTTTTTAATTGTGTGCACATGTTGCTTGATAATTACCACAGATAGAACTCATCACCATTTAGGTTAACATAAAAAATGAAGCTTCGTCAAACATACTTCTTCGTCATAGCAATTTGTACATTATATGTCTGTGCTTTGCATAAGAATTTTTACTGATAAGGAAGAATTCATCAATCATATCTTGCATTCCTCTGAAGCACTAACTTCAAATAGAAACGGTTGTTTTCTATACTATTAGTAAATTATTAAGTTACCATATTGATCATGAATGAATCCTATTAATACACATATTGCATCATAGTTTTCCTTAGAATAGTAAAATCTCCATATCTCAAGCAAAATAAAAAATATTCTCATATTCTCTAATTTGTTTATTGTTATAGAGATTGATTAACTTTCATTTAATTTCTCACTTTAACCCTTTTTATCATTTCTATGCCTTTATATGCAGTTCAACATTTAATATGGTTGTCTCATGATTATTTTAAGCCATGTTTAGCATTTAATACTTTGTAAAAATTGTTGTGATTGATGTCACTTATATGTAATTACATTTAGTGATAGAAGTTTTAAATAATATGACTAATTTCAATAATTGTGTGGAAATAAATGCAAAAATGGGGCATGGAATAATACCATAGAGATGTATTTAATCTTATTCATGGTTGAAGAAGTGAAGAAGAGAAATCGAATGACTATTAGCTTTTCCAAATATGGTCAGAAGAATATTAAGTCAGATCTTCAAACAAAGTTCAATAAGAAGTATATTGATGTTCAATTGCAAAATAAGTATAATAGATTAAGGTCTAGATTGAAGAATTTCAAAAACTTACTCAAAAAAACAGGAATCAATTACCGATGAAGTTAATGTTACAAATGAATGCTGGGAAAACTTATTTAAGGTAAAATATGTCTTTGTTTTTATTAAGATATCATATTATATAATATTTGTTCTCATGTTTCCTTTTCATCATTATAGGTGCATAAAATGACTCATAGATTACAAAAAAAAAGGATGTAAGGAGCTTTTAGACTTCTTTCATTTTTTTTAGAGATACTACTGTATCTAGTTTATATGCACATCAATAAACTAAATCTCTATCAAATAGTATAAAAAAGGAACATATAATTGATATTGATGAAGATTGTTCGTATAATGAAAAAGGAGATCAAGCTATAAGTTCTCTATCTAAGAGAAAGAAATTTCCTAAAAATAAGAATGATAAGAAGACACATTCTAATATTTTAGAAGATGTCTAAGTTATAATTGGTGAACAATCAAAAAGGAAGAATGATTTACTTAAGAAAAAACTAAGTGAAACATCATCCATTGCAGAGAATAGATATGGAGCTTCATTAATTAAGCAAGAGTCTAACATAATAATGGAATGTCTGAATTCCTTAGATGAATTGGCTGTTAAGAGTGTGTAATATGGAAAAACTATGAAGACTTTACATGATTCTTCACTTTATAGAGATATTTTTATGAAGATGGCAAATGTAAGAAAGCTAGATTGGATTATATCATTATAGTTATATTTTCATGTTATTGCATACTAAATTCTTATTAATTTGACATTTCTATATTAAGCATTATTCTATAGTTTGAACATTTTAAGTTTGTGATTTGTATGAATGTTTGACTGAATGTTAAGTCTATGTTTTTTTATGAATATTTTAAATTTATTTTTTGTATGAATATTTTGTCTATATTTGATTAAATCTTTTGATTGAATGTTTTATTGATTATTTAATATTGGCATTGTAGATACATGGATTCTTTATCAAATTTCGAATCAGATTATGATGATCAACTAATGAAGGTAATCATTATTTCTCTAACTATGGGAAAGAACAAATATTTTCATTTACAAAAGCAATCATGTAAAACTTCTTCTCTATCAGGTTATGATTAGATATTAAAACTTTTGAATGGGAATCTTACAAGGATTTATGAAAACTTAAGAATAAGCAAGGTAATCTTCTTAAGCTTATGTGATGAGTTAAAGAGTTTAGGAGGCTTAAAGACCACAACTCATTTAATTGTAAAGGAACAAGTATCAATTTTCTTGATGACTATAGGGTATAGTGAGACAATTAGAGTCAATGCAAAATACTTTCAATATTTAACATAGACAGTTTCAAAGTACTTTCGCAAAGTCTTATATGCAGTTAATCGTCTTGCAAAAAAAGTCATTACTCACACCATTCATTGCCAATACACCTCTTGAGATTCACCATAATTCAAAAAAAAATTCATATTATTAGGTACATTCCTATATTTAATCACTATTGTAATTATGTCCTTATGATTAATAATTATTTTAATAGTATAGCTTTATTTTTTTAGGATTGTATAAGAGGAATAAATGGTACATATATTTATGAACATGTTCTGACTGATGAACAAATATCATACAAGGGTAAAAGAATTAATCAAATCCAAAATATTATGTGTTATTACTCATTTGACATGCATTTTATATTATAATTTATGGACAAAGTAGCGAGTTATTTGACAATTGTGTTGAAAATGATCAAATTAGGGAAAGTGAAACTGAAGATTCAAATTCTCAAGTGGAATATAATATCACTCAAGCACAAATTCTAAGTATGTCTTAGAAGTGAGATGAAATTACTAGACAATTGTAAAATGATTATATTACTTCTAATTGATTTATGTTTATTTTTGTAAAATGATAGTACTATTATGTTTTGAAGAATTATAATATGATGAACATCTTTTATTAATCAGAATGATTTAATGTAATTTTCTAATTTATAAAATTTTAGTATTCACAATTAATTACAAATTTTTTAAAAAAATAACAAAAAAAAGTAGTATTGAAATGATTTCACCTCTATTGAAAAAAGATATGAATTATATTATATTGTGCAATTTTATAAATCTTAAATGCTGATACAAGATAAAAATATCTTACTGAAAGTGTCAATGATATCTGCAAATAAAGCAAAAATCCAATAACGTGGCTCTGTTTCATCAATAACAAAAGTAAACAAAAGTTAAGTAATTAGAATAATGTTTCTTAAAATTAACTGTTACAAGAATTATCGTCAGGTCCTTTGTAGGCAGACTTAATACAATCAGGAAAGAGTTTTAACTGACTATGGCTTGGTATAAATATAATGATCAGAGAAGTTAAAGACATAAACTCATGTTACAGACATATATGTCGCCAACACTAGATTGGTTAAGAATGGCGTAACTCCTAAATAGTAAATACTCACCATATTTCATCCATTGAGGCAATTGTACTTTTCCTGCATTGCAGTAAATATTAGAATTAACAATAATAGATATATTTACATAATCAAATAGATCAAGCCATAACTAAACTTTTTGAGGAATATTCATTAAAATATTTGAGGTGTTTATTTTTTTAATAAAAAGTCCATTCTGAATGTTTTATTATATTGTATAAAAATGTATAAACGATTGAGATAGTAATGAAAATAAATTTAATTTATAGTTTGGTAAAATATACAATGATTTTTAAAATATTATTTGATTAAGAAATATCTATGGTACCATTAATCTTTCGTTAATTATTAGACTCTCACCAATATATAAGAGGTCCTCCAAGCCTAGCGCTAAATCAATGACGACAGTTTGTACATCATCCATGAAACATACCAAAGAGATTGAATAACAGAGGCTCGAGTTCAGGGGGAGCTCAACAATGTCAGAATCAAGGAAGTCGATGTAATAATCAACACCAAAAAGATGAATGCTACAACTATGGCAAGAAAGGACACTATGCAAGAGAATGTTGGTCAAAGAAGAAATTAATAGAAGAAAATGCAGCAACTTGGAGCAAGTCAAAAGATGGAGACAACAACGAAACCGAATGGGATGTGCAAGCATCACTTGCATTTATAGTTGACACAGTATATCTAACTGAAGCAGCGGAATCAACGGCAGAAGAAGAGGATGATACTTCTAAAATGGAAAATATTGTTACAAGCCTGGTAGCACAAGATGTAGATGTGTCAATAGCAAGTAAGCCGAATGCAGTTGATTATCATAAAATTGGATCTTTGATTCTGACTGCTCTAACTATATGACAGGAGATAAACAAAAGATGCAGAATTTGTTGGAGTACAAAGGGCAGCGAATGGTAGTGACAGCAAATAATGTCAGATTACCAATAACCCATATTGGTGAAACTAAAATTAATTCGAAGCATGGTTCAAAAGAAGTCCAACTGGAAGGTGTATACCATGTGCTAGGAATAAAGAAAAATCTCTTGTCCAAACTACCCTAGGCAATTTTGTCGTCTTTGGTCTAAATGAAGTCAGGGTATATCAAAAGTTGAAGATTATTGACACACCATTTATGGAAGGGGAAAAGCTTGACTCCATCTATATGATGTTTGCTGAGTCCGCATATGTGGAGAAGACGCAAAAAATGATACAACAGATTTATGGCATAAGCGGTTAGCACATGTCGACTATCACAAATTAAAGGAGATGATAACAAAGTCGATGGTGAAAGGACTTCCACAATTTTATGTTTGAGATGATGTTATTTGCGCAGGTTGCCAATATGGTAAAGCACATCAGCTACTATATGAGAAGTCGAAGTTCAAGGCTAAAGAACCATTAGAGCTTGTTCATTCGAATGTATTTGGACCAGTGAAGCGGCCATCAATCAGTGGGAATAACTATATGGTGATATATATTGATGATTATTCAAGATATGTTTGGATATATTTCATGAAGGAGAAATCAGAAGTTTTGGCAAAATTTGTGGAGTTCAAAGAAGAAGCTGAAAATGAGATTGGTAAGAAAATACGATGTTTATGTACAGATAATGGAGGAGAATATGCTTCAGAAGAATTCTCTTAGCTATTACAAAAGCACAAGATATGTAGAAAACTAACTTGCCCTGGGACTCCTCAGCAAAATGGCCTAGCAGAAAGAAAGAATTGACATCTTGTAGAAACCTGCAGAAGCATGATACATGCTAAGAATGTTCCTGGTCGATTCTGGGCAGAGTGCATGAAGACAGCTACTCATGTAATCAACAGGCTACCCAACCAAGGCTTGGATCAATTTCTCCATTTCAAAAGCTATGGCACCTGAAACCCATTGTGAGTCACTTTTGTGTATTTGGCTGTGTATATTATATGTTTATACCAGATCATCTTCGTAGCAAATTCGACAAGAAGGCAATTAGATGCATATTTGTTGGCTATGATAGTAAAAGAAAAGGATGGAGGTGTTGCGATCCTACAACCAATCGGTGCTATGTTTCTAGAAACGTTGTCTTTAATGAAGCATAATTACGGTGGTCTCCACAACAAATAAAATTGCCTGACTATAAAGAAATTGAGGAGAAGCTTCGAGAAAAGTTTGGTGAGTCTACAAAAGAAGAATCAAGTTCTAAAGAAGAACCTGACCCAGCAAAAGAGAAAGAGAAAGAAAGTCCTTAGCAGACAGGTGTGCATCACTTAAGTTCAGAAGAAGAGCATATACAAGAAGAAGTATCAACAGAATAATAGCTGCAACAATCGAGTAGCCAAAGAAAACTAAATCCAAGATATGCAAATGTAACATTAACTAAAGAATATCATGTTTAAGAACCAAATTCTTTTGAGGAGGCATCTCAAAATGATAATTGGCAGAAGGCGATGGAAGATGAGATCCACTTATGCAGAATCAAACTTGGGATTTCGTGCCTAATCCCAAAGATGTAAAACCCATATCTTGCAAATGGGTTTATAAGCTGAACAATTGAGAGATATAAAGCTCGACTTGTTGCTCGAGGTTTTTCACAGCAGTATGGATTGGATTATGATGAAACATTCAGTCCTGTGGCAAAGTTTACCATTGTTCGTGTTCTGCTAGCGATAGCAGCTAGCAAGTCTTAGAGGCTATAGCAGATGGATGTAAAGAATGCTTTCTTACATAGAGAATTAGATCGAGAAATTTACATGGATCAGCCTTGGGGGTTCGAGAGCAAGACTTACCCGCAATACGTGCGTAAGTTAAGAAAGGCCTTGTATGGGTTAAAACAAGCACCGAGAGCATAGTATGGAAAGCTAGCAGAATTCTTGGACAGATGTGGATACACAGTAGCACCAGCTAATTCAAGTTTATTTGTCGAAGTTCAAGATGGAAAAATGGTAGCAGTTCTAGTATATGTTGATGATCTCATCATTATTGGAGATAATGAAGAGGAAATTCAATAAACGAAGGAGAATTTATCAATTCACTTCCAGATGAAAGAACTACGAGAGCTTAAACATTTCCTTGGACTAGAAGTGGATCGTACAAAAGAAGGTCTGTTTCTGTGTCAACAAAAGTATGCCTCGGATTTATTATAGAAATTTGGAATGCAGCAGAAGGGAAAGATCTTGAAGATGAGACTATTTATCGACAGTTGGTAGGCAGTTTAATCTACTTAACTTTGTCTCGACCAGATAGTTCCTATGTAGTAGGCATAGTTAGTAGATTCATGCAGAATCCAAAGAAGCCACATTTGGAAGCAGTTAGAAGGATTCTTAGGTACGTGAAAGGTACACTCGATCATGGTATATACTATACAGGAAAGATAGTGAATGCAGAGTTATCAACTATTGTGATGTTGATTATGCTAGCGATCATGACGCATGTTGATCAACAACAGGATATGTATTTAACCTTGGTTCAGGTGCAATTTCTTGGTGTAGCAAAAGACAACCAACAATTTTGTTGTCAACCACTGAAGCAGAATATAAAGCAGCAGTGGCAACAACTCAGGAGAGTACTTGGCTTATACAATTGATGAAAGATCTCCACCAATTTACAGACTATGCAGTGTTATTATATTGTGATAATCAATCAACAATCCGTTTAGCTGAAAATCTAGTGTTCCGTACAAGAACAAAGCATGTGGAAGTACATTATCATTATGTACAAAAAAAGGTACTTCAGGAAGAAATCAAATTGGAGAAAATTAATACAGAAGATCAAGTCGCGGATATATTTACCAAAGGGTTTAATGGAAGTAAATTTACAATATTTTGAATAAAACTTGGAATCACAGCAAGGATGAAGCAGTAAGTCGGTGTTGAGGGGGAGTGTTAAACTACAACACCGATTATGTGGTATCCTAGAAACTTCATCAAATTGGAGCCAACTGGAAACTCATATACTAGTTATAAAGATCAAGTTGTTCACGGTTTAGGCAAGATGCAAGCCAATTGACATTTTTGATGAGCTAGAAGTACTAAAATTGTATGCGAAATTGATCAATTGTTAGCTGTTTTATTAAATTAGAAATTACTAGAACTATCTATTATTTCGGCAACAGTTATTATAAATAGGATATGTACATTTGAAGTGTGTGTCTCCAAAAATTAGATATGAAAGAGTGAGTGCTAGAGTAGGTGTTGGTGAAGAGAATTATGAGTTAGTGTCCTTTTTTTAAATACTCTTGTAAAATTTTCACTATAATAAAGTTTGTGTTTAGCCCACTAAATATTGCTCCCTCAAACTCTACATTGCATTTTATATGTCTATGGGAATTATGTCCCACGAGATGAGAAGGATGAATTGATTATGAAGTTGTTTCATCACGTTTAGGATCTATAGAAAAGAGTTGGCATGATTGGGCCAATCAGAAAGTCATGGACGCTTCTTGTAGACTTATAAAAAGACAAACTTGAGCTCAAAACAATAAGAAAGAAGGAAGAAACTAAAAGGATCGAAAAGAAGAAAGAATCTTGAAGGAGAGTAACATAAAGATGCTAAGTTTGCTTTCAACAATGCCAATGCTCAAGTTGAGAAGACAAAGTCTACTGCTCATCAATATGAGAAAGAACAGGTCCTGCGAAAGAAGATGGAAAATGCTAAAACTAAAGCTGTAGAGTCAATCGCAAATTGTGAGGAAGCTTTGGAGAGGGAGTTGATGGTCCAGAAGGATATGCAACCATAGGAAGGACATAAAGGCTTGTTGTAGGAAGAGCTAAAGGTTTGGAAGCAAAAGGTGGTTGAGCTGCTGCAAGAAGTGGGCAAGGAAAAAAACAAGCATAATGAACTTTACCTTTTCTGAGAGTTCAACTCCCGATAGCATTTTGTGATGATGTTTTACACCCATGATGGGTCTAAGAGTCATCATGCATGAATAACTACTAACGGTAGTTATTCATAGATGATATATAAAGGCAAAGGCAACGTTTTGAAAAGAACTTTGACTTACTCTGTGTATTTGGTTTCTGAAAACGCTGGTTCTTGCTATCTTCTCCGTGAAGGTTTCTGCAGAAAACAAAGGCAATCTCTGTGTTCTTTAACCGGTGGAATTATAACAAATCATCAAGTATGTATTTTTCGTTTGTCTATGCATATACAATCAATCCTGGATGCATAATCTTTGTGGTTGTGTTGTTTGATCTATTCATTTCTTTCTAACATTGGTATTAGAGCATCTGGTTTTACATGATTTGTTATATGTTCTACCGTATAGATATCTGTTGCATTTTCTGTCTTTGTAAGGGTATGCGTTGTTTGTTTTTTTTCTCTTTCTCTGCGTTTCACTGCTCCAACAATAAACAACGTCGTATGGATGTTTCAAGTTTATGAGAAAGCATCGAAAGAAATGAGTTTCTAATTGTGAGTTTGTTTTGTCTTTCGTTGAAAGCAACATCTTCAAGTATATCTGCAATGTTGTTTTTCTAGTGTGAATCACAGAACAAAACCTTGATGATGAATTTACGGTGTTTATGAAGTTAATGGGTGTTTGTTATGTTGGATTTATGCCTTTTAATTGTTGTGCTTGAATTGATTTCCGAATTGAGAAATGAAAAGAAAAAAGAAGAAGAAGAGGAGAACTAGAAACGCAGGAGGAAGATGATGATGCGTCAGGCGAGTGAGCGTCAACCACCAACGTCTGGCCCGTGCCCCTCTAGAGCCAGTCGCAGCGCTGGCGCGTGCAGTCCACGCGCCAGACGCTGCCTCCCACAGCCCAATGCGTTTCTGGGCTGCCTCCCAAGCCCAAATTCATTTCTGGGCTGGTTTTTGGTTTATGTTTTGAGCCATTGAGGGTATTTTGAAGTCAATAATTATTTGTGGCCTAAATTAAGAATGGACTATTTTAATACATAATTGAGTTATACATAATATAATGTAAAGAATTAGAAATTAGTTTTCTAACTTACACTAACTAATTAAGTTAGTTAAATTAGTTTCTAAAATGTTTACAACAATGAAAAGAGAAAGTTTTTTTAAAAAAATACTAGAAAACTAATTTATTTAGTTGAAATTAAAAAAAAGGTTTCATTAGAAATTAGTTTCTAATTAAACCAAAATAAATTGATTAGTTCAATTATACTTTAAATTAGAAATAAGTTTCTAATTCTTATTGGATTATTCATATTTGAATATTAGAAATAAGTTTCTAATTAATTAGAAAGTTTTTTTAATAAAAAAAAAGCTAACTAATTTGTTTAGTTAAAATAACCTTAGAAATAAACTAATTTTTTGTTGGTTTATTTTCTAATTGAATAAAAAACTAATCTGTTTAGTTAACATTAGACAAGAGTTTTATTTAAAAAAATTAATTTCTAATTAAACCAAGATAATTGATTAGTTCAATTATAAGTTAAATTAGAAATAAGTTTCTAATTGATTAGATAATAAAAGCATATTTTGATTAGGTCAATAAATTGTTGATAAACAAATAAAAAAATTAAATTATTTCCATATATGAGCATATGTTCATTATGTGTTAGACAAAATAATTCCTTATTTTGTATAAAGACAAAATAATTCGTTATTTTGTATATTCTTCTAATTCCTGAAAATTTGTTTTTCAGGAAAATGCCTATTATTAAGCAAACACCTAAGCTTATTCAATGTAAGGCACAGAAGAGACGAATTGGCAGCATGTATGTACAATTAGTCAACATGCGTTTAATGCTTGGAGATGGTCTAACACAACATGTTATTTCAGTTAATAACATGATGCAAGCGTTATATTTTGAAGGTTGCCTAGCTTACGCAGATGTTGAAGTAAAATACATGACTTTGCTTGCGACATTACTTCAACCTCAAAGCGAACTATTACGAATGCTCTGGAATAATATATCTGAGAAGACTTATGATTTGTCAGTGATGACATTTATTAAAAAGATGCGTAAAAGGGAGCTGATTAGAACTTTATATCTAATAGGTCTTCTAACGGAAATATTAAGAGCTATTGTAAATCGAGCTTCGCGAACTGTGTCACGCGAACTCGTGAACTCATTTCCGCGTAGGGTTCGTTACTTATAGACTGTTTGTAGGTTGAAGCAAATTTAATACAATAGGTTGGTTGTTTTTATTAGAACAAGGTCTTAATATTTATGTAATATGTTTACATGAATTTTTTATAAGAATTCGTCTAGAGTACAGTAATTAGGATTCGATTGTTGTATGAATGATGATTGAACACATTTGTGGACTTTTGATT
>JANZLX010000004.1:9660394-9677680 GCA_025531955.1 Erythroxylum orinocense | reverse complement strand
ATTTTTTTTTTAAATTTACCTATATAATTTTTTAATAAATTAGGAAATTTTTTAAATATTAGCCCCCGGCCCCCCTTTAGAGTTAGCCCCCAACCTTCAGCCCCCGACTTTCGATCCCCCTTTAAATTTGAGTCTGGCTCCGTCCCTGATTGCTGGGCCATTAGACACACCTCACGATCGACCTCTGAGCCTCAGATACTAAGCAAAATTACATCTTGATATGCATACACATCAACCTCAATTACTACGCAAAATACATTTTAAGAGAATATCGATTCTTTCAATTTGGTAAGTTTGTTATTAAATACTTGTTATACAAGTATCAATTTTTTAATTTTTAATAAGATATAAAAAATATAGTTTAAAATTTTATTTTGAGAAATGAAACAAAACGATGTCTTTGACACAATTTTCTTCTTTTTAACTTATTTGTTATTTTGTTTTGATTAATTTTAAAATTAATATGAAAAATAAATATCGACATACAAATTTGTCAAATTAAAATGGAGCATGGATCTAAAGCTGACGATCGTTTCAGGATTGAAATAGAGAAGAACTTTGATTTGAATAAGAACTATGAAATTTATGCAATTGTTTTGTGGTTTAATCGTTCATGGGTTACATTGTTTGATTTTAGGAGTGGGATAAATGGATCATTTCAAGTCAATCTCGTTCACTTAATCTTAAAAAACAAAAATTACTTTATATAAACAATCACGAATCATTTGTTTTTTTTGGATAGTTTCCTAGGCTTCTTGTGATTTGACGTGTTTGATCGACTAATATATGCTTATTACATTGTACGATGAAACATTATAGGGAAGAGGAAGAAAAATTATTCATCACAGTAGGAGAGGTATCGGTAATCAATATACTTGCATTTATGTAAAACACTTATCAGATTAAAGATTGTGATTTTATTATTAGATAATTTTTTAACACTTTAAGGATTTTTATATTTATTAATTGAATTTTGGATTGATATTGAATTCTTAGAAGATATGTGATTGATTAATTATAGTGGTAACATTTAATGAAGGAAGAAAATTTTGTGAAAAAATTTTAGTTCTGTTTAATGCACTACTAAATATTATTTAATATTTTGGACATGAATTTTGATAAAAATATCATATTAAAATGATTTTAATAAGCGATGAAAAGCTAATAGAGTTATTTATAATTCATAAGGAAAAACTTAATATGGATTTGAATTTATTAATTGATTAATATATCCTACAAGACACAAGAAATCACAAGTATAACTGAGAATAGAGAGGAATAGGGTTTTGAAGACATAGGACAAAAAAGGATATAACAAACCCACGACGGATGCACCTTTTGTCCAGATAGAGGGACCTCCTCCGTCAATTATGGAGAATAGGGAGGCACCCCTCTCCAAAGATAAATTCCTAGCTCGCAGTAGGGAAGCCCTTTGAGGCTCCCCGGAAAGGCACAATAATGCTCCCCAACAAAGGTGGGGGACAATTAGGCTTCTACTCATATGGATGGGTAATGAAGCAAATTGAATCCTAAATAACAAAACAAAGGGACTTTACATCATTGTCACATGATCTGAAAGGATGAAGTCTTAACTCCTCTGATTGAACTTCTAAAGGCTGGAGTGAGAGCATGGTTGTCAACACTAGTCGGTTTCTTCTGGTCCAAAAGATTGGACTTCCCAGCTGTTAACGAATGAGCTATAGTTAGGTGAGGAAAGAAGGGGCTATAAAAAGGCTATGTTGAGGGAAGATGACACAATTTTATTCAAATTTGTTGACGATTCCTGCTTGTCGGAGATAGTTGAACGGGGTCCTTCGTATTTTAGTGACTAGTCACTATTTCTGGAGAAGTGAAGGCCGAGAATGGACATGAATTGAAACCTAATCGAGATCATCTATATGTGGGTTCTATGAGACTAATTCATTTACATGCATATACATACATACATACATATATATATATATATGATCATCTATACGTGGGTTCTATTAGACTAATTCATTTACATGCATTATATATATATATGGAAAAACTCTATCCATTAATTAAATCCCACTACCAAAATGAAGTATTTCTAAATCTTCTAACCTCCCAAACTCTCATGTTAATGGTGCAAACTTTTTTTAAAATGAAAAGCAGAAGGTTAGGGACCCAAAAACAACACATAACTGTCTATATATTGCTCTGCCCATTACAGAGACAATGGACCATATATACACGGGAGTATTCCAACATTCTCCCACTTGGTTCATATAATTCAACATTGAATTTATGAAGAAATAAAATATATATAAATCATGACGATAAGTCCTCTTATAACGAATAATATCTTCCATGTATTACAATATATTACGTATCTCTACACAATCCTTCAACTCAATAAATAAATCATATGTTTATTCTAGGTCCAAACTTAATAAAGATTCTCAATATAACAAAATGAATATCTATAGGTGCATAAGCCATATGAGAAACATCATAGTGAATAAGAGTTTTATTGAAAACAATGTACATTCAAGGACATTATTTTACATAACCTAATCCCATTTGTACTATATGATTATTAAACTGCTTAGGTGGCATGCCTTTAGTCAAAGAATTCTTAATTATCAACTCAGTACTAATGTGCTTAATGACCACTTTTTTTCCTTAACACGTTCTCTTATGGCTAAATACTTAATATTGATATATTTACTTTGACTTCCACTCTTGTTGTTTTTAGCCATAAAAACTACAGCTGAGTTGTCATAGTATAATTTTAATGGCTTAGAAATAAATTCCACAACTTTATGCCCATATATAAAATTCTTCAACCATACATCATGTGAGGTGACCTCAAAACACGATACGAACTCAACTTTTATAGTAGAAGTGGCAATCAAGGTTTGCTTCACACTTCTCTAAGATATAACTCCACCAGCTAACATGAAAATATAACCTGAGCTTAATTTTCTTGAATCAATGCAGCCAGTAAAATCTAAATCGAAGTACCCAACTACTTCTAGATTTTTAGTTTGTCTATACATAAACATGTAATCTTCGTTCCTTGAAGATATCTCATCACTTTCTTTGCAACCTTCCAGTGATCAATTTCTGGATTACTCTAATATCGTCCTAACATTTTAACCACGAATGCAATGTCTGCTCTTGTACAAACTTGAGGATACATTAAGGAATGTTCTTCATGTGTTCCCGTTCAAACTAATTTTTTGGGCATTGACTCAAATTGAATCTATTATTACCCTTCACTATGGGTGCTACAATCGCTACACAATCTTTCATCCAAAATCTCTCTAAAATTTTGTTGATATAGGTCTTTTGAGACAATCCTAAAATGCCTCGAGATCTTCTTTATGGATCTTAATGCCATGACATAAGATGCCTCACCAATATCTTTCATATCAAAATTTTTTGAGAGAAATTGTTTTACCTCATATAGTAAGCCCTTATCATTGGTTGCAAGTAAAATATCATCCACATATAGCACAAGATAACAAATCTTGCTCCCACTAACTTTCTGTTATATGCATTGATCCATGAGGTTTTCTTCAAAACCAAATGAAGTGATGACTTCATGAAATTTTAAATACCATTGACGAGATGCTTGTTTTAAGTTATATATGGATTTATTGAACCTGCAGACCAAATGCTAACCATCATTAAAGGAGAATCCTTCTGGTTGTTTCATGTAAACCTCTTCCTCTAGTTCACCGTTGAGGAATGCCATTTTCACATCCACTTGATGTAACTCAAAGTCAAAATGGGATATTAATGTCATAATTACTTGAAGAGAATCTTTCTTTGATACAGTAGAAAATATCTTTGTGTAATCGATTCCTTGTTTTTTAGTAAATCCTTTAGCAACGAGTTTTACTTTATATCGCTCAATGTTTCCTTGTGAGTCTTTCTTTATTTTAAAGACCCATTTACACCCAATGGGTTTTACACCATTAAGCAATGCAACGAGATCTTAGACTTGATTACATGTCATAGAATTCATCTCATCATTCATAGCATTGTACCATAAGTCTGATTCTTTAGAATTTATGGCTTGCAAAAATGTTTCAGGATCATCTGATTCTTGTAGATACACAATATAATTACTAGAGATACCTTATCGCCTTACTTTAGTAGATCTCCTTAATGTTGTTTTAACATCTACCTTAGGAGCATGTTGTTCAACAATTTCTTGTTATTCCATATCAACAACTTGATCTATTGAATTGGCATCGATTGCTTCTGGAATTTCAACAATTGGTTGTTTAACTCCCATTGATGCTTAAGGGGTGTGAATGACAATCAATCTATCACTTGAGCCAGAGGAATGAACTTCATTATATGACCGTGAGTTATTAATCTTGCTATTCATTTTCATGTTTCATTTGTTGTCCCTTATTCTTTTAATCTTCTTCTTCTTCTTGCTCCATGAATTAATATAGTGTGGAAATTGAGAAGGTAGCTTCAATGAACATGCTTTCAAGTTACTTTAGCTCCTTTACTTTCGAAATGTACCTATAATCAAACATGAGCTAAAATGAGTATCCTAAGCATTTCTAAGGCATTAATCACTAAGTGTGGCATATCAAATGAATCAAATTTAAACACATATCATAAACACATTCATTAGTGCTCTACTCAGAGATCACTTCCCAAGCATGTTGATAGTTCAGCTGTTGGCCTATATGTGTACATCATTTAGAAAGAAAGGAATGGTAGAAGTCTTGAATCTAAGTACAAACCAATCAAAGCTCTCATCACTGAAACCATTGACAGCTTCAGGGAACTCTTATTGTTGAGAAATATAGCTCCAACTTACAACTTCAACCTTATCTCCTCTTTGTATATTTAATTTTTATTGCAACTTAAACTATGATGCCATCTTCATTAGCGCCGGATCTACTCTCTCCCTAGAACACTAAGCTAAGACACCCGGAAGACTATGACTAGGAAGAACTACCACATCTCTTTCTTGCTAAAGGGACTCCCCTTAAGCCTTCTTTTTATACTATAATTCCATTATTTATCAATGAAATTCCTTCTTTTATTTTTCAAGAATACAAAAAACTTATCCATTTGGTTTCCCAAAAGATGTTCTTAGTTATTATAATATAGGATTGTTTTGAAGAGGACTTGGATCAACCTATTACTTGACATAATCGATACCCATCAACAGTTATAACTATTGTAACCGACATAACTGTCATTAGTCCATTATAGTCAGAATAATTTTGGTTGTTCCAGAATCCTTGCATAATGCTTCCCATCGATGATCTAGACTTTAGCTAGGCTAGATCTATGCTTGAAGTCTCAAACAAATTGTTGTTGATGCCATCAGTAAGTTGTCTTATTTTCCTTAGTAAAGCATTCCCTTACCATGCTTGAATGCTTACTCAATTTTGACCAAAAAATTGCAAGGAAATACTTACTACTATATTGGTCCGAAATGAATAACGAGACTTACAAGACTTAAAAAAGTCCCCTTTCAATACAAAATTATTATTGCTTAGTCGTTGTTGCTTGGATATTTAGCCGCAAATTCAAAAGCTCAATTGATATAATTCTAATTTTGTTTAAGGATGAAAGACAAACTCTTATGTAGTTTAAGAAATATTAGAAAACCCCCTGATCTTTAAAATTCTTTAAAAAATCCTAATTTTTAGTATTTCAAAAAAATTCTTTCTTTAGATTTTGAATAAAAAAAATGAGGAAATACATGTAATAAAAAAATCTGGCATTGACTAATCAAATGTCATTTATAAGATGTTTCACACTATCTCTTAAACTTGAATTAAACTAATTAAATATGACACAAACTAATAACTTATTATAATTATCTTAAATAATTAATATCGGTCAAATTTAATTCATTTAAGTTGGGTTTAAAAGTTGAGTTGAGTTATGATATTAGTGATATTTGATTAGTCTACATTTGATATTCATAATATATTTATTTTGCCGTTATTTTTTAAACCGAAGTATAAGATAAGAGGATTTTCTAGAAAACTGAAAGCTAGAAGGAATTTTTTTAATAAAATTTTAAAGATTAGGAGGGTTTTTCAAAATTTCTTAAACTCTTATCCTTTATTTATTTTTATAAAAAAAAAGAAAGCTTAGTAAAAGCAAACAGGTTCAAATGAAAATTAATTGGCTAATTTGATGTACTGACATAACTCATAAAGCTTTTTCCTATTCGGAATTGCCAACATCATTCAATTATTCACAATCCAAAACAGAAGCTAGAACTGGGGAAACAATTCCCAGATCAAAGGTTGGAAGACAACTAGATGTAGATGAAAAGATCCCTATATTTTGCCGATAGAGACCTCAACTCCATCAACTGGTTCTGGATGGGAAAGATAAATCATCCCAGCATCTGGATTAATTAGCTCCCACCTTAAATTTGCCAAAACAGTAATTGTTGGCATCAATAATTTCATCAAAATCAAGCCTCCACGTTAATTTCAATTATATTGGCTTTTAACAAGCTTTGTTTACCTGTATCCTATAGACAAGTGATGCAGAAAAAGTGCTAGTTGTGTCCGAGCGAGCATGTTTCCTGCACAAATTCTGTGTCCGCCACCAAAAACCTGGTATGTTCCAGGCCTAGCTGCCTCCTAAGGAACGACAAACTCAAACCCATAATCAATTACTTGTATCCAGACACGTTGCATTGCAATTATATGTAACTTACGTTCCATCTGTCCGGATTGAAGCAAATGGGATCGTCAAAGTTTTCTGGATTTGTGTGGAGGTATCGAACCCAGAGCAGTACTTTCCAATTCTTGGGAATTGTATAACCTGTATAGGGGATCAGACCATAAACGGCTCCTGAATCCTGATTTAGTGGTCAATGTAGAAAATGATATTCCTTACCTTTGTGTTCGACTTCCCTGGTAGCCAATCTGAATAGTATTGCTGCGACATTGGCCATTCTTATTGTTTCTTCCACCACCTGGAAGAACGTAGTCCAAATTATTTACCCTTCTGTCTACCAAAATAATCACTTCTCTCACAAGTTTGATAAAAGAAAAATTAGACCTCGTTTGTGTACTTGAGTTTGGAAACATCTTCACTTGTAATAAAAACCCCATTCTTCGTCTGGTTTATGGCAATGTTCTCCTCCTACGATGCATTAAAGACAGATGGTCATAACCAAACAAATATACGTTTCTTTTATGTGTGGAAAGATGCCTCGATTACGATGGTCGTACCCGTAGCTTTTTCAGGACATCTGGATACTTGGCAAGATAATACATAGCCCACATAGATGCCAGCGCTGTGGATTCGTATCCAGCAACAACGAGGTTAACAATGTTGTCTAGCACCTCTTGGTCGCTTAACCTATTCCCTTCCTCATCTTTCATCTGCATCAGCCCATCCATCAGATCGATTTCTGCGTTCCTACCTTGTTCCATGTTCTTCTTCTTGATCTCAAGCTGCTCCCCGAAAATCTCTTCAAGCTTCTTCCTACACTGTCGCACCACACAAATGAAGCATGATGTTGTCAAGAAGTGGTTGCAGCTATAGGACAAACTATAATTAGCCACGGTAACAATAAAGGAAAATCATCAAAACTACAAAATTGCATCCGCAATCTCCATTGAAATACTAATTAACCTTAGAAGATGAAGAGTTTGAGCTGACCTGACAAGCATGGTAATATGCAGTTCCTGGAAATTTGAACGGCTGAGCTCTAAGTCCTTGGACTAATCCATGAAAAAGTTCGTCCATGGTATCCAACAAGGGCCCTGGTTCAAAGCTTGCAAATAATTTCCCAATGTTCTGAAACGTCACCTGTACCCATCCAGGAGTACTCAATTGTTCTAATCTCCTTTGATTTGATTATCAAAGAAATAATCTAAGTGCACGAGAACTTATCTGAATTACCTTCTTGGTTTCATTTCTGACCCTGATTTTACCTATGGAGGCCCATGATTCGAGGGCAGCCACCATGCGAGGCTGTACAAGTGCCGCTATACGGCGTAAAGAGGCGGGCTTATTGATAGCATCAACTACAAAACGTCTGAGCCTAGTATGAGCTTTATCTTGTACTGCTACCAGGGAATTGTATCCTAAAATGTCCTTGTTGGGCCAGTCTATGATAAATGCATCGTCCGATTGGAATACAAGCTTAATAACATTTGGAAAGCATGCTATGACAGATGGTGATCCAAATAGGTGGGTTCTATACAATCCTACTCCATCGCCGTACCTGATCAACCAAATTGTCATGACTAAAATTAAACTTTGGGCAATATGCACACATGTAATTAATTTACATGGTCCCTACCTACACCAATTTACATATATAAAGGTTTAAAACGTAGTATAAAGAACGAAATCTCACTTGCGTCTTTTAGAATTGATGAAATCGTCGGGACGACGACAGACCTTGAAGTACCAAAGGAACGTTACCATCTCTCCCAGTAATGGTAAGCCCATATGACCTGGTGGTAGCTTCATGCCGGTGCCCGAAAGTCGAAGCTTGACAGGGACAGCGTACCAGAGCTCATTCCACCACCACAGGACCAATCCCAGCAGCGGCAAAGCGCCCAAAAGGCACGCCAACAACATCTCTTTTGTAGTTTCCATCAGTGGAAGTTTACTATTGCATGCAAAAGGAAGTGCACGAGTCATATATACAATATACGTTCTGCGACTGATTATTCCTGTAAGATTATTCGGCTTAGCAATGGGAAGCAAAAGGACAAACCGTTCCTGCAGGTCCTTGATGGAGCTATAGATTAATTAATTGTAATGCTCCTTTTCTTGGGAGACGAAAAGAAGAGTGAGTAGGACAAAAATGGAATCTTTATTGGATAGGACGAGACTAGAGCTTGTTTTAGTTTTAATACCATAATTTAAGCAGGACAACATATACGTATTTAAAAAATGTGATGTTGGTGATATTGCCATGTATTATTAATAGTTCTTACACCTACAAATAACCAGAATAACAATTTTCATGCACTAAGTTGGGTTGTAATAATATTCAATTGTAATCTTAAATCTTGATGCTAGGTTGAGTTCCTTGGATAAAATTATTACTCTCATCAGGTGATTATACCCTACCCCTAATTGTTTTGGCTGCCCTTGTTGAGGATTGGATTGCGTTTTACAATGAATTACGGATAATGCATCTCAGTTGGTGAATCGAAATCTCAAACTCAGTATATAATTCCATATCTATACATTATTAATTGGGTAAATCAAATATTCTTTCTGTTGTAATGAGACATCAACCAAGATGCGTACTTGTTTGCAAATGGCTGTTGCTCACAACCACCTTACCTTTTTTAAATAATATATAGCTTTATATTAAACAATATCTGCCCTTTACGTTGTTTTAATAATAGCATCCCTTTCTAGTATGTCAAGCCTACCTACTAATTTTATTCTTCCGAATATTTCCTTTGATCAACCTTTGAGCCTCAAATACTAAGCAAAATTACATCTTGAGATCCATAGGTCTCCGAAACACATCAATATCAACATCTGAAACCTCAATTACTATGCAAAATACGTTTTAATAGAATATCGATTGATTCAATTTGGTGAGTTTGTTTTCAAATGTTTGTTATGATGACGTTTTACACCCATGATGGGTCTAAGAGTCTTCATGCATGAATAACTGCTAATGGTAGTTATTCACAAATGATATATAAAGGCAAAGACAATGTTTTGACAAGAACTTTTTTTTTTACTTACTCTATGTATTTGATTTCAAAAAAAACGCTGATTCTTACTATCTTCTCCGTGAAGGTTTCTGCAGAAAACTAAGGCAATATCTGCATTCTTTAACCGGTGGAATTATAATGAATCATCAAGTATGTATTTTTCGTTTGTCTATGCATATACAATCGATCCTGGATGCATAATCTTTATGGTTATGTTGTTTGATCTGTTATTTTCTTTCTAACATTTTGTTTCGAGGACAGCCATGGTCGTTTTATTTTTACGTTCCTAAACAGCAGTGATTCAATACTCCTCAAATTTAAAGAATTTGTACTTTATGGAGATTACAAAGCATCTCAGCAGAGCACGAAGTGCTTTTGCACGTCGTAATAAGTACAACAACTCAAGGCATCACCTTCGAGTCTGTAAATGAAGTTGAAGCATGTTAGCTACTAGAATACCCTTCAAGGAGTAGATGCTATAAATATGTTTGTTCCTTTTTCTATTTTTTACTTTAACGTTAATAATAAAGTAGTTAAGTTTTTGTTATTATTAATAATAAAATATTATCAATTATATAAATTAATTACATGATTTATTTTGTTTTAACATTTTTATGGTATTTATTAATCATTATGAATAATAAATTTATTGTGTTTTATTAAATTAAATAATTATCAAATTTAAAAACAATTTATTTTAAATAATATTTATTTTCAATTTAAAATTTAAAATATGTTATAAATTAAATAATTAATCTGTATTAATTATAATTCTTAAATAATATTTTTAATTAATAATAAAAATATATTATGACAAGAATAAAACGAAAAATATAAAATAACATTTTATGATTTTATAAGTTATGAAAAAAAATAGGACTCATAAACTGAACTAAATGAAATCTTTTACTATTTATCATCCACATGTCCTACCTAAACATTCGACTCTATCTTATGGACGACCCTATCTTATGGACCGGATAAAGAAATACATTCATTAAGTCGATATGTCCGAGTGGTTAAGGAGACAGACTTGAAATCTGTTGGGCTTCGCCCGCGCAGGTTCGAACCCTGCTGTCGACGACATGTCTCAAAATGGTTTTGTGCCCCTGTGAAATTAGTCAATGAATGAAGATGGATCTTACGTTTTGGTATCATCTGTGAAATTGGTCAATGAAAAAGGACTATTTGGTATTTGAACACCAATAACCTCATCTCTTGCTTTAATGGGCAGCGGACAACAATAGGTGAGATAATGATCTTGTTAATATAAATACAATTTGATGGTTCGTGTTGACTCCCAATTTCTTGAGCAATTCATTGCAACAGTTCCTTTCGCGGTTGTGGATTTCTTCCCAGACACATCATCTTTAACTACTTTTATTACAAATCGGTTCGATGGAAACAGTCGCACCTCTTTTCCTAACTTAATCACACACCATTTATTTGTCTAAAACGTCATATTAATCAATATTCTTTTTTTGGTGCACCCAAGGTATTCATCGGCAGAATCAGTAACTAACCCCTTTGTTGCGGGAACATCTCTAACATATGAGGGCTACAGCTGACCAGCAGTTTGTTGCATTCCTAAAGGTGAGATTTAAACCCCCAACCACTTGGTTAAGCAACGAAGGTATGTACTACCTCTTTACCATTTTATGGTGTGCTTTTTTTTTTTTTTGTTTGATCTTAGGTTTTTAGAAAAAACACATACAAAATATTTTTCCAGTGCTTAAGATGACTCAAGTATGCTTTTAAATCAATTGTAAATAGTTATACATTCATTCATTTTAACTATAAAAATGACTATTGTTACTCTATGGAAGCATTATGTATCTCCTTCTGTTACTCCTCAAGTACTTACCATATTCCACAAAATTTTTGAATTAGTTGCTAAAAGTCTTGGTGATTTAACCAATGGAAAGCATTCCATGTTAATGGCACGTATCATCTCCTCTTTCATTTATGATTTTTGGGTTATATGATAGGTAGGAAGCTAAGTATTTTAGTTTAGAAATATTCTTTTTCTATGATTTGACGTGCTTAGTCGGTGATTGATGTTGGTAATTAAAATTGATCATTGTTTTATAATTGAATTATTTTGACCTTAATCACGTAGATTGACAATTTTTAGAAGGAATTGTTTATATATGTCTATCTTTTCCCAAAAAATATAATTTAATACATGACCTTGAGCAATTTATATCAGTAGAAATTAATTTAGACAATTCAGGATTTATAAACAAGAGAGGTACAAACAAATTAGTTTTTTAACTACTTGATGTAATTAAGAAAATAATTTGTTCCCTCTAACTTAACTTTCTAACTCTGCCCTAGTTCTGACTCTAAGGCATTGTCCCACATATGGCTTTAACTAACTAAAAAAGGAGATAAAATTAACACATAAGAAAAGTTTCATCATTGAAGGAAACTTGTGATTGTCAAACTCTTTTTTTTCTTTTTTTGAAGCTAAGCAAATTCATTGAAATATCGAGAAATCAAAACCAGAAGAAGCAACTAAACTCAAAGCTAATAGGCTTTACCCTATAACACTCGGACTATAAACTTCTTCTGAATTGATTACAAGCGACAGACAATTATAAAGAAGAACATAAACAATACTACTTGGGATAGAATCCCACTCGAAACGGTTTGCATGTAATAAAGAGACCCTTGCTAACCAATGAGCAGTCTTATTAGCATTCCGTGAAGTTCAATGGAAGGACAAATGGTGGAAGTTGTTCTTAAGTGAGAGACACTCAGCTAACACTGTACCAACCTCTAGCAAATTACTAGATGAGTTATTAATATGGTTAATCGCATCTAGACAATCCGACTCAATGATAATTCTATCCAAGCGTTGATCCTTGAGCCAAGCTAGAGCTTCTTTGATGGAAATTGTTTCTGCAAGATAAGCATCCACACAGCAAGGTATATGACCCGAGAGAGCCTTTACAAACCGACCATGATCATCCCTGAGGACAACCCCAAAACCCAAGCTGTTGTCTCCTGTCGAGACCGAAGCATCAACATTACATTTCAACCAACCCACATCAGGCTTGCTCCAAGAATGACAGCGAGAAAGGGTACTGCCATTCAATTGTATATGATTAAAAGCACAAGTTGCCTCTTTCCAATTCGCAAGAAACTCATCAACAAAAGATATAATGGCATTTGGATGAATAACTTTCTGCTCCCAACACAACAGATTTCGATGGAACCAAAGGCTCCAACAAATAGCTAAAATCTAGTGGCCCAAAACAGAATTTTTACCAACTAACACCGAGGAGATATAGCGTTTGATGTCTTCACCCTGTAAAGAGATACTTGCAGCATTCCACACTCTTCTAGCATGGGAGCAAGAGAGCAAAACATGATCCATGGTTTCAACCAGACACATCTGTTACAAGAGACATCAAGAGTGATGCTCCTAGCTAAAAGTCTCTGTTTGTAGGGCACAAATTCATGCAACAGCCTCTAGAGGAAATCCTTTATTTTCAGGGGAAGTTGAGCATTCCAGAGAGAATTCTAGTGGCCATCACCCAGATAAGAGGAGATAGAAGAATACTGAACAGTAGCAATCCTATAACCCGATTTAACACTATACAAACCGTCCCTAGTAAAATGCCAGGAGAAATGATCAGAAGGCAATGACGGTGAATGGGTATTTTGAAAACTTGTGAAGCATCAACCGGTGCTAAAATTCCATTAACAAAAGAGTAATCCCATCCGGAGTTATCCGAATTAAAAAGATCACTAACCTTTATATTCTCCATACCGGTTAACGAAGCAGAATGTACAAAGAAACCATCATCGCGATTCAACCAAGGATCTTTAAAAAATGAGACTGATTTTCCATCTCCCACTCTCCAACGATCTCCTTTGCCCAGCAAATGTTGTGCCGAGAAAATGCTCCTCCAAATTAAACTAGGGTTCTGACCTTCTCTAGCATGAAGAAAATTACAATCTGGGAAATATTTAGCTTCAAACAACTTACTTAGCAGCGAAGTCGGGTGAGACAAGAATCGCCAACCTTGCTTATAAAGCATCGCACGATTAAAGCAATGTAAATCACAGAAACCCATACTGCCCAGTTTCTTTGGAGCACATAGTCTCTCTCATTTGGCCCAGTGAAGTTTAGATCTGTTGCCTAAGTAAGACCCCCACCAAAAAGAATTCATCATGTTGTGTAAATCATCACAAATACCTTTAGGAAGGAGGAAGACACTCATACAGAACGTAGGAAGAGCTTGAGCGATAGTCTTGAGAACGATCTCCTTGCCCAGCTTGGAAAACAAACGATTTTTCCAGTTCTGAATGCGTTTACTGAGTCGATCCTTCAAGAAAGAAAAAATTTGTTTTTTATTTCTCCCAATTAGGGAGGGGAGACCCAAGTATCGGCCTTGATCAATTGGATTTGAAACCCTCAAAATCGAAATCGCATCCTGCTTCACCACCTCCTTCGTATTTGAGCTAAACATGACCCCTAATTTTTTATAGTTAATCACTTGACCAGACGCTTTCTCATACATGGCGAGGATTCGCTTGATGTTGCGACACTCAGTCGAAGAAGCTTTAAAGACAAAGAAGCTGTCATCAGCGAAAAACAAATGAGAAACACTGGGAGCTCCTCTGCAAATGGTAATATCGTGAATGTCGCCTCGAGACTTAGCCTTCCTCAAGAGAGCAAATAACCCTTCAACAGATAAAATGAAAAGATAGGGACTGACTGGTTCTCCCTGTCTAAGTCCTCAATAAGGGACGATAGGGCCTAACAGTTTTGTTATTAAAAGCAACTGAGTACTGAAAGGTAGAAACACAAAGCATGATCCATTTAACCCACTGAACATCAAAACCCAGTTTTATCATAATAAATTCAAGATAACCCCAGTCAACTCTATCGTATGCCTTGCTAATATCAATCTTAAACGCAACATCACCACTAGAGCTCCTCCCTTTATTCTTCATATAATGAACAATCTCAAAGCAATCATAATGTTATCGAATATTAGTCTTCCTAGAACAAAAGCTAACTGTAAGGGGAAGATAATTCGAGGAAGAAGAACCTTGAGTCTGCTGGCAATAACCTTGGCTATGATTATATAAATCACATTATAGAGAGCGATAGGCCGTAAATCCTTCATACTACTAGGCTTATCTTTTTTCAAAATGAGGACAATAGTAGTGTTGTTCAGAGAGTCGGGGAAAACACAATTCTCCAACCACAGGCAACTTTGAGAGAGAATGTTAGCTCCTACCGTATCCCAACATTTCTGGAAAAAGGTTGGGTTCATACCATCAGGGCTAGGCGCTTTGTCGAGGTGCATTTCAAATATGGCCATTTTAAACTCTTTCATAGTAAAGGAGGCCAAGAGAGAAGAGTTATCACTGTCCGTCACCACTCGGGTAATACAATCAAACTCTGCAATACTCAGTGCTGATAAAGGATCTACGAAAAGGCCATTGAAATAGTCCATAACAATAGAGCACATAGTATCCATATCCGAAACAACATTTCCATGATCATCCTCCAAAAACTCAATACGATCAATCCGCTTGCTACGTGAGGCCTGAGCGTGAAAGAATCTAAAGTTTGCTTCCCCATATTTAAGCCAAAAAATTTTGGATCTTTGTTTATAGTAAACGGCCTCCTGTACAAGAAGGGTTGAGAGCTCAGTTTTAAGCCTCACAATAAGCACATCATCCACTTTAGCCTGTCGAGCAGCGTCAATTCTTCTCTTTAAAAGAGCAATCCGATATTTAAAATTATAATCTTGAGAGTTCTACCAATCAGTTAAAGCCGCACTACAAGCAGAAATTTTGTCCAATACACCTTCGGTTCGATCCTGAGACCAAGCACAGGACACAACCTCCATATAACCATTGTCAAGCAACCATTTATTCTCAAATTTAAACTGGCTAACTCTTTTAACCGGAATCACAGAGCTGACAAAGAGTTTAATAAGATTATGATCGGAATAAGAGCTTACCAAATTATAAAGTTTGTGGAAAGGAAAAGAAGTGAGCCAATCTGCAGAGACAAAAGCCTTATCCAACCGCTCCATAACCAGAGAATCCGAACCCCTACCCTATTCCTAGGTAAAACCAAAGCCCACAAGAGGAACTTTGAGTAAATGACAATCGACAATACATAAGTGAAACCCATCCATGAGTGAAACAGGGTAATCCTGGCCACCAAACTTGTCATTAACAGAGAGAAGATTATTAAAGTCTCCCATACAAACCCAAGGTAAAGTATGGCGACGAGAGAGAGCTTTGAGTAGTTCCTAGCTAGTTCGCTTTATGTGAGTTTCAGGGAAGCCATAAAAGCCATTGAATCTTCATTTAAAATCATTAGATTGAACAATCTCCATATCGATATGATTACTCGAGTAACCCAAAACATTAGCATTACTATTACTATTCCAAAGGAGCGCAAGACCCCCACTACGTCCGTTCCGATCAACACAAAAACAACAATCAAACTTCAACAAAATACGTAATTCCTCCATCCTATGTGAAGTAACAGGAATTTTACTAAGAAAAATAAAATGAGGCTCATTGGCTGGAACAATATCTTTCAGAGCATTCACTGCACGCGGGTTGCCCAAGGCCTGACAGTTCCAAACAATACAATTCATGGCGATCGAAGGGTCTCCTAAACAAGACCGGTCGTTGATAAATCAGTAGAGCTAGAGCTTGCATTCGAAGAAGATGAATATCTACTACCTTTCATCTCATCGAGGTTGGTACCAATATATGAAATTTCGCGGGGATGTTTTTTAACTTCATCAACAACCATAACGTTGCATTCCTTTTCCATGTGGACAGTAGCGAAATTCGATTCAGTGCCAGGCTTTTCTGGTTCAGAAACACGATTAACAGGTTTAGATAAGTCGACAGTTGGTGCAAATTGAAATTTCCTATGAAAAGAGTCATTAGTATTCATGACTCTGTTTTGCTTTGATTTTGTCATTACCAGATATGGATTCCCTTGATTTATGGACCTGTTATCAAAATTTGCATGAAAAGCAGGATTGTATCGCCACTGATTTGGACGGAATCTAAGTTGATCACGAACCTTTGATCGAATCTCCTCCGGCCACTCCCTTTTGATGTCTTCCTCCGGCAACTCAGTAAGTTTAACACAGCTAGACTCACTATAGCCGATAATGCCTAATAAATAACATATGAGAGGTATCCTTTCGTAACTAAACTAATTGTAAACTATTTTTTAGCATTTTGATAATCAAATTGTAAATTATTGTCTCATGTTTTTAGGTTAAATTATAGTGGAGAATATGAAATCATCAAAAGATGATTCAATGAAATTAACGTCTTCTACTTGTGGTAAGGTTGATCCAATATAGAATTAATTTTCTTATTCTCAAACATTCTATAGAAATATTCAATATAAACATATGTTTTGTAGTGTAATGTTTAAATAGGGACAATTTTATAGAATAAAAGAACATTTTATCGATGTTAAGGATTGTAAGTGTATAAGTCGACTTGTTCAGTGTACAAGGCAACTTGTGCATGTTCGGTACTGATAAGTCGACTTGTTTCTCCTGTAAGTCGACTTGTTTGTGTACAGTACTGTTAGATT
>JANZLX010000004.1:9633151-9652525 GCA_025531955.1 Erythroxylum orinocense | reverse complement strand
ATTCTGACATTTTTATCTAACCAAACAAAAGAATAAGAAAGTTTTAGGAATAGATTAGGAATAGAATTCTTATTCCTGTGAACTAAACATGCGATAATTCTTTGAATATGCACATAAATATATGCACCATCCGTCCTTGAATGCCCCGTGGATTTAAGGATTCAGAAGTGGAGATAAAGCCTTCGAAAGGGTAATCCACATACTTTACCCAATTCCACTTTAAAATCTTATTTAGAAATTGTATTTGACTAAAGAAATGACGGCTGAAATTTGTATGGTTATAAAAAGAATGGAAAGAAGAACGTAAAGATGAAGGAATGAGGTGGTTAAAGTATATTTTATTTACTTTTAGTATAACAAATCAAGCTAAAAGATACCTATAAACAAAAAGGGTACGTACTTGACCTAACTCCTCTCTAATACCGTATTTATCATGACAAGTACGTGTAAAGTTAATAGCATTTCTGTCAACTTCTTGACGTCCTTTAGCAACAAATATTATCCTGTCCCATCCCTACTCGTGCATGCAAAGGTGAGACCGGCCAATTGCCAATAGGCTACTTTAATATTTACGTCTACTTCTGAAATTGAAAGCTATTAAAATTCTTTAAAGGTAAGCAACTAGCTTTGTAAGTAGTAACTTACTGTATGGTAGGTTCAATCTGAGATGAAACGGTAATAAGATTTATAATAAATATGACTTTTATTTTTTATTATATTAGAAATATATAAAAAGGATATAAAAATATGGTAAATCACATAAAACAACATATACTTGATTATTTATCTTAGTCTTTATATTTTTAATTCGATCACCTTAGTCCCTGTGTTTTTTATTCTTATTTAAGATACTCCAATTGAGTATTTTCGGACAAATTTACCCTTAGATTATTGAAATATATTTTTTTAATCTCTTAATTTCAAGGTAAATTTGTCCGAAAATATCTAATTGAGGTATCTTGAATGAGAATAAAAAACATAGGGATTAAGGTAAACGAATTAAAAACACAAGGGTTAAGATAAATAATCAAGCATATCACAGAGACTGTTTTATAAGATTTGCCTCGTACATTTAGTCTGATATATTACCAAGTATTTTTTTTAATTCTTTACTAGTATTTTTTTTTCCATACCAACTAATTAAGCAATCCTTTAATGATATCCGATCGACTTCAGTACACTAAGCTGAAGTAGGCTACTTGGAATATCTTATCAAATCACATCTCAACAACTAATATATACATTTATCTACAGTTTCAGTTGTTGAGAATATTATTATAGCATAGCAAAACGGGGTTGGATTTGATCCCAAGAGCAGGAGCAGAAACAATCTTATGATTATAATTATAACTGAAAGAAGGATATTTTTCCAAAAATCAATCAACTCTTATTATAAATATGCATTTCATTTTCAGCTGGGAAGGAAAGCATGGGAGTTATGTACGCCGGATTTCAGGTGACGTGGCGTTCCAACTTCCAAATAAGAATCTTAGTTGCATGGATTGGAGTTGTTAGACTCTTCTGATTTTTCCTTATGATATTATAATTTTAATCAAAGAAACATAAAGCCTCTATGATATCTATGTCCAACGCACTCCCACTTGGAGCAGTTAGCTACTTGGTCAGGTCTCCCTATCTCTCCCTTCCTTGTAACTTTTGAGAACATATACCGTGGCCAAGTGTCATCAACCCATTTCCCGGAAGAATCCTCCATCCTCTCTCTTTCAAGGCCAAAATGTTAGTCAATGTACCCATGGTCTTGTGACAAGACTGTGAGGAGTGTTCAAGGGGGGGAGAGAGAGAGAGAGAGAGATTGTGCCTTTGTAACTAGCTCTATAACGTCCTTCCTCTTTCTCATGCTATCATCATCTGTAAAGACTCCAGCTTTTGAATCGACTTTCTTTGGTGCCCACTTCTTTGCAATGCTTAGAGTGATCAGTAGAAGGTTCAGGCGGTTCTGTTCCCGTCTCCAGTGGCCAGGTCGCCGGCGGTTGAAGCCTAAAATTGTCATAAAAGATTTTGGGAAATCTCAAAATGGGACAACAAAACATGATTCCGTGATGAATGGGTCTGCTGTGGTTCATCCAAAGTCTGAAGAGAAAAGGCTGAAGGTTGCAACTTTCAACGCTTCACTATTCTCAATGGCACCTGCAGTGCCTAAAGCTGTGAGCTTTTCGAGCTTTGGTGATGAAAATCAAGGTCTTGTCACGACTAGAAAGTCTATAGAGGGTAGTTTGCGGACAAAATCTGCTAATGATCGACCAAGAGGCATACTAAAGCAGTCTCCTTTGCATCCAAATTCCATGAATGGTGAAGTTAATCTTACTAGGCAGCAAAAATTTGCTAAATCTAAGTTGAGGGTGTCAATCAATTTGCCAGATAATGAGATATCATTATTGAAAAACAGGCAATTGAGCTTTGTAGAAGATGACAACGAGGGCAGCTCTTCAAATAGCAATTCAACTAGAAATCTCAAAGGAAAGGCTCCTTTGAGGTCACAAAGTGCCAGTTTTGTGAGAGACAGGGGGAATGGTGTTGAGGAAGAGAGATATGAAAGTAGTAGGACGATACTTGAAGTGTTGAAAGAGTTGGGCGCTGATATATTGGCCTTGCAAGATGTCAAAGCAGAGGAGGAGAAAGCAATGAAGCCCCTCTCCGATCTAGCTGACGCTTTGGGGATGAATTACGTTTTTGCTGAGAGCTGGGCTCCTGAATATGGAAATGCTATCTTATCCAAGTGGCCAATTAAGAGATGGAAAGTGCAGAAAATCTTTGATGACACCGATTTCAGGTGTGTTGAAATTTTTCTCTCCGTTAGTGTTGAACCCAGCAAGCTTCCCCTGTTCCTTTCTGCTTTTGATTGACTTTTGTTTTAGCTCATCAAATAGTTTTTACTGGACATGATTACTTGGTGCGTGGGCCAAAAGCTTTGAGAAAAAGAGGAAAAGTTTCTGCCTTTTGTAAAAGTCCAGCAATAATATGTACAGCTAATCCACAGAAAAAATGGCATGTACGATAACTTTTAGGTAATTTGGAGAAACAGCTTTCTAGGGGGTGAAAAAGAAAAACCAATTCTGCTTTTCGGAGAAACAGATTTGGTCGTTTAGGAGACTGAGACCGTAATTGCTCAATAATGGATCTAAGCAGATTCCCCGTAAACTATACGAACTAGAAACTACGAGGAAGCCTTACCATATAACTTCTAACAGGCTCAATCTTCTCGGAGTTAGGCCCTTCAAGTTTTGATGAAAAAGAGAAACGTGATAGTACTATTTAAGTTTCTTGAGTTGGGTGAGTTAGTGCATTGATATAGCTGCAATATAGGCAGCCATTTCACTAAATTATTAGACTTCCACCGAAACTTAAGAAAGTGGCAAGTTTCAAGAAACCAAATACGTTGACCAACATCATAACTAATCCTATTGTAAACTAGAGATCTGGTGTTAATAATTGTTTAATGGCATTTTCTGGGGATTGTGAAGTTCTGAGTTTGCAAATTAAGATATAAGTTTTGGAGTGAGTCGTATATTTTAAGAGCCTTTGGTGTTTAAGAAAATGATTGAGCAACAAGAAGAAACATGAGACCTGACACACCAGAATTGAATTCTTTTTTCTGAATCCAGAAATATTCTTAAGACAACAATCGATGTGCCCCAGATAGGAGAGATCAACTTTTACTGCACCCACCTCGATCATCTTGATGAGACTTGGAGAATGAAGCAAATCCATGCCATTATCCAATCAAGTGATGGCCCCCATATCTTGGCAGGAGGGCTTAACTCTCTAGACGAAACTGATTACTCTCCTGAGAGATGGACAGACATTGTAAAGGTAATTCTACCAACTTTTTCACAGTGAAATTGGCCAGAGAACTATCTTATAAACTGCATTGAATTGAAAGAAAGACGGTTTAATTCTCTTCCCTTTTCTACTTAATTTGATTTGAATGCAATTATTTGCGCTTTATTGCAGTACTATGAAGAGATGGGAAAGCCAACACCAAAGGCTGAAGTGTTGAGGTTTTTGAAAAGTAATCACTACACAGATGCTAAGGACTTCGCAGGAGAATGCGAGTCAGTAGTCATGATAGCTAAAGGCCAGGGTAACCAATTCATTCATAATTTTGTATAACCTGTCTTAAATATTAATTTTGAGTTTCTAACTTTGATGTCACCAACAATTTGCCCGTATGCAGACGTGCAAGGGACTTGCAAGTATGGAACTCGGGTCGACTATATATTAACATCCCCAAATTCACCTTACAAGTTCATTCCAGGATCCTACTCGGTGTTCTCTTCAAAAGGGACTTCTGATCATCACATTGTGAAAGTTGATTTAATAGTTGCAAACCATAACGATCAGGAACATGTTGGTAGAAAGAGACGCCAACGTAAACAGAAATTTGTGAAGATAACCAGCTCTTCCAGAGGTGTATGGAAATGGAAAGCAGAAGAAGAGAAGGATAGTTTTCGATAATCAGTTTCTTTTTTTTGGTCATTTTCCCCTTTGTCTTCATTTTTTCTTTGGTTTCTTTCATTTTGAAGCAGGAGGCAGATAATAAGCATCGGCTTCCAATTCCTTCAATTTGTAAATCATTTGCTTTTGTCTAGAACTCGTGATTTACTAGTTGCAGGAAGAGAGTGCTTGAAGTTGTGGAGAGATAATAACTAATTTACTTGCGTGGTGTTTAGCAGCACAGTAGAGAAAGCTGGAACATAATGAAGTTTTTTATTACAAACTCGTGTGTAGAGAACAACTCACCAAGTGTGCTATATACGAACTGCTCTTTCCTTTTCCTGGATTTTATTGTATTAAAAAAGATACGAACTTTTGCTGTGTCAGTGGAAACTGGGAGCACACAATCATATTTCTCACCGTGTAATTTCCTTAAGACATTATATGCATGTTGAAGACAGGGCACCCGAATCCTGTTTCTACCAGCAATTGAAATCTACCATTCTAAAATGAAATCACAGTGACAAAGGAAACTGACATTGGTCTGTATTTTCCAGTGCTGACTGCTGAGTTCATTGTAACTTTACAAGCTTTTTCTCTTGATAAGATATATCCAACCATTAGAAATTGCAACTCAGGTGCGAGTACGAGCAGTAGCAACGATCAGAATTAAAAATGAAAGAAATAGCATTAACAAGAGAAAAGAAGAAGAAGATAAAGATAGAACAACCAAAAACTAGAAGCAGTTTGATTAAATTAATTCGTAGAAGATAATGGTAAAGAGACAATAATTCGTAGCAAAACCATTCATCAGCTTTCCTTTTGCGACCCATATTTGCTGATGGGTAACAGCTGTCAAAGAAGTGACCTTTATTTTGCTCCAAGTAATGATCTTTATTGTTCCCATGCCACTTTATCCGTTAATGGCCGCTTGGATTTGTTCCAGGGTCCGCCCTTTCGTTTCTGGCACCACAAAGACCACGAATACTATGGCCAGTGCATTGATTGCTGCGTAAATAATGAACGTACCTGTAAAACCACATCCTAACCACTTAATTTCTTGTCACTAGTGCTTATTGTTCCGCTCAGAATCATATTGCTAAAAGGATAGAAGTGTAGATTCAATCACCGTAAGAGCTCCAGGACATAAGAAAGTTGTAGGTGTAAGAAATTGCCCATGCACCAAACCAGTTCACAAGGGTTGCTAGGCTTCCAGCTACTCCCTTAATGTTTATGGGGAATATCTGCAATCAAAAATGAAATAAAGATCTCAAGTTATTGGAAGGATCAACTCGTGAGGGTCATTGTCAATTCATCTTCTTGCAAGTCTCATTACCTCTGACATTACCACCCAAGGAACTGCACCCATTCCTGCTGAGAATGATCCTATATATAGCTGAACCCACAGATGATGATTATTGGAGATGAATCTAAGTCCAGATTAAAGATAAACCTAATTAAATATATTTAGTATGATCATGGTTGTTACTTTACCAAAATGCCAGCTACAGCAAGACCAGGGACTGACTTGAGTGCCAATTCATGATCCTGGTTTACAGAAGGTTGCTTCAGGATTAATATGCAACAAAATGAATTGAGAAGTTGTTGGGTCTATGAACAAGATTGGATGTAACCTTCAGATAGAATGAAAGCGCCGTTAGCAGGCAGCCAAATACTAATCCTGTTGCTGCAACCTTTTTTAGAAAGAAGACTCAGTTATAGTGCACAGAATGGAGAGAGATATGAAGAAATTCCAGAGTAAGAGAGTCCTCAAACAGGAATTCACCAGTAGAAGAGGCTTTCTCCCAGCTCTATCTATCACTGCTATGTTAAGTCCAGTAACTACCACCTAAAATACAAGAACTTTATTATCATTTCCAATTTGATTGAGATAGTTTTTGAAGTTGATAAAGGGCAATGGGAGAATGAAACCTGAAGAATAGCATATATAATGGTTCCAGCAGTGGAAGAAAATCCTGAGCATTGTGAGCAGACCAATTAGAACAATCTTTTGAATTTGAATTGATTGATGTTTTGTTTAAAACTCTTTACCTGCTGACTCAAAGATATCGCTGACATAAAAGCAGACTCCATTGATTCCTCCAAATTGCTGAAAGACCATAAGTCCAACCCCTATCTGCCCAAATACATGAAACGTTAAAATCAAATGATTGAATTTTTGGACATTAAACTAACTCAGATGGAATATGAAAATTCTCAAAGAGATGGGTGATTACAATGACGGATCGCAGGTATCTTCTCTGAAATAAGTCTACAAATTTGGCTTTTGGAAGACTTTCGAGGGTCTCAATATAGTCCTGTCACAAGTGCAATGTTATCATGTTTTATTCCAGGTAATAACACCAATTCCGTGGGTCATTAACACAGGAATGTTGAGTACTAAGTTTTGTGTTGAGAACCTTGATTTCTTCTGCCTCTTCTGAAATGTCAACATCCTTGCCGCGAAGCTTTTGTAATGCAGTCTCAAAATCCTTTTGCCTCCCTGTTTTTGCCTGAATATGTCAAGTTACCTTTAAAAGTCATGTACGGAGACCATGGTTAACATAAATTTTAAAGCGGCTCTCTTCCTTACCAGCCATCTTGGTGACTCTGGAATGAGGAACAGACCAAAAAGCAGAATTGCACAAGGGATAAGACCTGCAAGCAGTTATGACAGATGACAACCATTACATAATAGTTCAACTGTTCATATAATGCTTATATTGTCTGTTGAATACACATTTTGGTGAAGGTAATTACCAGTTAAGGCTAAAGCCCTCCATGACAATACTGTTCCAATTATGAAGGCAACTGACACTCCAGCGCAGATCATAAGCTGCAGAAACAATATTGAAAGGGTTGATAGAATCATTACGTATATTTTCTTGCATTTGCATACAAGCTGCATTATTCTATGCTCGAATTAGCTCTCGTGATCATTTTCTCAAATCAAACTTTTCAAGTAAACAGCATTACCTGGTTGGCAGCCGTTAGTGCTCCTCGAAGTTCTTTTGGTGCAAATTCAGCAATAAAAACAGGTACCTTGCATCAATTGAAACCATGGAATCAAAGTTAACGAGCGAAATGCACAATTAAGTAACTCTCTAGTTCATATAAAAGGCAGACCAAGAAATATATATTGGAAAAATGAGAAAGGTACCACATAGGAAAACACTCCCATTCCATATCCCGTTGCTAGACGTCCAATGTCCAACGACAAAGGCCCCTGTTATTGCAATCAAGACAGGAAAATGAAAACACTGACCTCAAATAAAAAACTGAAAGCTATAATCAAATGACAAAAACCTTTGCGAAGTAAATGGCTAGCCAGCCTGCAACACAGAAGGCGCTGGACACTCTCATTGTCTGCATGCATTCTCAACGTTAAAAAAGAATATCCACCAATTGAATTATTTCCTCAGAAAAAAGAAGTTGTACAAGTTCTCCTCATCCATTGCAAATTCAAGGGTTAACAGAGCAACCCTTTACCTACCCCTTTACGGCCAATAAAATCAGCAATTGGACCACTTGTGATTGCACCAATCATTGCACCAAACGTCAATATGGAACCAAAGACGGAGTACTGCATACGAACACCAACTATTACAAATCCATTAAAGTAGAGATTCACATTGCTATTTTAAAGAATGGTCCCTGGTAGCTAATCCTAGATCTTCAATGTACAGTTACTCCCTCTGTCATTGCCTATAATTGTTGCTCTTCAGAATCGGTAACTTTTATATGTGCTTCAACTTGTTATAGAATGACCGCTCCCACAAGGTCTTATAGTCCCATAATATTCTTGAAACCTCGTTCACGTAGAAATTCATCATGTATGTAAAGGAATGGAATGAGATTGGTATATAGATGATGGTGTAATGTAATGAGGATTACACAAGCTAAGACTGTTTAATATTCATCCCAAGACTTAAAAAGGAATGACTTTAAACGTGAACGTAATGAGCCCTAAGATTGGCAGCGTTATCGGTATGCGGACAGTGGAATCTATGTCATTGTATAAACTTCCCACGAAGAGAAAACTATGCTCTGTTTCTGAAAATGCTAATTAACTTGGTTCATGCCTTCATGTGAACATTCAATGACTTCTGTTCTTGAGAGGATGACAAGTCTCTGCCTTACCTCAGCTAAAGTTAGAGAAAGATCCTTCGTTATAGCATCTTGTGTAGGTGACGAATACCCTGCCTGAAATGAATTAGAAGCAGACATGCGCTTTTAAGCAGCAGTAATAAACAGGACAGTCTTTAATTGTACACCTTCCAGATCTAATAAATTAACCAAAGTACGTACACATGATCCAAATGCAAAGGAACCACACACTGCAACGAAAGTGCTGAGATAAACCATCCCTTTACTCCCCTTTCTGCTATTCTGGGGATCAGATCCTTGTCCTCCATCTGGCAGATCCTTCCCCATCAATGGTTGGCTTAACACTTCATTTTCACCAACAGTAGCATTCTCAACGTCCTCTTTGATGGCCATGGCTCTTCCTATTCAACTCTGAACGTGTGCGAGTATGGGAAAGAGAAGGGCTTCACTGAATTGCCTTAAAGATTGAAGAAGATGTGCAGAGCAGCAGAAGTGGCAGAAACTTAAATTCTCAAGCAATAAGTGGCATCATAGACTATAGTTTTGACAGGTTTAATGCTTCATATGGACTTCAGCCACTTGCCTTGTTAAGTTAATACAGGAACAATAAAGGCCAAAAAGCATGTAAACTAATATTGGATTGGAATTCCTTGATTTGCGATCAGGTCAGGATATTACATTAAATAATCTCTAACTTGTGGATGGTCTTGGCGCTTTGATGAGAATAGAACAAGTAAGACAATTGTCCTACACTTCCACATGGACACGGCAGCTGTTACAGAAATTCACAGCTAAGCAGCTGAATTTCACAGACAAAAAGGACGAGGAAAGAAACGTCATCTTGTAAGAAAGAACAGTAAATTGTCTTTTTGTCTGAACATTCCCACGTAATGCAACATCTTCATAGCTTCAAACAAGTTGCTGCGTATTACAACGTAGAAGTACGCGACCTAGTTCCCTTTTGGCTTATAAGATATACATAGAATTTTAGAGTGACCTCTGATGTGACTTTCTCAGTAAAACCTTCGATGAACCAAACTACACAAACTTGGTGTTATTGGTCATATGCTCGAAAGTGTGCATAAAAGTCAGTTGGAAAGCGTCACCAACGCTTCAAGCATTATTGTGACTCAACTACTGTTCTTCAAATAATATGAACAGTGGTGCATGCACCTGTTTCTGTACCAGTAACTTAATTTATAAAAATGGCAAATTATAACTAGAAATTTAGTCTCAGAGAGAGTCCTCAGTAGTCAACATTAGCAGCTTTGTCCGTTGCGTTTGTATTGATGCATGGTGATTGGTTGTTTATTCAGGTGGTGATGATGCATCCTTCAGTAGCGGCCACCCTTTCATAAATATTATTTTGTTTTAAGAGACTTTGTATCCACAAACTTGGTGATGACAGTTTATGACACGCAAAGATAGAGATGAGTATGGTTGACCGCAACAGGTTTGTGTACAGTTTGACTAATCGATGTGTATGCAAAGTGATTCAAATACCGTCTTATTCTTATCATTAAAAAGGAAACTAAACTAAGTATATTCAATGGATCATTCTTCTATTGATTCTTATCAATTACTTTCTAATCAAACTTGTCCGATTAATCTTAACCGGCCAATTGGCATAAGGGATAATTGTAACGTAACTTTTAATACTTTTTTGTTTTTTAAAAATTGAGTGCTAATATAGTATATTTATAGTTCGAAAGTAACAAAAATTATTTTGGAGTAATCGGTAAAAGTTGTTTTTTTATGACCATAAAATCACAGTCTTTTCACCCTCGTAAAATAAGAAATCTTGTGTACGAGATGCATTGACCTTTTACAAATAATAAATTACATAGAATATATGTTACATTAATTCTAATGTATAGCATAAAAATATTATTTCAATCATCTTGAAATATAAAAAAGAACTTTATTATTATTTTGTAAGTGAGTCCTTTAATTTTATAAATATCAAATAACTTATGATTATGGAGGAAACATGATCCCTTATTAAGTTCAAATTTAACCAATAGAAAAAGTTTCAAATGGGTTTATTATTTTTATCTCAAATATTTCGTAGGCTCTTTATTAATTTATTGTACTTTTTTAATGTTATTTTAACTATATAGGAGCTACATAAGTTGGGTTTTCATTTGTGAAAATAAATTGGCACACCTTTCTTTTTATTATTGACTCCATTCTAAATTTTATTCAAATTACGTAAATCAAAATCTAAAAAAAAACTATTTTTATATTATCAAAAAACTTAAATTCACTAAAATAAACATCATTTTATTAAAGCTATAAAAAATTCACATAATTTCTGGGCTTGATTGGGCCTAGTCAGGGTTGTCCAACCCGACTTGGCTCGTGCCTAACCAAGAGCGATAAAACGATGACGTTTTTTGAATTTTTTTAAAATATAGATCGAGCAGGGCTAGCCCGGCCAACCTTCGGCCCGAGGACATGAATATTTTATCTTAATATTTCTTTGAATATTCTCATAAGAATTTAGATTTTAAATATTTAATTTTATAAAAATTAACTATAATAAAAACATAGAATAATAATAATAATAATAATCAATAAATATTATTATTATTAGTACTACTACTACTAATGCTGCTTTCTTTCTCCATATTAATCAAGTTAAAGTTTAATGAAAGAAAAGCAATAATAAAAATGACAGCTTTTGAGTACAATTGTCTTTTTGTCTTTTAATTTCTCAATTGTTGGAGCATAACTTCTTTATAGGAGCATTTTCAAATACAATAGATTGGTTCAATTTGCCAATCTAATTAACTAATTATCAAATATGATTATCAATAGTTTGACATAGTCAAATAGTAAAATACTTCTCATTCCTTAAAAAAAAAGCTGCTCAATATAAAAACTCAGGTTTCTTGTTTCTTGTCTATATTTGTTTAATTTGGAATAATCTTAATCAACGCAATTCAATCGATAACAAAATTTGATTGGTACATCGGTGTGATTCCTTAGATGCTCATCATAGAATCAAGTCAACACATAATAATGCTTAATGACAATGTACAGATCATCATAGAATCAACACAGATCAGCATCTACAACATATCAATTCAAAATTGTCGTCTTAAAAGATCACAGCATCTTCAAAGCTTGGCATAAGGCTGTTAATGTCATAACAGATAACAAGACATAGAGTAGACTTAGCATATTGTTACTGTCACGTACCAGAAATAAAATCCCACCAACACTTAATACTTGCCAAACAGTGATACTGCCGACAATCAACTGTGTTCTAGTTAACTTACTCCGTCAAACTGTATTGACTAATATAGTTTGTGTGTAGGCTAATGGCTAGAATTATGAAATAACATGGTAAGCAGGTGTAACTCCAGGTCCAGGCCATAACATGAGCATGAACCACGCATCAGTTTTTGTTAGACTCCTTGAAAGGAGAAATGAAAGTAACAGCCAGAAATCCATCTTGCAAAAACTTAAACTCCCTGTCACGGGAGTAACTAGTAAGCCGCTTAGATTATTTTATTTCCATTATAACGAGATCTCAGTAACATCTGAAGAGTATGATTCAGGAGATAAATTTAACATCTATAGTTATCAGTCTGTCAGTAATCACATATTCAGATTGAACTACAAAATACACAAAATTATAAACGTATTGAATCTCAAAAGAATGTAATCTTCCTCTATCATTAAATGAATCAAATTTTTGTTGCACAGCTATACATCTTTACAAGCAGTATGTCATTCCAAATTCAGGAACCATCCGTTATGATTTAGAAAAAGAAGTCATCTATGTTCCAGAACCACAGGACACAAGCTATCTGGTCAAAGCCTACAGTCTACATTGATTGAAATGCTCTAGAGTCTGAACTTGACCCTTCTTCCTTGTTGCCAGAAGGCTGACTGCTCTCAGATGAATTCGGATGGTAGCCAGCAGGACTAGAGAGCTGAACTGAGCCACTACTCCTCACTGATCTCTCAATGTCATCCCTCTCAGCTACAAGAGAAATTGGCCTTTCTGGGATAGAAGGAACCAATACCTCTGTTTCCAGCATTTTGACAACCTGATCCATTGTTGGTCTGGCATACAATTGTGGGTGAGAACAAAGAACCGCAATCAACACATACTTCTCCACAATATATTCAGCACCTAACTCTGGCATACCATCTTCAATAACATCTAAACTTCTCCCATTTTTCACCAATGACCACGCCCAATCGGTCAGATGAGAGGGCTGGCCATCATGATCCGTAAGAAGTGCCTTCTTTCCACTCAAAAGCTCAAGAAGCACAACACCATAGCTATACACGTCACTTCTTTCGGTTAATTGCCCATACAGAGCATACTCAGGAGCTACATATCCCATTGTCCCAGCTACTCTAGTACTCAGATGTGTCATTCCCTCCGGGGTAAACTTTGCCAGCCCGAAATCAGCCACCTTTGGCTCAAATGTCTCATCTAAAAGTATATTACTCGCTTTAATATCTCGGTGAATGATGCCTGGCTGAGCTCCATAGTGCAAATAAGCCAATCCTCTTGCAGTTCCTAGAGCAATCTTCTGCCGAATAGGCCAGCTAAGCTTCTCCATCATAGACCCAAACAAGTGATCATATAAACTTCCATTCTTCATCAAATCACACACAATTATCCTCTGGTGACCTTCAAATGGAGTAGTGGTAATACAATACCCTCTCAAAGCAACAAGATTGACATGCCTCACACTAGCTATCACTTCAACTTCATGCGCAAAACTGGCATCGCCAGCGGCAGAACAGTTCTTGAACCTTTTCAAAGCCAATTCAGACCCATCATCCAAGCAACCTCTATACACATTTCCATACCCTCCTCTCCCAATAATATTATCCCTAGTAAAATTCCTAGTTGCCTTCTTAATCTCCTCGAAAGCGAACTTGACCACAGTAGTACTTTGACTAATCGAATCCAACCCAGAACCCATACCCGTCTCAATTCTACCAGCATTATTATCCGTCCTACTTTTCCTCTTTAGATCCTTACGTCTGCGCCTTAGTAACCAATACCCACAAATTACTGTCAACAATCCAACACTACAAACTATCGACAGTACCAAGATCAGAACTTTCTTCTTCTTCTTAGCACTTTCCGAAGTAAAATCAAGTAAAAACAAACACTGGGCAGTACCCTTATCAGTAGGGCCATAAAGATTTGCAAAGGCCGCAGTATAAATCGACGGGTACCCTTGACAATCAGAGACGTTTCCCACAGAAGCTCCTGACAAGTAGGAGGCTTGAAGCTTCGACAGGCTAGTTGTACAAGCCGCACAAGGAGAGTTGTTCTCCAGAGACTGGTTACAATTCGCAACGACTTCGTTCAAAGTGGCGTTTGGGATCAAAGACTCGAACTGGGTTCGTGTCGTTATGTTCATGCAACCCTCGGAGATCCAACTGGTTTGGAACCCACAAGAGGAGCGAATGTCGAAATTCGGATTAGCATCGTCGACGAGGCTCTGGTAGGATAGCCAACAGGATTGCGATGAGTTAACTGGGGGCAAGAAATTACCAGTGCTTTTGAGGTAGTGGGATTCGACGAGCCGTAGTCCTTGTTTAATGTACTGGCATAATTGCGAAGTGTCCGTTGTTGGGCGTTCGGAGCCGGCGGCAAGGTCACGGAGGACGTTGAAGTTGAGTGGGCATGATGCGGTGATGCTGGTGTTCTGCGCGAGGATGCGGAGGTTGGGTGTGGAAGAAAGCGTTAAGAGGGTGAAGATGAGAAGTTGTGGGAATAGTGACATTGGAGATGTAGCTACTACTGTTTCATAGAAAGAGTGTTTTATTTTGTTTTGTCGAGGAAGGAGTTGAAAGCAGACATGGTCATTTCCATTTTAGCAGCCGCAGCCAGTTGTTTTGACGATTTTAAAACAGCCTTTAGATTCTCAGGTCCTCACTGACATTCGCATTTTCAAGCATGTCCTACGACTCGTACAAATTTGGTAAGGTTTAGGTGAAAGCGTCCGAGGAATAACAAAGAAACATCAGATTGAGCTGTATAAAATATCTAAATATTTGGTTTTGAGTTGGAATACAAATTCTGTAAAACTAAGTTATAAATCATTAACTTATCGTAAATGAAATTGCATTTTTTAACACTAGTTATCCATAAAATAAACAAGGGAGGCAGAGACAGAAGAAATCACTCCTCTTGCTTCGCCGAGAAAGCTTTCCATTTCGGGTAAACGACAAAAGAAACAGTACCTAATCAGACTTCTGAGTTCTGAGGTACATTTATGTACGATTCTTTTAACAACAGTGTAGGGGAAGAAAGTTAATCTTTGGTCAACTTTGGACAACTTCTATGAACCAGAACCACTATCAGCTACGTGTTGCGGGTGAGAATTTGAGCAGCAAAAGACCAATACAAAAACTAAAATTAGAATGATGAAATTACGGTGATTAAGTTTATTCTCAATTTACTAAAACCAATTTGAAAGCGGTAATCTTACAAAAAAAAAACTTATACAACTCAGGGTGTATAGGTGAGTTGGTAAAGAGTTGTTCTGGTTTAAATGAAGTCAAACCACTCTCATGTATACATTTGTTTAAACTTGAGCCAAAGGTTTGCCTCCTGCAAGGAATTTACCCGGCTCGAGCGAAGATTAGTCTGGGTGTGAATAGCTTAAAGGTACCTTCCTATCGTTGGGACACTCCTAAGATACTTCGTGGGAACAAAAAAAAAACGACGTATACAATAATAACGAGACAAAATTTGCGATTTCATACTTTGTCATGATATTGACACAAAACCAATGTCATTCCCGATGATGGTAAAACTGTAACAAAGTCACAAGACTATTTTGGAATAGGCTAAAAGGGCTAATTAGTCCTTAACATTTTCACGAATCTATAAAATAGACCTTAACGTTTTAAAGTGTTCAAATTGAATCTTAAAACTTATTAAATGTTTAAATAAGACCCCAAGCTTTAGAAACCGTCCAGATTAGACCCTGAATACTAACATCTAAGGACATTATCAGTCATCTGCTAACATGGCCCCTTAAATGTTGACATGGTTTTTTTTAATAATTTCGCTAGATGTGTGACCTACTGTTGTTGACATGGGTATAGAGGTGGGTCCTACATCAGCTCCAAAAACGTTGCATCTCCTCCTCCCTCATACGCAATATTTTTGGACAAAAATGTTGCGTTTTAATAAGGCCAGACGCAGCTTTATGACAAACGCACCATTTTTCTCTTCTTCTTCCCAAATCCCTAATCCTTAATCCCATGTCTGCATCCACAGACATCACCATGCTTCAATCTTCATGCTCTTCTCGCATCTTCTTCCGACACAATCCCATTTTCCCTTTCCCTAATCCTTAATCTCCCATCTTCTTCCGACACAATCCCTCATCTCACGTGTCTTCCGTCTTCTTACTTGTGTGTTCTTCCTCAGACGACATTTCATCGTGGTAGGTCATTATTGTTTGCCTTTTATATTTTCTGCGGCCCCCTAAATCTATCTATTTGTGTCCATTGTTGTCTACCTTATTGTGGTTTTTTTGCTTTTTTAATATTGTATGATGTATGGTCTATCTCCACTTATTGTCGATGAATACACCAACTATTTTTCACTATCTGCCTTTTATGTTTTACTTTGTGTTATTCCTATTATTCGTTGAAGTTGTAACCAACAATAATCACTATTATGAGCATCATCATCAATTATTATTCTTTGTTTATATTCCATGAATGTCTTATATTTGGGTTTGTCCTAGGATAAATGCTTGATCAAATAAAGAACTGAAGGATTCACTTAGTGTAATAGAGTGAGAACAAAAGCTAATTCTATTGTGGGTCACAATAGAACTTTTTACCGTGCATGAGAAGCAATAGTTTCTTAATTATTAACAAGGCTGATCAAACTTGCTCACATGATATGTCTGCTGAGATAAAATGACATTGTTTGGAAGCAGTCTTCATATCTATTAAAATCTTTACTATCACATTTCTTGCACTCAATAATTACAAAGAGGACTGCAAATGCGACCTTTTTATTTTTGAGAGTTAACTTCTCCTTCTTGTGCAGCATATGCAATATCTTACTCTATTGCTTTACTTACATGCATAACTTGAAACCTTAGTTATCTACTTCTATCTTGTTTTATGTTGTTTTATCAGTGTTGTTTTTTTAAGTGTTTGTTATTGTCGATGAATACACTAACCATTTTTCACTATTTTCTGCTATATTGTTTTATCATTGTTGGTTTTTTAAGTGTTTGTTATTGTCGATGAATACACCAACTATTGTCGATTAATACACGAACCACTTATTGTTTTATCATTTTTTTATCAGTGTTGCCATATTAGTTGTAAGATTTTAAAGGCATTCTATTCATAAAAAATACAACTGAGAGTATTGCATCACCCTAGTAGAATTTTAAGACATTTAAAGGGTAAGAACGTCTTCTGTGCTTGGAAAATTCACAAGCATTAAGAAACAATAAATTGAAATTGCATTATTTAAACAACTTTAGTATTTAAACAATTGTGAATCAACTATTGGTTAGCAGAAATTGAATCTACTATTAGGGCTTGAGTCTTAGAAGATAATAGTGTGAGTGACTACTCCTATGTAGCACATATGTGCCAAACTTGACTGCTCCTATGTAACACATATAAACAATCTTGCAATCTAGTATGTGCTTATTTCCTAAATTTACAATTAAGTTCATTTGCAAGGGAATTAATAGACCATAGATTATTAGGAAGCTACACTCCAAATATTTTGTGCAGTGTTGAATAGTAGATAGCCTCAAGTTATATATAATCGCATACAGTTGACTACCATGAAATATCTAAACATGGTTGCTGATGACAGGTGTATAGTAGTCTTTTAGTACACTCTTTAGCACATTTCCTAATAAGAACAAAAAGGTGGGAGCCATCTATGAGTGTTTGAAATGATTGTAAAGGAGGATGTGATCAAATCATAGACTTATTTGCAAAGTTTGCATTGGATTTTTGGACTTATTTTCGATGTAGACCATTTGCTCTTATTGGATACATTTATGAATATGTTGGAAAATGATGACTAGCATAAATGAAAACATGATAGATTTGTGTATGTTCTAAGGCAAACATAAGACTAAAGGCTAAAGTCTTATGTCTTTTTATGTGGAGAAAGTTCATCGTGTGTATAATTTGTTACATTTTCAATAAAGAAAATTAATGGAATGGGGTCTAGCAAATTTTAATGAATTTGGTGAAACCAATTGATACACCTATCACATTGTTTGAATATATATGACATATATTAATGATTTGTGTATGGAGTTATTTGAGATTGTTGACATATTATTTCCACCTTTAATTAGAAGAAGTAAGAGTACTCGCATAAATTTGCAGCAACTATCCAAAGATATGGATGTGACTTCTTCAACTAGCACTACATTAAATTCAAATAATGATAATGTGGTCTATTATTGTGGTTTAACAGCTCCGTTAATAACCTCATATAGTGAAAAAAAAACCCAAGAAGAAGATTTTATGGATGCCCCAAATTGTAAGTTTAATTTTTATTGATAAGTTAAAATTGGTTATATATATATGTTTAATGTTTTTGCCAAATAATTGTTAATGATCTTTCAGGTTGGAAAATGTAAAATTTTTTAAGTGGTACGATGACAAATTTATCAACAAAGCTATTGAAGTAATTTATAACCTGAAGAAAGAAGCAAATCATTTGAAGTAAGAGGCTGAATGAAGCACAATTGAATGACATTCGACGTTCAAAGTTGAGGAGCAAATAAATTTAATGAAAGAAGACATTGTTTTGCTGACAAAAGAGAAAATTGAGTATAGATTTATTATACTAATTGTTGTAGGGTTTTTGTACTTATGATAAGTTTAAACATATGATTTGTTCTGGACAAGTAGATGAAAAATGTACTATTTATTTTAAAAATTGAGTTATGAGAATGAAAACTCCTCCTTTCAACTAATATATTTTACACTATGTTTTTTGTTTATTGTTTTGCTATTCATGAAGTTGCATTAATTGTTTATATGGCCTCATTATAAACAATTAAATACAAAAATTATATCATAATAAACAAGTGGAGCAACATGTCCAATTGTGATTAGATATAAAAGTGAAAATATTAGTAAAGTGATTATATCACATTTCGTTTATATACAAAAGTTATATTATCTATCCGTCTATATATATAGACAACATCAATTCAAAGTTTATGAGGCAACCATATTGCTTTCCTCATTTGCACTTGACTGAGAAGGTTGTTCATGTATTGGTTGATTTCTTAATGATCTCCACCTCATTGCTTTAGTTTATAACCATTGAGAAGTTATGCTAGGTTGTCCTTTGAACCTCATACCTTTTGGCTCGAAAGACATTTTGAATGAATGTGGATCAACTTCTCTAAACTTCCGTTTACAACTATGTGAAGAGTTACCAACCTAAAAATAAACATATCGTTAATAGTATTTAATCTAGAAAGAAATCAATAATGGTTGAAGAGATAAATATACTCACAACATTGCTTTGTTGACTTGCTACAACAATCTGTTCAAGTTATGAGGAGACATCGAGAGTGACTGTTGGACCCCGAACCTTTTCTGTAAGCTGGGACTATTAAATGAGAAATTATTGGCAATTAGCTATATGTAAAGCAAAGGAGAATCCTTGAAATTGAAATGAAATGGAAAATATGGTTTAGATACAAGATGGATTATATGTGAAATATTGGAAGTTAAAAGCTGGAAAATGTAAGTTCATTGAGCATGCTTTGGTGTTTTAGCTATAACTTGATCTCTAGTTAT
>JANZLX010000004.1:9584986-9599603 GCA_025531955.1 Erythroxylum orinocense | reverse complement strand
CTAAGTAGTTAGAATAACCGAATGTACTAGGGGGCAGATGGGGATAAAAGGAGGGCAGAAGAGGGAGTGAGGTAGGCGAGAAATTGGATAGAAAAGAGTGACAGAAGGATACTAACCTTCTGAGGAGCTATCAGCTCTGGTTAGGAGCATACTCTGCTCTGGTTAGGCACTACCATTCGGTAGTGATACATATTTTACAGATATATAATAGTAATATAGAGGAACTCCAGCATTATAAGTTCGGGAGTCCTAACAAATGACTATATGAAGGATGACACTGGAAGGAGCTTAATGAAGTATAGGATCTCACTGTGTGTGCCAAAATTCGAAGAGAGAGCTTATTTGCTTCAAGATCATAGACATATATTGAATCGTCATTAGTTCCTGCAACAATTTCTCGGCCATCAGTAGAAAATTTTACAGAGAAGACTCCAAAGGAGTAGCCCCCATCATCAGCAGCAGTAAAATCCAATTGATCGTGAATCTCCTGTGAAAGAATAGAATAAAATATAACGCAAATACTTAACTAAACATTGTTGATAATCAATAATGAACTGCTTTGTTCCATAAGGAAATCTATAACATCTTCACATCCAAGCAACTGGAAAGAAGAAAAGTTAATCAATTACAATCAAAGTTAGAAACAATTTTTTTGCACTAATGGTGTTAGAGAACACAGTGCTTGGTTTCCCAGCATAAACCTTGAACACTGCAGAAACGTATTTCTGGTCTAGCTTGAACTGTACCATCATCAGTTAAGGACAAAAGACATAATTCAATCATGTTTTGTTTTGATGTTTTCTTGTAAATCAGCAATAAATTGCACAAAGTCCAAAATTTTACTGGTAGAATACCAAGCAGATATAAAGATTATGTAGAAGAACCAACAAAAGACAATAAGGATACCATAATAAGTAAGCATCAGGGTACAGAAACTATTTTCTATAATGGCTGACAGTACCATTAACTAGTTACTAACTGTATTGATTATAAAGGTCAAAAGCTAATACTTACTGTAATATTTGCATGAGATTCTGTGTCTGAAGACCCAATGTACACAATATGAACAAAAGGTGACATGCTGGCGTATACCTGCAATAAAATTAAACAATAATTTTATCAAAAGGATGAATGTCACTTCTTAGGCTGCTGACTTTTAAGAGATGCATATTCAAGCTGTCCCGTACAAATCATAAATAAGAACAAACATACTTAAATAAAGAATATGTCAAACAGATTTCTCAACAGTTAGAAAGCCACTGTAAAATGATCAGGTGAATAGAATAGAATTTTATCCATCAGCGAGTACGAAAGGGAAAATGATAGGTGCAAAAGGGAAGGTGTCAACAGAAAAAAGTCGTATCATTGCTTTGTAAAGTTAATAACAGTACCAATATACTGATATGTCAATTATACAGGCAGAACTTTTAAAACATGAACCATTAGTTTAATGTGATGGATCTTCTACAACTGCGTATATGAGGACATTAAGTGCATTTGTTTCCATCAATTGATAGTTTGCCTCTTGCATTTGGTTCAAATAAATATTGTTAATTGCGGACATCAAAGATGCGAAAATTTAATCATCCAGACGAATGAACTCACAACAAATCGCTGATCAGGGGACAGAGATGTATCAGTCACAGTCCAACGCAAACTTTTGGTAAGAATATTTTTCTGAACCTTCCAGCCCTTTTCAACATTGTATATTTTTATGTGGCTTCCCTGTAACATTTTTCAAAGAAGGTAAGGAAAGTTAAATGCAAGTGATAGTAAGTAAGCAGTGCAACAGAAAGCAACAAATGGAAACACCTGAAAGCCAGCAACAAATAGGGAACCATCGGCAGAAAATTGTGATACGTAGGCTCGGCTGGTCATTTGGTCAATAAGCCAAGGCCCATTGACAGGCAAATATCTGCTAAGCACATGACAACAATCAGCTGCTGAGAATCTCCCTCTACCTGAATAGTTACCTTCTCGTCCTGCCAGCATCTTCACTGTTGAAACAGGTAACTGCAATTTACCGGGCATGTCTTGTCCCAGATGCTTATTAGGACCTGATTTCAGCTTTGTGAGCTGTGCAATTTCATGATCTAAATTATTCAATAATTTACTGGAACTTTGTCCACTACCAACTTCATTTGTACTCTTTCCACCATCACAAAGTTCAGATTCTATCTGCAGTCTGCTCATTGCATAACCCATTGCGTCTACGGAAGGCCTGCTAAAAACAAAGTACATTTTGCTCAAAACAAATTTTCATACATGGTTTTGCTAAGCCTTCATATCACATCAGTTTGGAGTGTTCCCTCTTCCATGTCAAACCTGAAAAAGGAAAAGAATAAAAAATCATTGACAAAGAAAGACACTGGCTAGTGAATTATTTGTTGAGGAAGAAACGACGGTAATTTACTTCCCCCGACCCAATCCTCCTCCATACTACTTAAAAGGTATAATCATCTCACTTCTATCTAATATTCCGCATCACATCTAGTTAAAATTAACAACCATTTTCAGAGGATGATCATTTACGGCAGTTTGCACGAGAACATGTCATTTTGTTAACAATCCTCAAAGCTCTGAACCATTAACCACTTTGTATATATGTATATCCCCACCTCCACAAGCATTTAAGGGCACAAATTATAGCACAAAACTTCTGAAATTTCAATCATTATATCAGACTCACCAAGTCACACGCATGCAATGATTTCAACAGACTTTCATAGAATTAATGACAAAAGATCAAGCTTTTCTCTTTCCAACTCAGAATTAAGTCAAATTCAACAGTTCAACCAGATGTCCACAGCTTCAAAATTCAAAGTTTCTTCCAAGTGTTTCAAACAGAGTATCAAAAGCTAAGATCACCATTTTAAGAGAGAAACAAAAGAAACTTAGACGATCAAGAACGTGAATCAGTGACTGACAGACACACACCTAACAAGACTGCTGGTTGCTGGGTGGAGGCCAGCCAGTGACTCGTGCCAGTGGATAAACCTCGGATTTTTTTATGATATTTCAAGATTACGGATGAACAGCACGACATCGGATCAATACACTTGAAAGGACCGTGTCTGTGTAATCTGCTATTACCACCTGTCTCACATGCCACGTGTTAAAACATATATTTTTTTAGGCCCTCCTAATTGTAGGCCCATAAAATTCAGGACTTTCACATTAGGATCAGATTTAGCCCAGATTTATCAGATCAGTCCATACCCTCTCTCTTTCTTCGTCTCTATATCTCATCTCGTCTCTTCGCAGCCAGTTCTGTAGCAGCAAGAACAAGCAGCAACTAAAAACCCACCTTAAACCCTGCAAAACGAAATGCTACCCAACGACTATTGTCAGATAAGATGAAGCGAGTGTGTAGTATCTCGGACGCTGCTCAAGCAGATATGCTCGGCAGCCTTTACAAATCGTTTTCGAAAGCTAGACTCCCCATACCACGTATCTTTACCCTCACAAAATCTCCAAATCACTGGTTTGCCCGCGATCTCTGTGCCCAATCCGACGCCGGTTCAAAACCCACCAGGGTTTTCTCCAACATCATCGCGCTTTTCTCCGACAGCTTCTCTCGAAGTGACGACAAATACAGTGAAGATCTCCGCAAAACGGTGTCTGGTTTGGCGGACGAGGTTGTTCAAAATGTTGGGGATTTTGATAAGGTTTTTGGGATCTTGGACGAGAAGGGAGAGCCTTTGTTTAGGAAGTATCGTGATGGGTCCGCTTTTGTTGAGCTTTTGAAGCAGTTGGGTTCATGGCCTAACCTGGCCTTAGAGGTACGCATTGGCTTTTCATCTTACGGGATTATGTTTCAGTTGTCTATGTAGGTTTGTTGATTTTTAAAATGAGTTTGTGCGCGGCTTGGCTCTTCATCTGTCTGTTATATGTGTCCCTTTTTCTTTTCTTTTTTTTTTAATTTTTTTATGTGAAGTGGTTCTTGAGATCATTCCTGTTGTTATGCTGAGATGCTTGAAATTGCTGGAACTTGATGCCATATGAAACCAGTAGAAAGTGTTTATGTGATTGGTTTGTTCCATGATTAGGAGGTTTCGATGTTTTAACTATTCGTGTTTGTGAAAGCAAGAAACTTCTTGTTGGCTTTGAGCCTTTCAATCTTTTTAGTGTTTTCCTAACTCTTTTTCTTCTGCCTTTTCTTAAATCTGTAAACTTATGTTATTAGCAGGTTCTCAACTGGAGAAGAAAACAAGCTGATTGTGGCCTTCCTATGACATCAGAAGAGTACTCCAAGGGAATTAAGATTGCGAGTGTGATTAAGAATGTTGACCTTGCAGTAGATATATTCACTGAGGCCAGTTATAAGCGTATTAAGACAACCTCTACATATAATGCCCTCATGAGTGCTTATATGTACAATGGTCTGATCGATAAATGTCAGGATCTGTTTCATGATTTTAAGAAAGAAACAAATTGTGCTCCTTCTGTTGTAACGTATAACATTCTTATATCAGTATTTGGGCGATTGATGTTGGTAGATCACATGGAGGCAGCATTCAGTGACCTAAAATCTTTGAATATCTTGCCAAACTTGGGCACATACAATAATCTAATTGCAGGATATTTGACTGCATGGATGTGGGATAGGATGGAGAAGACTTTTCAAACAATGAAAGCGGGCCCAGTTCAGCCTGACCTAAACACATACTTGCTAATGCTCCGAGGCTATGCACACTCTGGTAATCTGGAGAAGATGGAAGATACATACAACTTGGTAAAAGATCATGTCAATACAAACGAAATTCCTCTGATCAGAGCTATGGTTTGTGCATATTGTAGAAGTTCTGTTACTAATAGAGTTGAAAAGATCCAGAAATTGATAAAGCTAATCCCTGAGAATGACTATAGGCCTTGGCTCAATGTGTTGTTGATTAGGGTATATGCACAAGAAGATTGGTTGGAGGAAATGGAGAACTCGATAAATGAAGCATTTAAGCATAAAACTACTGTGACAACAATTGGTGTGATGCGGGCAATCATTTCAAGTTATTTCAGATACAATGCAGTTTGCAAGCTCGCAGATTTTGTAAAACGTGCCGAAGATGCTGGTTGGAGAATCTGTCGGTCTTTGTATCACTGTAAAATGGTCATGTATGTATCACAAAACCGCTTGGAGGAAATGGAGAATGTTTTTGGTGAAATGGAGAATTTCAACATGGATCCTAGTAAGAAAACTTTTTATATAATGTACAAAGCATACTCGACATATGGTCAAATATATAAGGCTAAGCAAGTAATGGGGTTGATGTGCAAGTACGGCTATGAGTTTCCTTGTGATGTATCTTCATCTTAAAATACATGCCGATGTAGTTGCATATCAGGCATCATCAATTCCAGAAGGTGCTGGACTGATACTATGGATGGTTCATCAAAAACAGTTACATGGCATTGAGATTCCAGGTGTTTCATAGGTATGATCTTTTGCATACTTGCTTCTTGTCTAATTATGTTGTGTATTAATCATCTGTAGACTATTTTTATGCTCCTACTTTGCTGATACTTTGCTACTATAGTTATTTAGAAGAGCAATCTCATATGAAACATGGCCTAAGTTGGAAGTTCCTATTTCCATGCAATTTAGTGTTCTTTATGGATCAGCTTAAAAGGCTAGAAGATCGGAAAGGGCAAATTTTCTACCCAAGCACCTAATTTGGTGTGCTGGGGCCTTGGTTGTTAAGAGAATAGAAATAGATCATCCACTACTATTGCAAAGAGTATTTTAGCACTATTTGTACTTGGCTTTTCTCCTTTTAGAAGACAAATAGGAAGAAAAACATGTTATAAATAGGTTCATCCTCCAATAAGGAAAACTTTTTTATGTTATTGTACCTTACCATCCTTACCACTATGGGGAGCTTAAGGGATAAAAGCATTCTCTAAAAAGATATGAGCCACAACTCAATAATGTTTGTTGTACAGTGTACATTCCAGTGGTGGTTTAGTTTTCCTTTATTACAAAGTTCAGTTGAAGTTCACTTTAAGTTACCCTTTTCAGGTTAGAATTCAAAGGGTAGTAGGATCAAGTTAAAGTTAGATTCCTACTTTAGGATTACGTTAACAGGATTATCCTGAAAATCATGAATTTTCAAGTCATGAATAACGAGGGATTTGCTTTCTGGATTCTAAATAGCAGCTTTAAAGTTTGATTCTTTCTTTCTAGGAATGATTTCTTGTTCCTATTCCCAAATGATAGAATGATTTCTAGTTGTTCCAAAATGAAAGGAATGATTTCTAGTTCCTTTCTCATATAATACGAGTGATTTCTAGTTCTGTTTCCAAACAGTAGGAGTGATTCTTAAATCTATTATTTGCTTTCCAAAATCCACAATCACCATTTTAAACAACCTTGAAATTTAAAGTCTCCATTATTGTCAATGCAAGTACCTCACTCTTGCAAGACACGTACCCGACATCTTAAGTGATATGCAAATACGTACCCCATAAGGGTGGCATGCAAGAGCATTCATTTTCTCTTATAAGGCATCATAAAGAAAGACACAATAATTAAGAATCCAAAATTTTCACATTTCATTTCATAAAAACCAAATATACATTATAGTTTTACAAAATCATCCAAATATGTACATTATCAAGACTAATTACAGAATATGCTACATACATGAGGAATTATACAAAAATTTCTAACTGGATCTTTTAGTCTCAGCTGACCGACCTTTGAGCCATTTCTTCTATCCAAAAGTACAAGAACTATGCATCTTGTAGAGTCTCTTTGTTACTAGTATCCTTTTTCGGTCCTGAAATGTCAACGTTGCAATTTTGGTGAGTTTTACGAACTCAGTGAGGTAATCATCTTCGATGGTTCACTCAGTTCACACAACACATTAACATATATAACCACATAATTCACATCATTTTATTTATCATCATGTAGCAATGTATAGCACTTTGTTCACACTTTTCACGTTCTCACTCAAATACAAGTCAATAGTATATTTCAATCATTCAAACATGCATATTAAATGTATATGCAATGCTCATGAGACTCATTTTCAATTATTACGTTGTTGTTACTGAGTGCCTATAACCGTCCCGTAGTCATTGTAGATATCGAGCTCATTGATAACTGCCCTTTATCCATTGGAAATACAAGGCTCATTATACATAGCGAGCCTTTGGCTCTTAATCACATTCTGAACTTTAAGCTTATTTTCAGTGGCTACCTAGGTCACAATTTTCATTATCTGATCATGCATTCATGTAATAAAATGCATCACACATATTCAATCAGTCATTGTTTCAATCAATCACATTCACAGTCTCATTCACATTTACTATCGGACCTTAGTTCGGCATTTAACAATCATGTTGAGTAACACTTATTTCGTCAAATTCACATACAAGAAACAGTTCTAATATGTCATTCATGCATCAAACGCCTCGGGCATTCAATGTCTAGAATCAACACAATCAATTTCACAAAATAATTCAATACAAAATTTAATACAAACAAATAATTAAGTGAGACCGTTTAGGTTACTCACAGTTTACTCCAGAAATCTATTGCTTCGAAGTCCTGGTAACGTCTGGATGTTGACGCTCAATATACTCTTCTAAATCATGCAATACATACACATTTATACACATCACAATTTTGCACAATTATAAGTATTCATTTATGTACAAATGTATATATGGAATATGTACAATACATGTTCAATGACAATCTCGTGTACATTTCCTTAATACGCATCTCATAACCAATTAACAAGATCTTTAAATCATTCCTTAATACTTAATATGCTTTCCTTACTTTAATCACTCAATCCAACATCAACTAGGCTCATTCAAGATCAAAATCAAGCCTAAATATCTTATGGGAAAACATTAATAACTCAATCATCTATAAATAAATATATCTTGGGACAAAAGGTATGAGTATAATGTGAATGAAGATGTTCATATGATTGTAGTTATGATTCAAAGGAGTTGAGTAATATGTATTAAGTAAATGTGAATGAGAATTTGATATTATGAGAGCATATAATGTTATAAGAGAAATGACAAAAAATTGAGTTATGATAATAGAATAACCAAGTGTTCTTGTGGTGTAAGCCTAAGAATTACCTAGACACATACAAAGGATAAAGATTGAATGGTGAACTTAGATTGATCATGTACAAATGAAGTGTAAACCTAAGTTCAATTGAACATATATGAATTATAAAATGAGAATGAGCATAAGACGTGAATTTAGATAATATACTTGAGATTGTCATTGAGCATGCATTATGTACAACACATATACATATTTATGTGATTGAGTATTTATAAGATTGTGCAATTAATAATGTGTGCAATGTGTGTATTGTGTAATGTTGATGTGTAGGATAAAACGTCCACATCCAAACTTTTCCGGATCATGGAAGCTAATGTTAATCTGGAACGTACTGTGAGTCGACCTAAATTGTCTTACTTTAAATGATTATTCTGTTTAAATTATGTATTGAATGATTATATGAATGTGATTGTACTGATTCTGGACATTGAATGTTCGAGGCGTTTGATGCATGAAATAAATATTGAAAGTGTTCATTGAATGTGAATTGGACTGATTGTGTGTTTTTTCAAATTAAATGTTGAATGCCGGATCAAGGTCCGATGACATGTGAAAGTGAATGTGTAAAGTGAAATAAAGTGATTGATTAATCTTATGTGATTGATGCATTTCATTACATAAATGCATGACAATATAAAGGCTGTTGTGATCGGTGTAGCCACCGAGAAAGAGCTTAAAACTTAGAAAGTGAAAAAAGAAGAAGCTCAAAGCTCAGAATGTGATTAAGAGCTAAAGGCTCACTATATATAATGAGCCCGATATCTCAAATGGATAGAGGCAATTATCAATAAGCCCGGTATCTATAATGGATATAGGACAATTGTAAGTACTCGGTCACAACAATAACAACTGAAAGTGAGCCCCATGTGCATTACATATACAAGTAATATGTGTGATTTGAATGATCGAAATGAACTGTTTGACTGCATTGAATGTGAAATGTGAAAATTGTGAATAAAATAATTTTTTGATGCTACATGATGATAAATAAAATGATGTGAAATATGTGATTGTATGTATTGATGTGTTATGTGATTGAGTGAGCCATTGAAGATGATCCATTCACTGAGTTTGCAAAACTCACCCCAAAATTGCAACATTATTTTACAGGCTTAGAGGAGTTACTCCAGTTAGGCAAATTAGAGTTTAGCCGTTGCATTCAAGTAAAAGATAGAGGTAAGGATCAGTTTGCGTCTGCATTTATATTTCCTTATTTTCGTATCAAATTGTGTATTCCGCAATTATTGTACTTTGGTTTATTTGAATAATTTTATTTTGTAACGACTTTCCAAATTGGAAATGGTTGTAGTTGAGATTGAAAAATGAGTGTAGTAACACTCTTGGATGAAAATGTTTATGAATAAAATGAATCCGATTTGTTTACTGATTTTTTGCAAATGTGTGTGTTGTTTTGAAAATTTTGTTATGAGCTTTGATTGACTGACTGTTATAGCATACTACTCTCGTTGAGTATGTTTTTGAATACTGCTGATATGTTCGAAGATATGCCTTATGAAAGTGAGGTGTTACTGTCAAGTCTATATAATTTTACAAAGTAATCACCTGCAAATGTAAGGTGCAGTTTGTGAGAACTTGCTGCCTATACTCGGGGTGAAGATGCATCATCGAAAATGGTTTATTAAGAAATAGAAATGATATAGAACATGACGAATTTGCCTCTGGTGTAGCACATAAAAAGATGGGGGGTTGAAAACCAGTGTAATACAAGTTTGCAATCGTTGCAGTTTCTCTTGAATCTTAGTTCTTGTGAACCTAACTTCATCTCTATTTGCAATTATAACCTTGAAATTGTTCTTTCTCCTTGTCTGTTCTCAAAACTTTTGATATGAAGTTATAAGAATGAACATTTATCTAAATACTAGCCATCATATTTGCTATTTGCAAGGGAAAGCGTCAATTACGCCCTGACATTTACTCTGTTCAATTGAAGGAAATTGATGTAGTCATTTGAACAAGGTAAAATTTCAATTTTCTGAAGTTGAGGGGGTTGATTGAATATCGTGGTGCAAACTTAAGGAATTTATTCTGTCAAAAAGTTGGCCCATAGATTGGTGATGGGAGGATGAGTCGTGCCTTGTTAAACAAGATAAAATTTCAGGGCGGTTTGGCTTGATTTTATTTTGGTCTTTCTGTGTCTATCAAGAGGTCATCTCTGAGTTATTCTAATTTCAATGTTGTTGCTTATTCCATTGTTGTCTACCACGCAATGCACATGGATTGTGATAGGCCCATTTCCGAATATTGACGCATTCAGTGTCTGACTCAAAAGGTTTTTCTTGTGGGATTGTCCAACCAATCCCTGAAACCAAAACCATTCTTGAATCAAAATAAGACTGCTATTATGATATGACCTATTAATTTTTTTCAAATTCTAAAAGAAATCAATTATTACAAAGACAAGTGAAACTTGAAGTGACAATTACTTGTATGCCAAGTTGGTTTTTTAATAATTTACAAACCGGCCTTAACAGCTCAGCAAGTTGGCTCTGGTTTAGTTGGTATTTGGAAGTACACAAAGAAAGGTTAACTTAACCCATGCATGTGTTGAAAAGACAAATACCAAATGTGGTGTGAACGCCATTAAAGAAAGTAGGGAACAGTGTGGGTGTGGGGGTACCGGCCACACCCAATGTAAGGAAATTCACAAGATTAAAAATAAAAGACACTGACAGTGACAATGACTTTGAGTAATACAATATTTACAGGCATACACAACTTGGGCTTGGGACAAATTCAGACAGGACCCCATGCTAGTGCTAGTAATACTAATAGTAAAATGAAAGGTGAAAGACCAATTACAAGACAAAGTTCTTTGTCCTTGTCTTGTAGCTTTGCTGGTTACAATACCCACTAAGTAGAAAGTACCCTCCCCAGTCCCATCCCATAAAAACGAATCCGAATGGTTTGTTTTTCCAAGTGGTCCACTCCACCTGTAACAAAATTGATTTAGCTTTTTGCCCTTATACTTTCACCAAACCCATTCCTGTATTTGCATATCCCAACTACAATTGGGCAACGAACAAGGAGCTGACAAGAATTATTCAGTTTTTGATCCTCATGTCTTTCCAATCATTTTTTTCTTACATTGATGCTCTTTTGGCGGACAGGGCTTTGACTTGCTCTCTGTGATCGCGTTCCATCATATCATAACGACGTCGTGTTAGAGACTTGTACCCGCCCTTTTCTAACGTTGATTGTTAGCAATTTTAGTATGGTCCATACGACGCCAAGTTGAGGGTATATCATTACCGGGATACAAGTATAGAGTGGAGATGATAATGATTTAGTGGGGAATCAATTTTCTCCACTACACAAAAAGACAAAAATTAGATGAATTGGAATCAGTTATCTTTGACGAATTCGAACTATGCATGTCCTTGGAATGGAGACCATTAAAGTCAACTGTCCTACTATTGCATACACTCTTTCTCATTAAGTTGATATGCTTACCAGAGATTTGGTCGATCAAACTGATACCTTACAGCTAAAAGCATTGGTAAGGAGACAGGATCTAGGCTTGCAACGTTGCCAAAATCTTTATATAATTCTGGAACACAGGTATAACATACAAGCTCCATATCAAGATGGATGAATAAGTTCCGGTCCAGTCATGTTCTGAAATTAGTGCTTATAATTCCTAACTTACTAAAAACAACCGATTAAACCCAACAAAGATCACAACACACCACTTTGTCATCCCCCATTACTCTGTGACGGAATATAAACAGGGGTTGGTTACACCTCTGATGGTTCAGCCAAATTCCACGAACAAGTTCTGATCCTGGGATGCCTGGAGCTCGCCTTCTGATCAGATGGAATACTTTTATGAACCCAGAACAACATAACAAGTACTCTTCAGACCAAGAACAGCTTGAATCCAAAAACATACAGAACTCGATATCACCCTCATCAGTGACATTGTGGTAAGAAGTAAACCGTTCTACACAAATCTTGTAACTACACACCAACACTTTCAAAGGGGCAGAGCGGGGGGGAGAAAAAAAAAAGTGAAACGTGAAGCTTTTTGTTACGTATGTGGCTGCCTGTAGTTAAGAGTAAGTAGAGTATTAACAGTTAAGGATTCACGAAGCTTTTGATCTCATCCATGAGGCAATAAAAGTGATCGTTATTTGGCAAAAAGTAGAAACCTATAGTAGCTTGTTTTAGATAAAGAAGTTTCACTTCATGGCCAGCTTTCTGGAGCCCGTGAGCATAAGCTAACTGCCAGTCTTGCATGAGATCCAAACCAGCCACAACAACTAGACTTTTGGGGAATTTGAGTCCTTCCAATCTTTTGGACTTGGGGCCAAATATATTACATGCTGGATGGTCTCTGTCTTCACCTTCAGGTAGAAAAGCTCTCCAATACCAATCACGGTCTTGAACCGAGACAAAGTACTTGCCATCCAATGTTTTCTCTGCTTCTGTTCTTTTCTTACCACCAAACATTGGGTGAAGAAGCATGTTACCTAGTACCTCCACTTCTGCCTCAGCTGCTCTCACCGCGACATGGTGAGCTATATTACCTCCTGAACTATCACCAGCCAAATAGACGTGAACCTTAGAATCTTTACCACTTTGAAGCCATGTTCTGGATTTGACCCACTTCAGAGCTGCCCAACCATCATCATATGCACATGGATATCGATACTCTGGTGAGCGACGGTAATTCACAGACACCACAACAGCATTACAAAGACTAACAAGTCTGCGACAAAAGGTGTCATAAATAGCACTATTGGCAGATGAATGAGCGAAGCTTCCACCGTGAAAGAAGATAATCACAGGGACAATCTCAGTGGTGCTCAAAGGCTTCTCAAGATCCACAATCCCCCATTGAGCCTCGTTTTCAGGGGCTGGTCGGAAAACACGGTTTAGGAGACCAGAAGAACGGTCAACGTGATCAAATGAGAAAACCCCATCTACTGGAATCGTGTTGGCAGGGACTTTACGTTCAAGGAACTCTGCCAATTCACGGTTAAAGGTCCCGTCTGGTCGGCGAAGTATATTATATGCCAATTTAAAGTTGGAGATGAGAACCCACGTGTTCAGTGGAACAACCATCTGCATGTACAAGTATTTCAGAGGATTTTCTCGAGAAAAAGGGAAAGGAAGCGAACGAAAGGTTCATAAAGCTCTTTAGGTAAGAAGCGATCTAATTACGCTTCCATAAGATTCAGAAAATATATCAAGTTTACTTTATTCCCAGAACTCGGAATGTCAAATAAAAGCTGAAAAAAAATCCATTGCCACTCAATCCATTAGGTAAGTAAAGTTGAGGACAAACACAAACAAACCGGAAACCACTCGAATCACGGCCCCAATCGACAAGCTATGTCTACCGAAAGCACCAAATAGAAACAAGTTTAAAAGTTGATGGAAGTCAAACATGTTAACGAATAAGATCACAGAGTCATTCGTTCCAAAATAGCAAAAAAAAGTGTAACTCCAATGTCGTAAACCAAAGTAAAAATCTAAGTCCCAACAGGTGATAACAAAAAGGCCTAGACCATGAACAGACTTGTACTAATTATGTCAATAGAAAACTGATCAAAGAAGAGAGAGGATTGCATGCGAAGATAAGAAAACAGGAGTCAGGGACAAAAGAGAATACCTTGGATTCATTAAGGTTGACCTCATTGCCACCAGCCATGAAGATGAATTCTTCACCCAAAACCAAAAAACTGGCCTATACACTAGTCAGAAAACAAACAAATTGGCCCTTAAAGAAGGAATGAACACGTGCCCTCGTACTCAGACCATCTCACAACCTCATTTTTCTCGACCCCAGAACACCCAACTCAAGACGACAACAGCCCAACAACACCGGAACAGAAAAGCAAGCAAGCAAGCTTAACAGCTACGTAAAGGAACAGTTTTGATCAATCCTGCCCTTACAATATGTGATTCCTATTCAGTACGTGAGAGGTGAAGGAGTAGGGAAATAAAAGGAGGCGAGGAACAGTGAGGAATCAAAAGACAGTTATAGGGGATTGTTTGAGAAGAGAAAGAAAGTACGTAGAGAGAAGATATGGATGGAAAGGAATAGAAAAGAAACGGATTTGAAGAGGGTAAATGGTAAGTGAGGAAGAGGGAGAGGGACAGAGCGGAGAGTCAAAAGAGGGAAGGAACGACGGAGATGGACGGAGACGACAAAAGCAGGCGGCCAAAATTAAGGTGTTCTTGTGGGTCCTACCTACTCCCTCTTTTTCTGTCTTCTTTCTCACGTAGACACTACATCCATACCAATACTAACTGCCTCTTTGTAAATTGTAACCAAGTCACTTCTCACCAGCCTCTCTCCTATTTTTCCTTTATTTATTTGAAATTATCTTTATCTTTTAAAAATTCATAAAATATATCTAAAGTTATGAAATAATGGAATTTAAGCCTAACAATAATAATATACTCCATCTGATTTATAATAAGTGTCGTTTTAGAGAAATTTTAATTATTTAAAATAAGTGTCGTTTGTGACTTTTTATGCATATTTATAAT
>JANZLX010000004.1:9567738-9578982 GCA_025531955.1 Erythroxylum orinocense | reverse complement strand
GCTTTTATTGTTTTTGAAAATTTTGTATACTTTCTTAAGAGAAAATACATTGCTTTACGCTGCGTATAGTTGTTGTCTTTATTGGTGAAGACAGATAATAAAACACAAACATTCTGTATCTCACAGTGTTTGGTTGTTGACCCAACTTGTTTTTGTTTTGACTCCGGATCACAGAAACATAAACTTTTTGTTCTTTTCAAAACTATGGGACAAGATTTCTTATCCCTGTGACAGAAACAAAACACAAAAGCAATTTTCAGAAATACCCATTCCATCATTATATATATAATTATTATATAGTATATTAATTAAAATAATTAACATATTATATATATAATTATATAATTATTTTATAAAATATAATAATTATATTATATAATAATTAATAATATTATTATATATAATAATTAATATATTATATAATAATTATTTTTCAGTAATTTCTCATAATTCACAATTCTAGCTTTATCATGGGTAACAGGATATTACACTGATTTCATTAAATTTTTATGATACTTATTTTTTAAATTCCTTATTTATAGATACAATTAAATTACGAATGCAAATCATTTATTTTAAAATAATCAATGAATTGCATATTTTCAATCATATTATACTGCAGGGGTACTTTAATCATTGGCACTATTTTTTATGTTCTGTCAATTTAGCCAAACATATTTCTGTCCTCGAGACGAACATAGTTTTATTTGTTTTGCCCATCACAACTAAACATCTCACCGCCTCCAATTTTTGTTATGTTCTGTCTCCAAATTTTTGTTTCTTTTTGTCTTAGCATATGGATCACAGCAACAATACGCAACGTTATTGTATGTTTGCTTTCATCAGAAGGTGGAAGGTTTAATGTTAAGGTGATATGATAAACTTGTCATATTTTTAAAGGTAAGAGTGCATCCCTTTTCTTTTTTCTTGTAAAAAACGAAAAATAAAGAAGGTTAATGGAGTAGTGTTAACTAAATCAAGTTTATTTTTTAACCGATTTAGGGTATATTTGTTTGCCTCTTAGTTTCTTTCCAAAACATAAATTAAGAATGAAATTTTTAAGAATCAGGTACGTACATAAAGGTGTATTAGTAAGGATAACCTTAAAGCCTCTCGAAGATTATCATGAAATCATCCAACTATGTTATCACAAATCTACAAGATATAATCCAAAATTGTCTCTTGAAAAACCAATTAATAAATCCACAAAAGCCTTATGGGGACATATATAAAAGAAATATCAACCTTCATATGTCGAACTTAGTTTTCTTAGGGGTGCTAGAGCTAGTTCTTAGAGTGGAGCTAGTGGCTCTAACGGATATAGTGATATAGGAACAATAACGTCTAATCATAAGAACAACAATCAGGTATCTTGTAAGTCTACTAAGACACTATCTCCTTCTCATAGCAATTAGAATTTCCTTCATTAAATCTAATAAAACTTGATCAATCAGGTATAATAAAAGGCTTAATCTTTGAAATTCTTCACTAGACTTTCCACTTTGGAATGAAAAGATGAGGGAGAAGTTTCACGTCCCTAAAGAAATCTCATACATGTATCAGGCGATAATGAGTGTACATGTTACCCTAGGTCTAGTACAATGGGATTCTATTACAATTCTTTCAAGTGTGAATTTCAACTTCCTCTCCATCCTACAATCCATCAAGTACTTAATATACTACATAATTAAGTCCTAACCAATTGCATTCGTATGCATGAAACTTGATGGTTGGATTCAACATCGCCTAGATCTCACATTAGGGAAGTGCCCCTTATCTTAGAGTTATTCAAATTTATGCACCAATGCTAACCTATTGGGACATATAGCAGATGGTATAGTTTGAGCGTGAGGAATGAGTGTGGATTGCTAACTATGTTTAAAGGATTGCACGATTTAAAATAAAGTTCATCTTCTTATCGAACAAGACATGCATACGATTCTTTAAGATGTCTAGAGGTGAATAAATGAGAGATTTTTCTAGTGGGATAGGAACAACACAATCTTAATGTTCATATCCTAGAAATCATTTAATCTAAGTATCGGAAACAACCTCTCTATTATGTAGAGATAAGGCTGCGTACTATCAAACCTTCTCAGACTCCAATTCATTACAGAATTTCGGACTGGGTATAATGATGACCTTATTCTACCTCAAAAGAGTCTTTTTATGATCAAAGTCTAATTCAATCAAGGTTTTCCTATAAAGAAGAGCATCCTCATTGGTTTATTTCTTTTTTCTTTATCTCATTGTATTTTTAAATATTATACTGATATCCATATTCTTTATATGACAAAAATGAATACTAACTAGATGTTTATAAGGATTAAGGTGACCAATAAGAAAAGGCCTACTTGTCTTTAAGTAGTTGGTTGGTTTCTATAGATAGGTTATGATTGATAAACTCGTTGCATTCGGTTGGTGCGACGACTCAAAGCTTATGCATGCACCTGTTTAATAACTTTTGGGCAAAAGACCCTATTCTATTGTAACCCTCATTTTATCTCTTCCCACAAAAGGCTAGACGATTCTTCAATTGACTTTGTAGAGGCTAAAGGGTGTACAAATGAGCATTGGTGTGATGTTTTTTTATTCTTTTGTCTTGGTCCTTAAATTTAGTTGATTAGGTTGTGTGTGTAAAGAAAGCGCGCAGCAAAGAAAAACGTGGAATGTTGCTGGCTGGTCAGAATATATCAACCCAACTTGGTACAATGCATGTATATGTTAGGTCCTTAATTGATTAGGTTCTTTATTTGACTAATCCAAAGTATGACATGCATCATCACATTTACATCTTTACAATCATCCTGTGTTTTCTAATATTCGGTGCATAAAAAGCATCGATAAGGGTTTTAACCGTTAGGTATACGACCAAATATGGAATCTGCTTTGGTCGGTTCTACCATGGAGGAGGAGGTAGGGGATTAAAAAATTTTGTGGGTCGGCCATTAACGTTACTTGTGTCCTGTAAGGGGTGATAGAGAAGAGAGATTCAGATTTTAATTCCTTTTCAGGGTCGAGTTAATGAACCTTTCAGTGGTTGGTGAGAAAAGGGCAGGTTTAATTTCTTGGTATATTAAGTCACTTCTTTAGTGCAACTTGGGAATTTTTTTATTACTAAACTTATTTTCCTTACTCAATTTAACACGACACTACACTACACGTTTTAAACTGTAAATGAAAGCAATCATCCTTCTATCTAAAGCAAAATAGGATAGGTAGCTAGAATTGTTATAGTCTGAGTGATTTCAGTAATCTAACTTTAATTCTTTCATATAGGACAAGAATTGATCTTTTTCTGCATTAAGGCTAAACATTTAAAAGGCTTTAAGGCAAAGCAAGATGTCTGTTAACTATCTCATACAGCACAGGTCAGAAAGAAATATCAATTGTTGACAACAAACAAGGCCTGTTGTAAAGCAATATCTGAAACCGTATTGAATTGCGGTAGGCAATAAAGTAATTATCATTTCCTTCAAAGTCAATCATGTTATATGCTTCCCATTAACTCAATTTAGTTAGGGGACCATGTCCATGTGTTAGTTAACCATAATGGAATCATTTAGGCATCAGTCAAGAGACGAACCCAGATTAATAAATCCAAACCCAGATTAAAGTAGTTGCATAATTACATGAGCCCAATGAGAACACAGAATGGCACAGACAGATCAATCTAAAATAGAAATCATTATCTAAGAAAATGGGTAATGGGATCGAGTCAGAATGCATGTTATCCATTAAATAGAATAGAGAAAAAGATAATCACATATTTAAAAGACAAGTAATGGGTGATTGACAACAGTGAATGATGACAGCATTGTAAGTATGCAGAATATAAATATTGGAGGGTTCCCTTAATGAGAACAATTTCAGGTTTGATGTTCAGAATGTGTCTTCCTGTTTCAATGATCATTGGAGAATCTTTTTTTCTGAAACTTAAGAAGATATATTATTATATATATTTTCCAGGAACCTGACTTTTCGGTTATGACAGAAGCATACTGGGCAAGGTTGAGTTAGAACATTTTCAATTGGTTCTTCTGTTAGGAAGTTTGAGGTGACTGTGTTAGTGTTCGGTGTTTAAGAATCGTTAAAGATTCTACGGAAGGATAGTCGAACAAAGCAAAACAAAGAGGCATTTCAAAGTAATTAACCAACTTTTTAATATTGCAGTAAAAACAAAAAATGGAAGTCTTTTTTTTTTTTTTGGTCATCATATCTGTTTATTTAAGTATGTTGTTAATCCATCTCATTAACTAAGGTGAATATTGAATGGAAATTCTTTTGAAAAGCATATGTCAATATTATATTTAAGTAACCCAAGGAGTATGGTTGAATAGACAAGACTTATCCATCTTTAACCAAAGGTCAAGGATTTGATCCTTAGCTTTGTGTATGAAGCAACTTTAAATTCTAGGATCTGCCACACGAAAGGATTGATCACTAGGTCCGCCGGTAGATACTCTGAGTCCATACCTAAAAAACTATTATATTTAAGTTATATTAAAATTTAAAAAAGCACAACATTACTCATCATTTATAAATGACTTATAGTTACATATAATTAACATCCAATAACAATCTGAATTGAATGGATTAGATTTTCTAGAGCTTATCATAAATAAAATTTAATATTTATTTATCTATTCATATTTTAATACTATTATTTTGTATATGTTATTTTGAAGATTTTTATTTTATTTTAAATAAAATATATAATCGTTAGAAAATATTTAAAAATAAAGTGTAAGATACTATATTAAAATTATAAATTTTGATAATGGTGAAAATAAAGGACTATTTCATAGACTAGTGGGAAGGTACCTAATATTAGATTTAATTAGGGTAAAAGATAAATGGTTCTCATTAATTTCACTAAATTAACAAAGTTCACTAAATCAATAAATTAAAATTTTGGTGAAAGCCCATATTTTGTATGAAATTTAATACCATTCTCTTTTGTTAACTTTTGTTGTTAAATTTAAATTTGATTTACGTTATATTTTTGGGATAAGTGTTATTATATGTATTGAAAATTAGCCAATTATACAGCTAGAATATGCCCAATAGATCAATTTATTGATCCACCATTAGGCTTAGCAAAACTTGTCCCGTTTGACCTAACTCAAAATCAATGTGTCTAGTCGAAGTTGATTAGGCTTTGGCCCAAACTCGAACCTTTTATTTTCAAAATTTTAGACTTCAATTCAAACTCAAGCTTGGACTCGAACTACCTTATTAAGCCTAGTCTGAAGTCTAAAACTCTGAAATGAAATGACTCATTTTAAGTAAAATAGCATGACATATTTCTAAATATTATAGGGTTATTATATTACTCTCGGTGATTAAATGTTTTCAAGTAATCTGGAATGTGAGGAATAGTAGAAAGTTTAAAGACAAATCTACTTCGATGATATCTCTTATAGAACTCACTACTGCCATCATAAAAGAGCAACTGATCATCAATCAGTTAAAACTACATTGTAGTAGAAGAATGGCCCTTGTATGGAGAATATAGCACTAGCCCTATCAAATCTGTCCTAAGTACTAGTTACTCAGTTCACAATGGAGAAATGAAATCCAATCACAGTTCACAACAGTTCCCATGTTTTATACAAGAATACTATTCATTACAGTATCCAAGGAACTAAATGAGGTTGTTCAATTCTGGACTCACTTGGAATTACTAAAATCTTCTCCTTTCTAGGTTGGGCATTGCTTGAAGATCCATGCTATTCATCCATATCCCTGTTATCAATAGATAAATGTTAAATCAGTGGAGATTTCAAGAAAAAAGAAAGGAAACTTTAAAAAATCTTCGAACTGTGTACCTTTTTTAGTGGATGAGATCTCCTCTCCGTTCTCCCTCTCTGGCTTGCCTTCGAAGTCCTTTTAGAAAATCAAATCATGATAAGTTGAAATCAGATTAGCCATACCTTAAACGACCATAGAGTTCGGATGTTGAGTTTGTTACCTGTGTTGATCTCCTTGTCTGAATTTGAGAATTGCTACATAGATTCAAGAAAGGATATAAAGAATGGAATCACAACTGACCTGAATACTATTACCTAATTCGAGACCTTCCTCACTGGCTTGTCTTCGAAGAACTGAGCCCTTAGAGAGTCTCCTCCCTCCTTCGAAAATAAAGCAAGAACTTAGCGAAACACAAAATGCGCTAATCACAAAAGCTTTCTGAGGTGGAGTTTGCTACTTGAGATGAGTCCTTATTTAAGCGAAGAATTGAGTATGAGATGATCCGTGGAGCCACCGCAAGCATCGCAATCAGAGCGTCATCTTCATCCTCCCAAATTGGGTAATGGTCGAAGATTCGAGAAAGATGAAGATCGTTTTATCCTCAATGTTAAACGACTTAGCCTTTAATTTGTTATGAATGGCACCGTTTTCTGCTTAACTTAGATATACTCAACAAGTAGGTCTATCTCACGTGGGAGAGACCCTCTCCAGATGTAAACTTCTCTATTATTTAATGAAATTTTCAATTTCTAAAAAATAACATTGTTTTTAGCTTTTAAGAATTTTAAAAAAATATATTTAATTGAGTTTGACTTGGGTTCGATAGGATTTCGAGCCACCGAACATGCTTGAAGACAGATTTTCGAGGCCGAGCATTTTGCTAAGCCTATTCATCATATTTATATAATAATGCTTAATATATTAATAATTAAAGTAATTGATATTTTATTATTTTTAGTTATTACATAATAACTAATAAATTATATATTTAATAAAAATTAATTATTATTATCTAATAATACTATCAATGAAATGTCAAAAAAAAAACTATCAATGATATTAATAATGATCAATATCTTTATATTTTTTTAATAATATGATAAAAAATATTACTATCTTAACGAAACTCGATTTAGCTCAATTCATATACAAGTTTAGGTAAAAATTTTGAGGGGATATTTGTACTTTCTGATATTTTTAAGAATTTATAAATGAAAAATAAATCTTACAAGTTGATAGTATTAAATCCGTATTATTTATAATAAATGTCTCTCTGATCTTAGACAACTAAAGATCAGAATTTAAATGGGCTTGGAGTTTGTTGATGCGCTCTCTAGGCCCACTTGAAATTTGCGTTAAGGAGATGGCCGGTTGTTTGAAATAAAGTCGTATTCAAATAATAGAATCTACTAATATTATAACACAAAAAATAATTTAGTAATTTCACATTTGTCATTTCTTCTCCATTCTCATCTACATATTCATTACATCATTTTGTTAAAGAAATTCAATAATTAAGTTGTTTTGTTAAAGAAATTCAATAATTAAGTTGTTTTATTCTCAATTTATTTATTCAAATATTGTCTTTTTTTGGTTTAAGAAAAACTCATTTGGTACCCACAACTTGCCAAGTCTCAAAAATGATTTTAAGTTGGAATACACACAATTTACCAATAGTCACATCACGTTTTATACCATTCGGAATCAGATTCATACCATATATTCAATCTAAAGGTATAGATGTGAGCAAAGCAACAAAGCTTCCAGTGGGCTTTTTTCCATACACAAAGCGTAATTCTTTATTACAAAATGATTGAAGTTGTTTCACCAAAGTTGCGTACACATATTTACAGTTTAAACGGTGTAGAGCGCTTCCATCTAATAAATTAAATCACACAAAGGAATAAAAAAATCTTATGATTTGATAACTAATTATATATGGCTTGTTATCATTTAATAGTATGTGCATTTATTAATATTACATGCCAATTTGACTAAGATTTTTTCTTAATAACATGCCATTACATTTTTGGAAAGATACAAAATCTTGACACTAACTTGATTTCATGCTTAATTGAGTGTAATTACCAGCTAAGCTTGTCTTTTTAAAAACTTTTTATATAGTATATATAATACTTTACCAAATCGATAACTTTTCTGTATCTTTTATACATATTCCACATTTCATAATGAATTGGTATACAAGTTTGGTTTAGACCATTTGGTAAGACTCACTAATGATTTCAAGTTGGAATATACAGAATTTACTAGCGGTTGCATTATGCGTTAGCCATTTATTTTCATACCATATATGTTAATAATTTGGTATGAACTTGAATAGTTTCCTCTAAATAAGGGTATTATGATGATCCTTACTATTACAAAAATTTTCGTAGACATCAAATTATACCAAAGTCGTTCTTATTCCTTTGCATGATAATCTCACTTAAGTCTGCATAAGTAAGACTTAGCCTTCCCACATGATTGACCAACAAAACCTTATTTTCAAATGCCTCACGACTCTTGAAATACGACTCTCAAACTGTTTAACTCTCACATTCGAGTAAAAATACTACAAACGTATTAAATAATCATAGGCAATAATAAACACACAAAAGTTATGGTAAAAACCACATTTTATTACTTCCCCAAGTGTACAAAGAAACACTCTCTCTCAATGTGTTTCCTTCCCCTCTATCTCTCCTCTCAAGAGCAAGGTTCAAATAAGTTATTTATAGGCAACTCTAGCTTTACAATTCAAAATCTTAATTGAAATGAACTAGCTAGATCACCTATATCCTTATTAGATTACATTACACTAACCAATTGGATGACATTCTCATCTAAATAGGTCTCTATATGATAGGATTTATGTACATCATAACTAACAAGATAAGAGATTGCTTTAATTAGGAATGATACATTCATATCTATGAAGAACTCTACTATCTTCAGATGATCCTACTACATTATCTTTATCTTTTAGAGTTGATGTGTATCTACTATAATCTTATCCGTCACATCATCCAAGATCTCCCCTTGATCTTTATCCATTGATGATAAATCATTTAAGCCCAAAGCCTTTCATAGCATATTGGTCCGATCCAATGTTTACTTATGTCAAGTCCATTAGTTATAGTCCGTCTATTTGAGCACACATTAAGTCCTTGCAGCTCTCACATGTCTCCTTCATACGTGTGATCTAACTAACCTTTAACTTAAGGTTTATCTCAAGTTATCTTTTGATCTCACATTCAAATCTTGCATCTCGACAAAGATTTTTGCCAATGTGCGCCAACGCTTGACAATGTCCATTATCAGTATAAAAAGACTAGTGTCCTATTTTTGGAGAACTAATTATATATTTTTCATTAAATAGTATATGCATTTATTAATATTACATGCCAATTTGATTAAGATTTTTTTAGTAAATATGTCATTATATGGTTGGGAACTTTCATGTTAAACGAGTGCATTTACTACCTAATCTTATCTTTTAAACTTCTTATATTGTATTTATAATACTTATACCAAATGAATAACTTTTATCACGTATCTTTTATACAATTTCAAATGTCAAAAATAAATAAGTATGAAAGTTTAAGGCTTTTCTTATGGTTGCAAATTGGAATTGCATCTTGAATCGAGTAATGATAGAGGATCAGCTACTATTTTTGATAACCTTAAATTATAACCCGTCATGACAAACAACACTATTATTAACTAGACACTAAAAACACTAATAAAAGATAAACAAAATGATTGTGTCTCATTTAAAATCACTAAGTTAGACGTTTACATAGACACCTTCTCTATTTTAGATTGTTAAATGACATTACACAACCTCCTGAAGCCCTTAACGAGGATGAAATTGTCTTCTTTTAACACCTCGTCCGCTTAAGTTGTGGCTCAAGACTTCATGTATATAGTGGATCGTTAAGTGTCAAAGCAACTATAACTTGGATCTGCTCACGTCACATTCCCTGTCGTCACTTATGGTTTTCCAAAACTGCCAAGATGGCATCCCGTATGGAAAATCTATCCACAAGGTCAACTATTCTTGTGTCCCCACAAATTTTAGATTATATAAGTCCATAGTGACGAAGAAGTCTGAATAACTCATTCAGATAATCTCCCTACCAAATAATTGAAATTGGATGGTGTTTGGTCTATCCCAATCATGCCTCCCCTTCTCCACAAAGAATGTGGAAGGAACCTTAAGTGTCAACTCCTAGTAAAAGAGCTCCACGATCTCGAAAAATATGTGTCAAGCACCTACGTTGATCAAATCCCTTATTCATTGGACTAACCACACCTGCTCCAACGCCTCCCGGTCTATGTTGCATCCTATGACAAATGTATTATCCCTCAGCAATTGATATTGCTTTTTATGTGTTGCAACATAACACAACAATATTAGAGGTCATGGGTGGGTGAACTGAGCGAGCCCCTCTCGAGTCTCTTGATGACCCCGCTCCTTGCTATCACTTATATGGTGCTTCCTTTTCACATCATGGTCTCGTCATTGTGTCTGAAACTTTAGAGAAGTGTGAGAAATTTGCAGATAGATTACAAGAAGGCCCTTTTTCGTACAATTAAAATTTATTATGCTCACTAATTTATTCAACATAAAAAGAACTACTAAAAAATTAAACTCATAAAATTACGTACAAATAATCTAAAACAACTAACTAAATAAATAAATAAAATAAAATAAACATTAAATAATTAGGAACATTAAATAATAAACTAATAAATTAAAATTAAAATTATTGTAATTAGCAATTGAAACTAACATAATTATTTAATTATGTTATCCACGGAGCTTTCGAGCTCACCTCCTTTCTTTCCTCCATCTCCAGGTATTGAGCAAGAGATCAAGTGAAAGTAAATCAAGACATAAATCCGAATTTGCATGTTTTGTTTCGTTTTGGAATAATTGATGTAAAACAAGGCTTCAAATGTATTTTGAGAAATTATTGAGTTTTGCATCTTTGTATTTTGAATATTGATGTTGATATTGTATTGTGGCTTTGCCATTGAAGTTGTAAAACTCTTAATTTATGATGATGATGAAATATAGACTTGTGTATGGATTTGAAATGTAAACTCATATATGGATGACTATGATGGATGTTGAGCATGAATGGTTGGTATATATGTATATATATATATGCACATTAGTGAGATATTCTGGAAAAGACACATAGGAATTTTGGATGTTGAGATGTAGCGTAATATGACAGCGTAATATGACAAGTCAAATGAGTTGAGATTTAAGAATGGATGATTGTGAAATTGGAATGTGAAATTGTCTATAAATAATGTTCAGTTGAAATTGGATATAATTGAAGAAGTGATCCATGTGAGTTGATGAACTTTGCATATGAATCGATATATATATAAGTGAGGAAATATGGACAAGAAAGATAGGAAAGTTATGATGATAATCATGAAATGTTTTTGAATAAATTGAAGTTGAGGGTTGAT
>JANZLX010000004.1:9528039-9541249 GCA_025531955.1 Erythroxylum orinocense | reverse complement strand
TACAAAAGAATCTTGGTACCTTATGACTAGATATATAATGCTCACACAAATAAAACCAAACTCTTTTGTTTTATTAACAATAAATATTTTCATTACAAAACTGTAACTGAAGAAGAAAAAGTTACATGTAAATACACTTGCTTTTCAGGGCATTATATTTACATAACTCCAACACCTTGTTCCATTGCATAATCCCTCAGTTGGATTTAAATTTTTTAGAAGCATGATTGGAGAGCCTTCTTTCAGCAAAAGCTTATCTGAAGGTAGGCCTTTGGGATTTGGATTGAGGAAATCTTGATAATCAACTTGGTGTCTTTGATCAACCATCTTGTCAAAACTCACATATGAATGGATATTTCCTGCTAATTTTTGAATCATGATGTCATTAATTTCATCAACACAACTATTTGTTGGACATAGCATGCATCTGTTTATCATCTGATATGGGTCGGATGAATATAAGCTTAGGTCAGGAAAGACGTTTTCCAATAACCTAATGAGGATAATTGTATATTAGAAAAGTGCAATAGTAATCGGAAAAAAGGATAGTAAATTGTTTAATGAAAAAAGTGCTAACCTATTAAGAGATTCATCCTTGTTGTCATAAGGAATAATGAGTTCATTTGGTAAGCATATTTGATCTTGTTCATCCATTGGCTCAGTGCGTTCTCCAACACGTAATAAGAAATCACAACAAATTGGATTTGAGACAGTTTTCATATTTGTCGTTAAAGAGAATTTAGAGATATGGGGCCAGAGATGTGAATTTAGAAGACTTGAATCAATGAGTTATTTCGTTGCTTGGTGAATCACTGGCAATGTTTGACGAAAGTCGCCACCGAATATAATAATTTTACCTCCAAAAGGTTGACCAGAGTTCATTATATCTTGAAGTAAGCTATGAAATGCTTCGATGGCTTCTCGTTTTGCCATGGAAGCCTCATCCTATAAAATAAGGCTAGATTGAAATATCAAATTTGCAACACTGCTTTGTTTGCTCAATTGACAAACTTTTTGCTTTGAGAAATCAAGGGGGATTTAAAATCTTGAGTGAGCTATCCTACCGCTTGGAAGAATTGAGGCAGCAACGCCTGATGTGGCGACAACGATTGCAATATGTCCTTGTGATCGTAAATTTTCAAGAAGAGCTCGATATAAGAAAATTTTTCCTGTTCCCCTTGGACCATCAATAAAATAACTTCCATTCGCTGAAGTGAGAACTAAATTCATTATTAAATCAAATATGTGTTTTTGATCGCTGTTCAGTTTTGATTGTAATAATAGGTCTTCTTCATCAATCTATATATTCATCTCACTTTGTACTTCCTTTGTTTGTTGTTGGCGATAATCAACACGAAACTAATGTTGAGTGAAATGATAGTCAGTTAAGCTTTTTCCCATTTGTTCCAGAGATTTATTGATATCTTGAAGAGCCATTTTTGTAATATCATCTGATGTATACATATTGCAGGAAGAATAAGCATACAGGTAGTCAGAACATAGGTCATTTCTGAAAGTTTCTCAAAGCTCTTTAGGATTTTTTGGCAAACAATAGAACAAGAGTGTAGCAAATAAAAGTCTAAGGGATGTTGGCATTTAAAAGAGCATAGCTTCCTCAAGTGTTTGTTGTATGTAAGAGTCAGATGCTAGCAATCCTAATTGCAGTGTAGCATCTCTGAAAGAGTTCATCTTTTGACCATCAACAGTTAACAAGTGGTCAAACGATGTTGGTCCTTTAATGTTTGTGAGCAATAATCTCAAGTAATACCTTTCTCCTTCTCGAGGGTCAACAGTAACTAATGGTCCAATGAATTTTCTTTACCTTCTTTCCAATCATGTTTTTATTTTTCGATTCCAAATTTTTTTTTGCAGGAAATCTATATACAAACATTTCATTTTCGCAACCTTTCAATTTGTTGAATTGGTCGCGAAAAATTCTGTGAGCATTGTTTTAGAGAAGTCAATATTTCTTAATAAATAAGATAAATTATCATCTTTTGCAAAGGAAACAAATTGTTGATCTGGGAGGTGAACTTGTAGTATATAGATGGATGGATTAATCTCTGCTAACTAAAATTCATATATGCACCATAAAGCTTCGGGGGATGAAATCCAACGACCTTCTTGGAAATTAGGGATTTCGTCAATATTACATGTGGTTTCTTGGTCGTTGACGCTAAAATTCACAAGGTCATAGCCCTTAAATACATATTTGTTTAAGTATTTAACAAGCTTGACAGTCGAACATATTTCAACATTAATGTGGCAATCAAGTAAAATCAGAAGGTACGGGTTATGAGGAACCACCCATCTATTATCAACCTCATGTCTGAAAATTTTGACTTTTCTTCCATTATCTCTCCGTCTATAGCATGGATAAGTGTCTTCACCATGGATAGTGAAAGGAGTAAAATCCTTGGGATAATGACTTTTGCATACACCATTTCTTATGCAAGGAAAATGTTTGTTCATAAAACCACAAGAACCGTGGATCATATGCTTAATGACAAGAGAATATAACCTGGAATTGTGATCAGGATTAGGTATTTCAGCTGATATGATTTGATCATAGGAATCTGGATTCAGGAACTTAAACTGTGGTTGGAGTATTAGTAGCAAATGAGCATGAGAAAATCCACGCTTTTGAAATTCAATAACGTAAACAAATGCGGCGAAATCTCCTAAAATTTATTTTTTGATCAACTCATTTTTTAGAATTTCAAATGTAGCTCTAAACACTCAGGATAATAAATATAGTCTGTCTTATGCCTTTCCATGGAATTTAAGATTCTCTTGTATTTCTTTCCACATAGGGTTGCAAGTGATAGTGAGAAAAATGTTTGGTTTGCCATATTTTTGCACCAGAGCCATTGCATCGAGATAACAGCGTTTCATGTTCGTTGGGCCACCGATAAATGAAGCTAGGAGGACAATTCGGCGGCCAATTGTAGAAGCTTTAGTTTGACCAACGTTAATGCTATCTAAAACACCTTAAAAAATTTCTGATCGTATCTTATTTTGTTTTTTCCTATGGAAGTCAAGGCGAGATGTTTCTATCTTTATATAAGAACCAACAACTAATTGTTAAAGTAGTCTTAAGTTATGGAGAAGTATGGATTCATCATAACTTCTGATTTGAAGTCGGTATCAATAATACTTTCTGGCAGTTAGTAGACCATGTTTAGAGTGTGCTTCTTGAGTAACTAATAATAGTAAGAAAAAATGATAAATTAATTTGTGTAATTAGATAATATTTGGGGAACAAGGGAATAAGCAGACAACTATCCTATGTTTTCGAGAGCGAATACTTCAGCTGGTTTAGTAAAAATGCAGAAAGGAGCAGTGCTTGTTTCATCATAAACATTGATCCTGTTTGTTTGTGGAATTAACTACTTAATGCAGATTCGCCCCGCGAAAATAAAAGTGGATATGAAGCGGGTCATAACATGCATAATAAGATTGAATTCTATAACTCAGACCTGAGTGACTATAGACTTGGATATGAGGAGATCTATCATGTTGTTCATGATAATAATAATAATAAGAAGAAAATTGTTAACTATAAAATTTTGATAATGAATATATAAATATAATAACATATAAATATTACTGATCTATACTAATTAATGTTAAGTCAAAATGATTTCATGATCAACAAATTTGATAAGAATCATATAATGATAATATTAGAAAGTGACGAATGAGACCAAGGAGGAAAAGCTAAATTGAGACGGAAGCAAAAGTCAAACTAAGACGAAGTGTAGAGACAAAAGTAAGACGAAGTGGAGAATCAAAAATAAGATGAAGCGCGGAGACAAAAGTAAGAGGAAGTGCAAACACAAACGTAAGACGAAGCGGAGAAACAAAAATAAGACGAAGGATCAGAAGAGTTAACGGTAACAGGGTCGTAAGTAATTTCTGTCATAAGAAAGTTTTGAGAATACCACCTACTCTAGAAGTCTCTTGACGTACCCTGACATAAAAAAATTAGACAAAGCACAGAGGCAAAAGTAAGAGGAAGTGCAAACACAAATATAAGATGAAGCGGAGAAGCAAAAATAAGACAAATGGTCACAAGAGTTAACGATAATATGGTCGTAAGAGTTAACGGTAATAATAAGGGTAGTAACAGCTGGTAATTTCTGTCATAAGAAAGTTTTGGAGGGAAAACGTCTCAAAGCCTTGAAAATACCACCTACTCTAGAAATCTTTTGACATACCCTGACATCGACTTTTGAAGAAATCTCAACAAAAACTTTTCATTATTCTGTTTGAAAATCAAACTTTCCCTTACTTTCACTCTCAACTTGAGAAACCAACTTCACCTCTTTCAGAAATACATTTATGCATTCAGTTATTTGCTAACCACAGAAAAAAAAATGAAGCAATCGATGACTACTACAAGACTGGTTGATTTTGAATCCTTGAAGAAGAACCAGATGGATATAGAATCGGAGATTGTAGCAGCCGGATGGAAGAAGTTCTTCAAGATAAACGAGGCAGTCTACACGAGCAAGGTATACGATTTCTGGAAGAACGTTGAGACAGTTGATAATACTCTAGTGTCAGTTGTAGACGGATTGTCGCGTCACGACAATCAAGAAGGCTACTGAGTGTGCATATGTAGGATTAAAGCTTGCTCACAAGGCTAAATGGATGACTTAAGCTGGGGCGGATGAGATTCAGATTAACCGGCAACTATATGGAAGTAATAACCCAAAGGAGAAGAAGGCCTCAAGTCTTGTGCCAAAGGCTAGGGTTTTACACTTACTTCTCTTTCATTGTGTTCTGCAAAGAACAGGATCAAGAAATCTGGTGACGACGTTAGATGAGCAATGTTTACATCATCTACTCAATCACCACTTCATAGATCTTCCATATCTTATCTTCCATTATGTCATAAAGCCGAAGAAAGACTGGACCGACCTAGCATATGGGATGATGTTGATAAGAATCTTCAAAAATTCTGGAGTTCGCCTGCAGATAGGGAACAGGATGAAGATAAATATCAAAAGCAACATCAATGCTTCAACTATTAACAGAATGGGCTTGAAGAATTTGGAAACAAAAGCAACAGATTCTAGCCAGGTATGAAAGACGGAGAGCCAAACGACCTTGAAGAGGAACGGGGAAACATTCCTCTCGGAGAAACCCAAGCAGGCAAAAAGGTGGTCTAGAGTACGAACCGTACATCAACAAGAGGAAAAGAAAACAAAAGAGTTGAGTCAGGGTGGAGACTCTGAGACGCAAGCACTGGAGGCTAGAATTTCAGAAGTTGAGACTAAAAATAGTTTGGAATTTCAGAAGAAGAAAATTCAACCTCAACAACAAACTCCTTGAATGATTGGAGAGAAAAGGAAGCAAAAAAGAAGTGAGAAGAAGAGCACCACTTCTGTTGTTCAACAGAAGAAAAGGACAGTTGAACACAGTCGAGCACAACTAAATCCTTCTCATCCACTAAGAAAAGAGGATTTAAAAATGAAAATTATTGAAGAAGCTCAACTTGTGAGGAGTACCATCTCTCTAATGATTAGAGAAACCCCAAAAAGGTCAGTCAAGGTACAATTTGAACCAATCTTGGTAAATAGTGCTACAACACATCTGTTGAATGATGCAGATATAAGGTTATATAGTGTCCTGCTAGATAAGAGAACCAGACCATACCCCATATAGATCACAAAGTAGAGGTACACTATATTTCTAGCTACAAAAATAATTGTGATCATGATTGTACCTGACGTACAACCAAGACCTTACATTGTTCGCAATGTCGAAAAGGGGAAGAAGAAAATGTACCCTGATGAGATGAGGGGTGATTTGACGAAAGATGAGGTTGTAGATGAGTTCAAAAACATAGATGAGGCATGCTTTGCAGTTCAGCAGAGAGGAACCCATGTCTCCTATTACATTTCAAAGGCATTAGGAAGTAATTGTGGTCGTCCAACCACTGAGGAAACTTATCAGGTAGTTGGCAGAATTACAGAAGGGTAGTACAGATCCATAAAAATTGGAGATGTTATTTTGAACATAAAGACTCTTGTGCACTTAATTATGCACATTAGAACCTTGAGTTCTATGTCTTCCTTTGGAGAAGTACTGCACCTATTTGGAAGACAAGTTCTAAGACTACCCAGACCTGATGACCTTAATCTTCCAGAACTAAACTTATCTTTCCAACCTCCCACCTTTGTAATCATTGGACCAGATGTCATATCTTCAGACGCATATACTACTACTATCGGTACTAAAGCAACACAATAGAAGCACGATGATAAGGTTGATGATCCCTGTCTTTCAGTGAGTGACTTGTATAAGGAAGTGCAACATATACGAGAAGACATGAAGTCACTCCACACCGAAATCAAAGAAATGTTTTCTGTAGTTATGAAACATCTTCAGTCATGATCTTCTTGATCAATAACAAATAGGGAGAGAAAGGCCAAAATAAGAAAGATAGGCGGAGAAAGGATAGAAAGGTAAGAGATAAGAAGAGAAGAGAAGAACAGGAGAAGAAGAAGAGAAATGTATTGAGGTAATCAAAATATTTTCTTGTTTTAATTTCGTTTGGCAAGATTTTTTTTTTCAAATTGTATACAGTCTTATATTGTATATCGTATTAATAAAACTTTTTTTCTAAAAACTTTAATTATTTGTTATCATCAAAAAGGGGGAGATTGTGAAGCAAAAATAAGACGATTGATGATTCTGAAGGAAATCAAATAATAATAAAATTAGAAAGCGATGTATCATTTCGGTAAGGTCGAAGAAAACTAAGATGAAGCTGTGGAAGCCAAAATGAGAAAAAGCAAGGAGAGCTAAACTGAGACAGAAGCACAAGTGAAACAAAAATAAGACGAACCCTGGAGACAAAAATAAGACGAAGCGTGGAGACAAAAGGAAGAGGAAGTGGAAACTAAGTTGAAAGGGAAACTAAGACGAAGCAGTCGAGTTAAGAAAAATGTTCCTTATATTAAGATACAAAAGTAAGACGAAGCGGAGGAGCAAAAATAAGACAAAGCGCGGAGACAAAAGAAAGACGATGTGCACAGACAAAAGTCCGAAAGTGAGACGGAAGCACAAGTGAAGCAAAAATAAGATGAACCGTGGAGAGAAAAATAAGAAGAACCGCAGAGACAAAAGATAGAGGATGTGGAAACTAAGATGAAGTGGAAACTAAGACGGAGCAGTTGACTTGAGAAAAAGTGAGACAAAATAAAAGTAAGACGAAGTGCACTGAGAAAAGTAAAACGAAGCGAAAACTAAGGGGGCGTTTGGTTTAAGGGTTTGGGAATGAAAGAATGGAATAATTGCAAAAGATAGTGTTTGCTTTGAAGTTTTCAATTCCAAGGGAATAGAATTATTTCATTAAATTTGGGAATCTACTAAACCCTTCAAAGGGGGTGGGTATCAAGTTTTCATTCCAATCTAGTGGTTACTATTTATACCCCTCCCCCATATAAGAAATTTTTATTCATCATCATCATCATCTTGTTCATCATCATCATCACCATCATCACCATCATCATCATCATCATCATCATCATCATCATCATCATCATCATCATCATCATTATTATGATTATGATTATGATTATGATTATTATTATTATTATTATTATTATTATTATTATTGTTGTTGTTGTTGTTATTGTTATTATTATTATTATTGTTATTGTTATTATTATTATTATTGTTATTATTATTATTATTACTATTGTTATTATTATTGTTGTTATTGTTATTATTATTATTAATAATTTTGTTAGTATTGTTATTATTATTATTATTAATTATATTATTATTATTAATTATTATTATTAATTTTATTATATGAAATTAATTATCTTATTATTATTATTATTATTTACTATTATTATTAATTTTATTATACGAAATTAATTATTTTATTATTATTATAAATTTTGTAATAATATTAATAATAATTAATTATTGTTGTTGTTATTATTATTATAAATTTTGTACTTATTATTATTATTATACAAAATTATTTTTCTTATTATTATTTTTATTATCATTATTGTTTATAATTATAAAGTCGTTTGACTGGCTCTTGGGCTATTCAATTTTGAAGTTATTGAAAACTTGTAGCTACTTCAATACTTCGTTCGGTGTTTATGTTTAAAGCAATTTGATTTCTAAGGATATAATCATCATAACGTGAAATTGTACATGATTATAAAATAATTTTTTCTTTTTATTTTTTTATAGTAAATCCATGTTTATAATATTATTGCTCATTCTGTGAGCATTCATATTCGTTAACATAATAGCTACCTTTAATTTCAATGTAAAACATTAATTTCAATGTGAGCACTCATATTTTGATGTTGTTTTATGCTTTATATTTCATTTTAAATATGATATGAAAAAATGCTATTATATTATCTTTCATTCCCATTAATTCAACAAACCAAACAATATTATTGGTATTAATACAGAAACCCATGTTACAAACCAAACATTATTTTTTATTTTTCATACTCATTCTCATTCTCTTCTACTATTATACCTATATCCATACCTAACTCTGTGCTCAAACCAAACACCCCCTAAGTCATATTAATTGATCATTATTTATTAAATGCATAAAATCTGCTAGTTATTGTACATTGGTTGATTGTTATCAGTTGACCATTGTATTCCTTGAAGAGATATTCGTTGATTATAGTATTATATTGATCGACCAATGGGCCAACAAATTCACAAGTTGCACATTTAATTAAAACTATATTGATAAACCAATTCCCCTATAAACATAATTTTAATAATTTCAAATGCTCAAAATTAACTTGTTTAATACAATTATAATTAAAAAAACTTTTAAAATATCTCCAAAGTTTTTTCTTTTAAAGGGAAAAGTTTTGATACCTCTCGATGAATGAAAGAACTCGTGTTAGGATGTAAAATGAAATGCTTATACATAGTTACCCTTTAAGATTACTGAAGTAACAAAATAAGATTACAATTAACATTATAAAATATAGAATGATTTAAATATGCCTTCATCTTCTTTTGTTATTGACTTGATCTTCATTTAAAGGATTGTAAACTTCAATTATGCTCTATCATCTTTATAAACTATCTTCTTAAGATATGACTACATAACTCATAGCATTATTTAAATTTATAATCACCAAAACATCCATTGTAACTTCTCTTGATAAAACATGTTCAATTTAAACTTTGAATATACAAAATCTTGACCAGGTTATATTTTTGTCCGTTAGGTATTATGTCAGTGTTAACGTGACACATATTTTTAATTTTTAATTAGACATGTAAATCCCACCATATCACGTGTATACTATGTAGCATGTGAGAGATGCTTATTTTAATTAAATAAAAATAATTTTATTTATGACTTTCTAATATTTATTACTCCAACCTAACTCTAATAGCCCTAATTCAATGAAAATAACCTAATTCAGCCCTAATTTAATAAAGAACACCCTAATTTACTTAAATAACAAATAACAAAATAAATGTCATTTCTTTTTTCATGTTTTTTTTTGTCCATTGCCATGGTGATGAGCTTTTTTAAGAAATTGGATTAAACTCGAGCATGCTAAGATCTTTAAGATTTTTAATCACTTCTAAAATATCATCCAAGTGAAAACACTGATGAATTATAGTGAATGGCTCCTCCTCATTCCTCTTCAAGTTATCGTCTTCAATTAACATATGTCTAATCTTACCAGAGGACTTCGAGAATGATTGATCAATTTAACATTTAAAGATTGCCCCAGGTATGGTCAGCTCAGAAAGACTTTTGTAGATGGATAGTTCAAAGCAATCCTGTTTAATCTCTCAGTTAGCTGAGCAAAACCCTTAACCATTTAACTGGAGATGATCAGACCTTCCTTAGAAGCTTCTTTCAGTAGCTTTAGTACTAGAGGTTCGACAACTTGAATCTCCATAGCAATAAACATAGCTCTCTTTACAACCTCGCAATGAAAGAATGAAACCCCTAATTCCCTAGTCATGCGATTTTCAAATCAAGTCAGGCAGATAGATTGTTGGAAATGAGAAGATGGTCACCAAAGATAGAGAATTAGGGATATTCAACCAACATGAATGGAGAAATTAGCCAGAGAAATTAATTTTTTAATTAGGATTAAGTTGGATTATTTTTTTATTAAATTAGGATAATTATGATTAGGTTGGAGTAATTAGAGATTATGAAATTTTAATTAATATTAATTTATTTAACTAAAATGAGTATACCCCCATATTATGTAATATACACGACATAAACATGATTAATAGAAAATAACAATATAATTTGGTCATAAAAATTTACGATAGTCTAATTAAATCTTAATATCACTAATTAGATAATTCAAGCAAGCTCTTGCCACGCTGGCGATCCGCTCCAAACCAGAACAAGTTTTAACATTTCCCGCTCAAATTCAAAAATTCCTTGCCATGTTGGCGATCCGCGAGAAACCCAAACTTTCCATTCAGAACTCTCCTGTACTTGCCTATATATTTTGTAATAAGAAAATACAAAGCGTCTCATCTCCGTAAAACATCTTTTTAACTCTAGCAAGGCGGGACAACCATGAGCTCCACAGGTAGAGGCAAGCCAAAGGCCAAGTCAGTCACCAAATCCCACAAGGCGGGTCTTCAGTTTCCGGTGGGTCGGGTCGCTCGGTTTCTCAAAAAAGGCCGCTATGCCCAGCGGGTCGGTTCCGGCTCTCCCGTTTACCTTTCTGCTGTCCTTGAGTATCTCGCAGCCGAGGTCCGCTGATTAATGACACTGTTAATAATGTCTACAATCGGAATGCTTGTCAGTTTTGTAATCAACCTTCGGGTATTTTGTTTTGGTTTTCTTCAGGTTCTGGAGCTTGCTGGAAACGCAGCAAGGGACAACAAGAAGAATAGGATTGTCCCGAGGCATATTCAGTTGGCTGTACGAAACGACGACGAGTTAAGCAAGCTTTTGGGGTCTGTTACTATCGCAAATGGGGGCGTCTTGCCTAATATTCATCAAACCTTGTTGCCTAAGAAGGCTGGGAAAGGAAAGGGCGAGGGTGACTCAGCATCTCAGCAGTTTTAAATCAATGTTTGAAATAAAAGTAGTTTCTAAGCTAGATAGGAATCGATAGTTAATCGAATTGCTTATGGTTTGCCCTGTAAATCCTTTTTTTTTTTTTTCCAGTTATGAAATGCTTCATCATTATTTCATTTCACTTCTTCGGATTTATGCTTTTGTCTGCAATTATTGAGTAACATGTCACTGTGCTATAAGTTTTGGTTCGCATTGGGCCGACAAGAACAAAGTCCATCAATCTGAAGGTTTCGCGATGGCAATCCGTGCTATTAATTTCTAGCTAATAAAAACAGTTCTCGTCTTCCGTGTGTGTCTATATATACACACAACACACGCGCGCGCGCGCACAAACAAATAAAGTGCCACCTTCCATCTAAGTACAAGAAACGTTCGTGTAGTCTTCTTCCAATCGGTTTCGTTAGTGTTGAGACCTCTAAAAATGAGTTCTGGAGCATCGACAAAGGGAGCCAGAGGCAAGCCCAAGTCTTCGAAATCTGTTTCCAGGTCTCAAAAGGCCGGTCTACAGTTTCCCGTTGGCCGTATCGCCCGTTTCCTTAAAGCGGGCAAGTACGCCGATCGCGTAGGCGCTGGTGCTCCGGTCTATCTCTCCGCCGTGCTTGAGTACCTCGCTGCTGAGGTCTGATTGTCATTGTATAATGATTGTGCCTTTTCCTTTTGCTATTCCTTTCATTTTCTTTCGTCCGTTTGGTTTTGGTCAAGATGATTGAGGTTTTTATGGAACGGAAAGTTTTCAGGTTTACGATCTCTGATTGTGTTGTTCGCGTAGGTTCTAGAACTTGCGGGCAATGCTGCGAGGGACAACAAAAAGAATCGAATTGTGCCAAGGCATATTCAGCTTGCTGTGAGAAATGATGAGGAGCTCAGCAAGCTTTTGGGAACTGTTACCATTGCTAATGGGGGTGTTTTGCCCAATATTCACCAGAATCTTCTTCCCAAGAAAATTGGTAAAGGAAAGGGTGATATTGGTTCTGCATCACAGGAGTTTTAGGGTATCTTTTTGCGGGTTTTGTTTGGAAGATCTTATGTGAAATGGAGAAGCATGTTTTCGGTGATTTTCCTTTGATTGGTTTTATCCGTGTAAACATTTGAGGATTTTGTGCTTTTTGTTCGGTTTAGGATTACAGTGTTTTTCTGATATACCATCTACTGATGCCTTTGCAGAGAGTATGTATGCAGTGGTTGTACTTTTTAACGTAATGGTTACATTGTACTTAACGTTGTTATGTTGCCTTGTATGATAAATATGGATTGTTAATCGATAACTTCTTTGAGGGTTGATGTATTTTGCCATTTTATAACTCAAATATCAGATGACCTCTTTGTTGTATTGGTATTGAGAACTTCAGCATGTGCAGTTAGATAATAGAATATTTGATTAGGTAAATGTGTTTAGAACATATTGCGGTGCTAGATGAGAAAATTTCTGAACATTGTGGGATTAAATTGAAGCTATTGTAAGATTAAATGTGGTAGTGATGTAGTTGATAGTTTACAGACCTGGGTAGTTATGAACTGTAATTAAATTAGCTTAGACTTTCTTTGGCATGTGTTTCTTTTTCAACGTTTGTAAATTTAACTAATAACAATTGTGGGAAATTTTAATTAAGATGCTTGAGTCAACGTAGATTGTTTGAGAAGTTGGTTTATTGCTTCAGGAAATTCTGGGAACCATGAAATAATGAACATGTTGATGACCCACCAAAAGTTCTTAGTTCTGCTAGGTCCTGTAGAGAACAGCAGCCAGATTTTGTATTGTTGTATCTACTGTCGGATGAAATTTTTGGTTACCTATACTTTTGAGAGGGAAGACGATGTAATGTTTGGAAGAGTGTTCTCTTGGTAATCATAATCCTCAATTGGACAGGAATCACTTTGATATATGAGCAAAGTATGTTATGCTCTATCAAATTTGTTGAATTGGTGCAACTTAGAGGAAGTTAGATTTATTAAGTTAATTGCTATCGAATCCCATTACTTCAGGTTCGTCATGTCCTATGGTTTTGTATAACTTCAGATTGTAATTTTAGGACTGTGATGTTGTTGAACATGGAGAATGTTATTAGTTCATGAAAATGAGTCAATTTATAGGTGCAATAATGAAGTTTTGGGTTTGAT
>JANZLX010000004.1:9508250-9527939 GCA_025531955.1 Erythroxylum orinocense | reverse complement strand
TCTTGAAGCTGTCCAAGCCCAACTTCAAGGGTTTCAATTCGTTCCTTGTTAGTTGCCATGGCTCTGATACCACTGATGGGTCCCAGTCAAAGCCAACAAAAGGAATAGAGTTTGAGAGTAAGATAATTTCTATTTTTTTTCGTACCCTGCTGCCGATACAAGTAGAAATAAATAGAAATAAATTGAAACAACTTTGTCCTACTCTTAAGGCCACTAACGCCACTAACGACACATTGCTCCACAAATCAGATAACAAGTTGACGTATCCTCTAACAATAAAATAAAACAAAAACACATGCAAAAACAAACAAACTTAGCAGCGGCAGTGCACACGTTCTGCAGCAATAAAGGTCCACGTTCTGCAGCAACAAAAGGCCACGTTGCACCTCATCAACCCAGATATTTTTTATTCTGGATAGGCACCCTTTTAGACCTACGTGGCTTATCATTGCACCCCTCTTTTAGAGGAACCTTGTCCTCAAGGTTCAAATTGAGAAACCTGTCGGCAAGTTCTTCAGTATTTTCCCAAGTTGCCTCTTCGGTTGGTAAATGTTTCCACTGAACAAGACTTTCCTGCACAAGGCGTGAGCCTTTCTTAACCCATCTTGTATCTAGTATTTCCTTTGGCGCCAAAAGAATGTCGCCATCATCTGTTAATAGCGGCAATTTCGTTGGCACAGGAACTGTACCACCAACGTGTTTCTTAAGCAGCGAGACATGGAAAACCGGATGGATTTTGTAGGCTAACTTTCCAAGTTTAGCTTCAATCGGAAAAGGCCCATAGTAACGACTGGTTAATTTCTGGTGAGCTCTCCTGTACACAGAGTGTTGGCGATAAGGTTGCAATTTAAGATAAACTAGATCACCCACCTGATATTCAACATCTTTCCGTTTTGAATCAGCTAGTTGCTTCATTCGATTGGCCGAACGAGACAGGTTGGTCTTGAGCTGCTGCAGAATTTCATCTCTTGTGGCTAAAGTTCGATCCACCTCATGAATAAGAGAGTGACCCATGTCGCACCGTGGTATCGTCGGTGGGGGTCGGCCATATAATGTTAAAAAAGGAGTCATCCCAATAGAAATATGATAAGAGGTATTATACCAGAATTCTGCCCAGGGAAGATAAGAATTCCATTTACGGGGTTGTTGAGATGCAAAACAACGGAGATATTGCTCAAGACATCTGTTTATTACTTCAGATTGGCCGTCAGTCTCAGGATGATAAGAGGAGCTCATGTTGAGTTTAGTTCTCGACATCTTAAAAAATTCACGTCAGAAATGGCTAATAAAAATTGGATCGCGGTCACTGATTATAGACTTGGGCATTCCATAAAGTTTAACAACAGTGTCCACAAATTTTTCAGCAACCAATTTGGCAGTATAAGGATGTGACAAAGCCAAGAAATGGGCATATTTGCTAAGTCGATCAACCACCACAAGAATAGAGTTTTTGCCGTTAGACAATGGGAGTCCTTCAATGAAATCCATAGCTATATCGACCCAAACTAGGTGAGGAATGGGCAGTGGTTGGAGAAGACCCGCCGGCGATGTAGTTGATGCCTTATTTTTTTGGCAAATAGCGCATGAAGCAACATGTTACTGGATCATTTTGTGCATTGATGGCCAGTAGAACTGTTGGGCAACTCGTTTGTATGTACGCAAAACACCAGAATGTCCCCCACAAGGTGAATCATGAAATTCATGTAAGAGCTGAGAAGTTAAATTAGAATTGGGTGGAATTACCACACGGTTCTTGTAATGAATTAAACCATTTCTCCACAAGTACGGTTTGCCAGGATTCTCTGTTGCCAATTTGCCAATGCGAAGCATATAAGGATGAGTTGTAGCCGCAACCCTTATATCATCCCAGAAAGACGTTTGTGAAGTAAAGAGAGTGTGAAGGCTGGGGCTGCCAACAACTCGTGACAAGGCATCTGCTACTGAATTCTCCCGACCCGGCTTGTAGATGAATCATATCCTAGCAATTTGGAAACCCAGTTCTGCTGCTCCGGAGTGACAATTTGCTGCTCCATCAAGTACTTTAGAATGCGTTGGTCAGTTTGAATGTAAAACTTACGGCCTAGCAAATATGGCCTCCATATGCGAATAGCTTGGATAATTGCCAGCATCTCTTTGGCATATGTTGACCATGACTGCTTTGAAATCCCCAGAGCTTGACTCATAAATGCTATGGGTTTGTCTTGTTGAGATAAGACAGCACCAATGCCATTATTGGAAGCATCTGTTGTAATGACAAAAGAAACATTGAAATTAGGCACATCAAGAGTTGGGGTGGTAGTCATTGCTTGTTTCAAGGCGAAGAACAATTCTTCTGCTTCATCCGACCAAGCAAATTTTCCCTTTTTTAGCAAGTTGGTTAGTGGCCGGGCAATCACTCTGTAATTACGAACAAATTTTCTGTAATAACCTGTGAGACCTAAAAAACCACGTAATTCAGAGACATTAGTAGGTCTAGGTCATTCAAGCATTGCCCGAATTTTTCCTTGATCCACCATAACACCTTCATGAGAAACAATATGACCCAAATACTCAATCTGTTCCTCGCCGAATGCACATTTACTGAGCTTGATGAAAAATTTGTGATGCCTTAATATTTCAAAAGCCAATTTAACATGTTCAAGATGCATGTTCCAGCTGGGGCTATAAATTAAGACATCATCAAAAAACACTAGCACAAATTTACGCAAGTGAGGTCGAAATATGGAATTCATGATAGCTTGAAAAGTTGAGGGAGCATTACATAGCCCGAAGGGCATTACCAAATACTCATAGTGGCCATTATGTGTCCGAAAGGCCGTTTTATGTATGTCTTTAGGGTGAACCCGTACCTGATGAAATCCTGATCGAAGATCAAGTTTGGTAAAATAAACAACCCCATGGAGTTCGTCAAGCATGTCATCAACTGTGGGGATTGGAAATCTGTCCCTAACAGTTACAGTATTAAGAGCTCTATAATCAGTACAGAATCGCCAAGATCCATCTTTCTTTTGACTAATAGAACAGGAGAAGAAAAAGGACTTGTGCTAGCCCGGATAAACCCCAGTTTTAACATGTCATGAACTTGTTTTTCAATTTCGGCTTTTTGAAAGTAGGCATACCTATAGGGACGAACATTGACGGGGTCTGTTCCTTCTTTCAAGTTGATGTGGTGATTTATTTCCCTTTCCGGAGGAAGTTCGTTTGGGTGTTGGTAAATATCTGCAAATTGATGAAGCAAGCTTTGCATATCTTGATGGATGCCATCTGGCAATACATCTTGTGGAGTTTGCAAACATATTGCAAAAATAGAGCTGCCATGTCTTAGTTCCCTTGTCATCTCCTTCAAGGAATAAGATTGTATTGGTTGGTTGTCGATCCCTTTTAGGTGATGATGCTGGCCATTCCACTGGAAGTCCATTGTCAGTTGCTTCCAATTGCAATTTACCGTTCCCAATTGCTCAAGCCAATGAATTCCTAACACCATATCTAAACCCATTATTGGTAAAGAATACAACGTAACAGTAAAGGGTATACCTTGTAGCAAAATTGGAACATTTTCAAATTTCTCTTTACAATGCAGGTGACCTCCATTAGCAACTTTCACATTAAATGGTTTTGTTGGGGCTGCTGGCAACTTGAGAAACCCAGCTATCTTTTCATTGATGAAGTTATGAGTTGAGCCGCTATCAATGAGAACAATTAGCTCAGAAGATCCAACCTTGGCCGAAATTCTCATGGTACGAGTTGTAGACCAACCCGAGAGGGCATGTAATGAGATTTCGGATCCGTCAACATCTGTATCATCATCATCCTCCTCTTCAGATTCAATTTCGCCATCAAGAAGAAGCAATTGTGGTTTTGAACATCTATGCCCAGGAGTGAATTTCTCATCACAATTGAAACAAAGCCCTTGTGCTCAAGGTTTCTGCATCTCGTCCCATGTAAGACGCTTTATCGGAGCGGTTGCCTTATTCTTTGTCAGAAACGAAGTGCTTGATAGGTTATATGGGCGAATTGCTTTCTTTTGCCGAAGCAATTGCTCATCCTTCATGCGGGCTAAGCTGATAGCTTCCTTTAATGACTTTGGTTTGAACATTCTAATGCCATCTGCGATCTCCGGCTTAAGTCCGCCCATGAATGTTCCCACTAAGGCTCTCTGGGTCCATCCCCGCACCCTATTTCCAAGTCGCTCAAATTCCCTTTGATAATCTCTCAAGGAGCCAATTTGACGTATTTTAGATAGAGATTCGTCAAAGTTTTCATAATCCGTGGGGCCAAAGCGGGACCACAATTCTTCAACAAAAATTTCCCACGTAACCTCCTTCTCTTCTTCTTGGTAAGCTCGACGTAGCCATTGCCACCACTGGTTAGCTTCTCCTTCGAGGTGATAAGAAGCCAAAGACACCTTTAGTGAGGCTAAAGTTCCCTGATATTCAAAAAATTGATCCACTCGGGTGAACCATTCTGTGGGATCGTCACCGGAATATTTAGGAAATTCAAGTTTCGCTAGCTTAGAAGAAAACGTTGGCCTCCCTCCATCTCGAAATTCTTCTCTGTTAGCGCGAACCTGGCTGTTACGATCGCCTGTGCTGCTGGCTCCATCTCTGTTAGGAATAGCAGTCTCAGAAAACTTTGATATTGCTGTCTCTATCTGTTGCAGTTTATCGGCAATGCCCTTTTCCATCTGACTCACACTATCTTGAAGCTGTCCAAGCCCAACTTCAAGGGTTTCAATTCGTTCCTTGTTAGTTGCCATGGCTCTGATACCACTGATAGGTCCCAATCAGAATAGAGATAGTATTTTACTTCGGGCAAGAATTGAGCCACAAGAATTCTCTTAGGGCGAGAATCAAACCACAAATTTCATTAATTTTCTTCCCCTTTTCATCTGATTCATTGAAGCATTTAAATACAAAGAGAGAGCTACTAAAGCTCCTTAATTTTAGGCCTCATTCTAATCCCACTAACGCAAGTGCTACACTAAGATAATGGAAATCAACTAACTACCTAATTCCTATTTTTAGGCAAGTAAATATCTGACTTATTCTACTATCTCATAATATGTAGTCTATCAGATGCCATCCTGAGAGCCCTGTGTTGGTTTTGCTATAATCTGGTTTAGCCATGCCCCAATCCCTGGAGAAAGAAACTGAGTTGATTTCGGTGATATTCTCTCCCTTTTGTAAAAGGAGTTGACCCTCCTTGTATATTTTTCTGTTTTGGTTTGATTTTCTTGTTTCGCTCATTAATTATGCAGCTATTGGTGCACGAGATTGACTGTAGTTGTAGTTGTTGTATAAACGGAATTGCTTTAGAAAGGGTAGGATTAGGGTTTTGTTATTTTGTACAATAGACCGGGGGAGTTAAATCTAAACTAATAATATGATTATACTTTGAAGAAAAAGGATGCACTACCACTGACAATGGGTATGAATATTATTTTGCACCGGTCAAAAAATGATATTTCTGTATATTGTACCAGTTACGGGTGTCAGTCAGTATCGACATTTTCACTGGGTATCGATTAGTAGCTAAAATAATTAGCCGGTACTCGAAATATTGGTATTGATTGGGTAAGATTTGCATTTTATAAAAATTGAAGGACCAAATTGGAAAAAAATATAAAACACGCTAATCTAACTCTAGCTTAGTCTCTCTTAATCTCAAATCTAGTGACTCACCAACACTTATTGCTTTACTCTTTGCTCTCCAGTTTTTGGGTATCTCAATCTCATTTTCTCCATTTTAGGCTTTTAGCTCTCCACTGTCGGCGACACTTCAACCTCTAGCTCATTTTCTCCATTTTTGCTGTGAGAAAAGTTGTCATTAACATCTTTCTACGATTTTTTTAACATATGAACATCTTAACAGGTTAGAGAATTTAAACGTTCATGACTTACTTAAGCAGAAGTAGGAGACTTTATGTATATATATATATATAGAAACCATACCGGTTTCCTTATAACATGCCCATTTTATGTTTTCTTCGCTGGAGCTGCAGTCAGGTCATCGTTCCTTTCCTCAACCCTCAGCACTGCCATCAATTACCCAGTGACTCAGTCTTTAGCTCTGTCTTTGTATAACATTATAATTCTTAGGTTGTTTATGTGTGGACATAAAACAATTGTGGCTTTTAATTTTATGTCTAAATGACGACTTTTGTAGTCTCTAAGATCAACAAAAATGATTGTTGGTTGAGTACTTAGTGTTGAGTTTGTTGATTCTTGACTATATAGTTTAGATTTTGGAATTATTTAAATGATTGTGGAATAAATTGCTAGTTGAAATTTGAGATTATTATATCATTCTAAAATAAATTATTAATTAAAATTTCAGATCTCGAATACATTATTGGTTGACATTTGATTATTTGAGATCATTACAAAATAAATTATAATACTTTAGATGATTTGCTTCCATATAGGTTATAATTATAAAAGCATACTTATTTTTGTAAAATAGTCATTATTGGAATGTGCAATTGTGCATTGGCAAAGAAAAATATAGGAAACAAGAAATTGACGTGCGCTTTGAATGTAACTATAGATCAATTTTCATGTTTATTCTACAAATATTTATTTGACTTTTTAACATGTCCACTCCTCATTTAAATTGTTTCCTCTATATTAATAAAGAATTTATTTGGACATTTTATGTTATATTTATAACTCATTAACGTACTACGAATATGGTAGTAAAATTTCGAATACATTAGTTTTTATGAATTTTATTTTTTAAGTATATGGTATATGGTTAATCTTATAATTAAGTAATGATGGTAAATGTGGATATCCTAAACTCATTATAGGTTTCAACGAGTATAATTGGTTTATTGTTTTATTAGACATTAACATTATATATAGAGAGAGATTCAGGAATATTTGATGATCCAATTATTCTATATTAGCTTCTAGTATGAAAAACCATATTATTTGTTAGTATTGCAATAAACATTTGAAAAGTGGAGGAAATCACCAAATTAAAAAAGCATTTAGTTCCAATCAAGGTTGGCGTAGAGTCTTATAAGAAAGTTCATCATAACGCGAAATAATAGATGAAAACTTTACGTGCAGAATATCAGAATGACAAAGACAGAAGGTAAAGAATATAAGTACGAAATTAATAGTGAAGGTTTTTTTTTACGATAGTTAAGATTATACTGACACTATTAAAGGTTGTATTCCTGCAAGTAAATAAAAGATTGTTGTACTTGATGTGAGAAAAAAGAAGACATATGTCTAACTTTTTTATACCACAGACAATGTTTAAAGCTCACCCTTCAATTTGTAATGCCTTACATTTTAAAGAAGTAACTCATAATGCAAGCATGACAATGATTAGATAATGGTATGATGCAGTTTTATCATTCAATGTTGATTAATCTTATTATTACGAGCTTATAGTGGATGATAATTGCCTTTTAAGGTTTATGGTATAAAACTTCTTTAATTGTTGACTACAAATGTAATATTTTGAAGAGCTCCGTGTGTTAAATAAAAAGTTATTTAGATGCAAGAAAAATGACTTTGGAAAACTTATGAGGTTTGATCACGTGACATGTTTCGACAAATATTAGACACGAGCTGATTATCAAAATATTTGTTTATTTTGCTAAGGAGACAATGTTTTTGATTTTCATTGATGCATTTAAACTTGTTATAAATGCAGATACTCTATTTGAGATATTTAATGAAGTTAGGTCTGGAAATATTGTATGGTTCATCACCTACAATGATTTTGCATATAAAGCAACTACAAAAAAAGTTACAAAGCATGTATAATTATTTTTATTAGATTCTTTATACTATACATTCCATTAATATGATGTTGGAAAAATATAACTGATGTTAGATACTTTTTATCATTAATGAAACTTTGCAAAAAGTAAGAAAAGTGACCAAGTTCATCTATAATCTTGCATGTTTCACCAATGATATGGATTTGTGTCATTTTTTCATTACAAGATTTGTAATTAATTTCTTATTGTTTCAGTGTTTTGTTCTAATTACAAAGGTGAGTTAAATGTTTAGAAGTGATAAATAATTTGTATCTTAGTACGCCAAGTCTAATACTAGAATCAAGGTTTTCATAATTATACGTGAAGATTGTGAACTTTGGTCCTAATACCAATTTTTCATCTGACTTTGTGAGTCTTTAGTAAAAGTACTTTGTCTAATTGATAGTGATGAGAAAGTAAAAATGAGTTAATTTTATGATCCTATTGAGAGGACAAAGGGAACAATCAAGATCAATATGAAAATATACATTATTTGTATACACCTTATCTTGTAGTCATCAATAAAAAAAAAAGACAAATGCAACTTTACTTTTTTTTGTTAAGTATTGGAGCATTTTTAAATTGTAGTATCTATTTTATACTAGGTTTTATAAATAAATTTGAATTTAATAGAAGAATACTATTAACTATCATGATAATTGTTTCATATGAGATGATGCAAGGTCTCCTTAACTCGCAAATGACAGTATATAAGGATATGTACCGTTATTTTGGGATGCGCATTGTAATTTGTCGAAGGAACAAACTTAATCCAAGTGAATTTTTTTTCAATTTTATTAATTTTTTGAAATTAATCCTTACTTTATTTTGTTTATAAGGTTATTTATATTGTCTTATAGTTGTTTAGTGTGATCAATTTAAAAGTGGTGTTATATAATTAAAAAGGTTTATAATTTAAATTTTGAGTCAATATGTGAGTACAATTAGATGTTAAAGGAATTTGAGCGTATTTAAATTCATCTATTCCAAAAAGAAAATCATAAAACAAAAGATTAAACGATTTGGTTTTTGCTCGATATAGCTTAAAACTTTGAAAAATGTATGTTATTATCATTATTAAGTTGAATATAATTTGTTGTAAATTTTTAATAATTTAATTTAATTTGTTTAATAAGACTCTTAATATAACAAGTATTCTTATGGATTCAATTTGACTTGACCTTATCAAATTTTTAGCAAGTTTTGAAAAATCAAAATTTATAGATGAAAATAACTTGAAAGATAATTTTAGATGCAATAGTATTGACAAGTTATTAGGTGTCATGAATTTGAATGATAATAATGACGAGACTCCTCTTAATAATAAAAAATTTGTACTAAATAGAAAATGGGATGAGTTCAATTTGAGTACATATGTGATTAAATGAAAATCCAAAATTTCATTTTTCTGTCTTTTTTAAAATTCACTTGTATTTAATAACATGTTAAATTATATAGATGTAATACAAATATAAAACTTTTAATTATAAATATTTTTGTTTTAAGTTTCACTTTTATTTTACTGTGTTCTTTGGTACAAACTCTTATTATAATGCTTATGAACCTATATTATTCTTAATATATGATATTTTTATTTAATTATTCCTTACTATATGATGTACAATTTAAATACTTTGTATTTTCTTAGTTTTATATTTGTATAATAATTAAACAATTTTTTGTTATATTGATTGTGATTATTGTTTATATGTGAAATATGTGAAAGTGATATTAATATAAATAAAAATATTATTGTTATCTTAAATTTATATTATTATGATTCTTTTAGACAAGTACGATGTAAAATTAAAAATTGTATAACATAAAATATTAAAAAATATTTTACAATTTTATAAAAATTAAGAACTATTTTATAATTTTTAAAAATTACTCAAAAAATTTGCCTGTAATAATAGTAATACCATATTCGCCTACTGAGATTTTAAGTTTAATATTTTCTAATTTTCTAACATTTCTTTCATTCTTTATTTTTTCTTGATCTCAAAAGGTGGAATCGTCCATCCTAGACGCCCTCACACCTATTCCCTGTTTTTTCTAATTCAATATATCTTTTCTTTTCCACTAACATCCAAATTCCAATTACACGCTCACAAGAATACAAATTTTACAAAATCAAACTTACATTACAAATTCTCACAACCCAAAAATCAGTTGTGTTAATCGGATTGAGGAAGAAAAAGGAAAGCATAAGTCAGTCAGCGAGTACACACTACACATGTAATGTCCTCACTGTTGTATTTATTTAATCAAAATTTAAATGGATTGGAAAAGAGGAAGAGGGGGGGGGGTGTCCATGTCCATTGTTCACCTGTTGGGAGTTGGGTCCACAACAACTCGTCCTAGACTCAGACTCAGAGACCTATCCTCATTCTCCACTCCACCATTTCCCCAACTCATCTTTAGTCAGATTACGATCACATCATTTTTATGATATATATATATATATGTTCAAACATTACACTGCCAGAAATACACATCTTTGGGCTTGACTCTTGAGGGGGCTCAGCTCGGCGATTATGGGTTCTCCAAAGCCATGGCTACACCCGGCTCCTACCTTTCGCTCCCTCGAGACCTACTGGGACTCCGACGATGACGCTCCCGGTCCCCGATGTGCCCACACTCTCACCGCGGTCTCCCCCACCAAGTCCCATGGCCCTCGCCTCATTCTCTTCGGTGGCGCCACCGCCATCGAAGGCGGCTCTTCCTCTTCCTCTTCCATCCCCGGCATCAGTTAATTTTACTTTTCAATCACTCTGAATAAAGTTTACTTTGTTCAAAACTATGCTTAAACCACATCGCTTTTGTTTCCGTTGATTTTTCTTTTCGTAGGATTGGCTGGAGTCACCAATTCAATTCATTCTTATGACGTTCTCACTAGGAAGTGGACTAGGTAGGTTACTACTTTCTTTCACTCTCTGTCTCTCTTTCTTATTTGGTGTTTGGGAAAGTAAAATTTGCGCGTTAATGTTCTTCTACTCAATCAATCAGACTACGACCCGCCGGGGATCCGCCGTCGCCTAGGGCCGCTCACGCTGCAGCTGCAGTCGGCACTATGGTTGTCTTTCAGGTTATGATTAAATAATTTTAGTCAAGGCTGAATTTCCCTTTGGAGTTTATTAGTTATTAACTCTCTGACGTTGGAATTTGTGGTCTCTGGCTAGGGTGGCATAGGTCCTGCCGGCCATTCCACTGACGATCTCTATGTTCTTGACTTGACCAATGACAAATTCAAGTGGCACCGGTCTGCCTTATTCATTCATTCTTACATTGAGATTCCTTATTCAAATTAGTGTTATATTTTTGCCACTTTTCACTGATTTAACTTTTTATATTTAACCTATATTCAATATAGAGTTGTTGTACAAGGGCAGGGTCCTGGCCCTCGTTATGGCCATGTTATGGATTTGGTTGCTCAAAGATACCTGGTTACCGTTAGTGGCAATGATGGTAATTCAATTTTGCTCTCTTCAGTTTTAATCTGTCTTCTTGTTGTTCTTTTTAATGCTTTCCATTTTGGATCTACAATGCACTTATCAAATAGTTAATCCATCTTCATTATTGTTCAAAAATAAGGGGTATATTTATCATTTAATTCATTAATTAAAGTTTACTTGGCTCCTGAGTGTGCAAACCTCTCTATTGCTAGCACCATTTTATCAAATATCAACATTTTCCTTTGGATTGTGTAATTACTTGGTTTTGGCATCAGTAAACATTTCCAACTGTTTTCAAGACAAGTCATTGTGTTCTCTTGATGGTCCTGATTCCAATAGACTAAGCTGTCAAGACGTTCCTTCCAATTATCTTTTATAGGGAAAAGAGCCTTATCTGATGCCTGGGCTTTTGATACTGCCCAAAAACCATATGCATGGCAGAAGCTAAATCCTGAAGGTGACAGGCCATCTGCTAGAATGTAAGTTCGGATGTTGTGATAAGTCCTGAGCTACTTTTATTTTGTTTCTTATCATAAATGTAGATTGATGTGTCCTTTTATGGCACTGGCTTTGTAGGTATGCAACAGCAAGCGCCCGTTCAGATGGCATGTTCTTGCTTTGTGGTGGCAGAGATGCGTCTGGTGCGGTATGGTCTCATATCTTAATGTCTTTGAAAGCCATTGTTGTTTGCTGTTTATATACATAAACACGCATAATATTGATCATACATTTAGCAATACTGTAGCATTGAGTGCGTGCTTCTGCCTAATTTCTTTCAAGCTCTGAACTGTGGGCATGCTTTCTTAATTCATCTTAATGTCTTTATGATGTAGACTACGGTGATCTATGTTGCCTATATCTTGTAATAAATTGGATTTTCTATTACATTTTTTAATTCTTTGTTTATGATGATTGTGTGGTTGAACAGCCACTTGGAGATGCGTACGGGCTTCTGATGCATAGAAATGGTCAGTGGGAATGGACTCTCGCACCTGGTGTTTCTCCTTCCCCAAGGTATCAACATGCCGCGGTAAGTGATCAATTGAAAATGGAATGTTACTTCAAGGCTGTTGATTACTATTCTGTATACAAAATTTTAAAAGTACTTCAGTAAACTTAAATGGTTAATGAGAGGTTGATTATGCTGTCAAAGCAGTTTGAAGATTGCAGAGTGATATATTTTGGTACAAGACATACCTTTTCCTTATTCAATATTTTTTAACTGTGGCTTGCTATCAGGTTTTTGTTGGTGCTCGATTGCATGTTACAGGGGGTGTCCTAAAGGGAGGACGAGCTGTGGAAGGTGAAGCAGCTGTTGCAGGTAATGTTTTGGGCTTTCTCGAATTGCCGTCTTTGAAATATTTACCCAATATCTCAACAATTTTTATATTTACTTAGTGTTGGATACTGCTGCTGGTGTTTGGTTGGATCGAAATGGGCTTGTCACTTCATCAAAGACCAGCAAAGGACATGGCGAACATGATCCTTCTATGGAGCTAATGAGACGTTGTCGCCATGCTTCTGCTTCTGTTGGTGTTCGCATATATGTTCATGGTGGTCTAAAAGGAGGTAAAGATTGTAAAACTAAATTCATAAGACATGAACTTTGTAATTTTAGAAAATAGGTGATTGTTTGCATGCAAGCAATTGAATACAAGACTATTTGTCTTTGAGACAGATACGTAAAGCTGCCTGTAATGCATCACATATTGTGTTAAAGATACGATATTATCACATAATATTGTGATAATCTGATTGTAATCAGATTAGATAGCATTATCTTAGGGATAAACATTATATTAGGATTATCTCCTATATTTGTATAGATCCTCTATCCTATTCGGTATTCCTATTCATGTATATATGTACACATTCTGTAAGAAATATAATATAGAGCAAAAAGCTCTTATTCACATGGTATTAGAGCCACGTGAAAGACGTAGTGAAATCAAGTAGTCAACCCCGACAAGTCAAGAAATGGCTTCCAATCTTGAGGGATCCTCCATGGCAAATCCAAACCCAACTGGAGGTCAGTCGTCGATGACTTCTGGTCTTGAAGTAGCCATGCCTGACCATCCACTCAAAGTGTACTCCCAGAAGAAGAAAACAAGTAGTATGCTCCCTGTTCCTGAAGCTATACCAATCTCTGAACTAATGCAGATTCTTGCCGAAGAATCAAAGTAGTAAGGAACAAGAAGACAATACAGATCTAGAACTGCCAATTGTCTTCCCCGATGATAGGTCGTGTATAGCACAATGAGTAGGGAAAAAAGTGAGCACTACAATTAGCCTCTTTTGTCAATTTACTAACTGAAAGGAGGTTACAGTCTAGATTCGGAACATGTAGAATAGAATTTAATTTCATAGAATTTGGTACTTTGATATCTCCTTTTCCTGCAATCGAAGAAGATTCACCATTTGCTACCTTAACCTTTTCATGCCCAGCACAAGGACAATATGAATGAAACAGGTTATAATCATCTGTCATATGATTTGATGCTCCAAAATCAACTATCCATTTCTTCCTACTGCATGAAGATAAAAAAGCTTGTTTGATATTACCTCTCATAGTAGCATTGGCAACTGTACTTGTCTTCTATTGGTGGCTGTCATTTTGGGGATTCTTTAGTATTTCTAATAATTTTCCTAGTGAAATATTTAGCTCACCAACTTGTTTCTAACTATATTCAGATTTTTCTGTTCCCCTTGTTGAGTTGTATATATAGTTGTATAGTGATAAAATAGGAAGGTGTTTACTACTATTGATTGTATTTCCTATTCTAGGGTTAGACATCAACTATATATGCAAGTATTTTCAACGTATAGTATAGATGAATAGTAAAAACTTCTCTGAGTTTCACATGGTATCAGAGCATCCAATAATTTGTGAATGACCTTGGTTTTCATATAATAATCCCTTTCCTGGTGCACCCTTAATGTACCTCAAAATTTGAATAACTGCATCCCAATGACTATCACATGGAGCTTGTAGGAATTGAGTAATAACACTGACTGAAAAAGAAATATCAAGTCGTGTGTTGGTGAGATAATTAAGTTTTCCTACCAATCTCTAATATCGGCTAGGATCAACAAGTGGCTCCCCTTGATTAGCTAAAAGCTTTGAATTAGGATCCATAGAAGAGTCTATTGGTCTACAATCTGACATCCCTGTTTCTTCTAGAGTATCCAATCCATACTTTCTTTGAGATAGTATAATACCAACTTTGGATTGAGCAACTCCTATGCCAAGGAAATATCGGAGTAAACCTAAATCTTTTGTCTGAAAATGACAAAACAGATGTGCCTTCAATTGTTCAATTGTTCAGGTTCTCCATCTGATAGACGTTCTACTTCAGGCTATTGTGTTCTTGTTGGGGGAATCTTGTATCTTGGAAAAGTAAAAAGCAAGATGTTGTTGCCAGGTTGAGTGTAGAAGCAGAATATCGTGCAATGGGTCTAGCAACTTGTGAGCTTATTTGGTTGAAGCAATTAATTCACGAGTTAAAATTTACAGAAGTATAAAAAATGAAGTTATTGTGTGATAATCAAGTTGCTCTCCATATTGCTTCTAACCCAGTATTTCATGAAAGAACCAAACACATAGAAGTTGATTGTCACTTTATCTGAGAGAAAGTTCTATGTGGTTGTATCACTATTAGTCATGTCAGTTCAACCAATCAACTAGCAGATATCTTGGCCAAAGCTCTCATAGGTTCTTGTATTGAATTTATATGTAACAAGCTTGGTGCATATGATTTATATGCTCCAGCTTGAGGGGGAGTGTTGTGTTGGATATAGCTGTATAGTGATAAAATAGGAAGGTGTTTACTACTATTGATTGTATTTCCTATTCTAGGGTTAGACATTAACTATATATAATGTATTTTCAACGTATAGTATAGATGAATAGTAAAAACTTCTCTTGAGATTCACAACTAGATAATTGATGAGGAAGGAGGAAGAAACAAAGTATCCAGACTAAGAAAATGCCTATATGGGCTGAAACAATCACCACGAGTTTGGTTTGAAAGATTTGTCAAGGTCCTAAAAACAGAAGGATACACAGAAGCTCAGTCGGATTATACAATGTTCTTTAGAATTAGAGAAGGAAAGAAGACAATTTTGATTGTGTATGTAGATGATATTGTCGTAACTGGTGATGATGCAGAGGAAATTACAAGTCAGCTTTGAGGAAAGAATTTGAAGTTAAAGAATTAGGAGAAATGAAGTATTTCCTAGGCATGGAAATAGCTAGATCAAAGAAAGGGATTTACATCTCACAAAGGAAGTACATTCTTGATCTGAAGTACATTCTTGATCTCTTGAAGGAGGCAGAAATGTTAGGATGTAAACCAAGCACTACCCCCATTGAAAGTACAAAATTTGAAGATGAAGATAAACTAGTTAACCGTGAAGAATACCAGACAATAGTGGGAAGGCTAATTTATTTGTCTCATACTAGACCAGATATTGCTTTTGCCGTGAGTGTTGTAAGTCGATACATGCATGCACCAAAGAGTAAGCATTTTGAGGCAGTTTATAAGATCTTACGGTATTTAAAGGGTACTCCTGGGAAAGAATTATTATTCAAAAAGGGAGATCAAAGAGCAATTGAAATATATACTGATTATGATTGGGCGAGTTCAGAAGAGGATAGACGATCAACCACTGGATATTGCACTTTCGTGTGGGGAAATTTGGTCATGTGGCAAAGTAAGAAGCAAAAGGTGGTAGCCAAGAGTAGTGTAGAAGCTAAACTAGGAGTAGTTGCAAAAGGGATTTGTGAAAGTCTCTGGTTAAAAATGGTGCTGACAAAATTGGGAATCATTTTTGAGTCACCTATAAAGCATTATTGTGATAACAAGGCAGCCCTATGCATGACACACAATCCAATCCACCATGAGAGAACAAAGCATGTTGAAGTTGATCGACATTTTATCAAGGAAAAGATAGAAGATGGGACAATATGCCTAACTTATGTACCAATGAAGAAGCAGACAGTAGATGTATTTACCAAAGGACTTCAAAAACAAGTGTTTGAAGAATGTGTCAGCAAGTTAGACATGATTGATATCTATGACCCAACTTGAGGGAGAGTGTGGTCAAGATACGGTATTATCACTTAATATTGTGATAATCTGATTGTAATCAGATTACATAGATTAGATAGCATTATCTGAGGGATAAGCATTATCTTAGGATTATCTCCTGTATTTGATTCTCTATCCCATTCAGTATTCCTATTCATGTATATATCTACTACATTCTCTAAGAAATATAATATAGAGCAAAACAGCTCTTATTCACACATATAGGTAAAAGACATTTGAAAATTTTTTAACTTTCAAAAAAAGACATTTGAGTACTGTGAATACGTGCAAGTATTTCTTTACAATGATTGTCCTTTTGACCCATCGTGAATACAATTCCATTTTAGTCTCTATTGAATAAAAATTGTTTTTTTTTTCCTTTTTCTTTGCATTTGGAAGGGATTTCTTTGGTATGAAGCCAACACACTGTTTCCTGCCATTGTTCCTAACCTGCCATTGCCTTGAAGCTTGCCCAGAAACTTGTGAATTCATAAGAACCTCAGTTGTAATTTATGTAGTGAAGATAAAGCTACTTAGTTATTCATGGTTGTGGTCTTAATTTTGAGCTAGTATAACACTGGGACCATGTGAATAAGCATGTTAATTATTGCATCTTGGCCTTTGATTTGTGATCTGTAATTTAAGACTTCTCCAACGGGAGAAATCTAGTGTGTGTTTTATTAAATGAGCTAGTTTTGCATGGCATCTATTTTCCGTTTTTGGCCTATTTTTACTGATTCAGTGAAAAATTTCATTCTCTTCATCCATAAGGATCTCAGTTCTATGCCTTAAGTGGGATTTAGATTTAATGATGTGGGTCCAGTGACATGCTTATGAAAAAGTAAATGCTCATTGGTGACCAGTAATTCTGTTCTCTGCAGATGTGCTCCTGGATGATTTTGTCGTTGCAGATAATTCACCATTTCAATCTGACTTAAATTCTCCCACATTGACATCCGAGAGAGCCTCATCTATAACAAGTCCCAGGACAAACCACTCCACATTGAATTCTTATGGAGTGCATTCAACTCCAGATAATGGAGCAGAGATACCTTTATCTGGTGGTATAAGGTTGTAGCTTTCTTCCAATTTCCCTTGGTGCATGTATTTGATGATAGTAATACACTGTTTATCCTCACTCTTGTGAAGTTACTGACACCTTCTTTAACAGCATGGAAAAAAATTCTATGGACAAGCTTAGGGAGGCTTCTGCTGCTGAAGCGGAAGCAGCCAGTGCTGTCTGGCAAGCTGCTCAAGCAGCATCTGCCAATTCAACCGAAGACACTTCTGTATCTGATGACAACTATCAAACTGCTGAAGTAACCTCGGATGGTAGTGAGACAGAGGCTGATGTCCGCCTTCATTCGAGAGCTGTAAGTCACTTTCATCTTTGAATTCTATTTAGTTTTTATTTAAATTGCTAATATGCAAGAACATGCAATTCTATTCCAGGTTGTGGTTGCAAAAGAGACTGTTGGAAGCCTGGGTGGGATGGTAAGACAGCTGTCATTGGATCAATTTGAAAATGAAAGCAGACGAATGCTTCCAGTGAATAATGATACACCGTATGCTGTCAAAAAGTTCACCAGACAAAAGTCACCACAGGGCTTGCACAAGAAGGCAAGTACTAATAGCTTAAAACTGTTACCGATGCATGGGTTGGTGGGTAATTATTTACTATCTTGCAGGTTATTTCTACATTGCTTAGACCTCAAAACTGGAAGGCTCCATCCAATAGAAAGTTTTTCCTTGACTCTTATGAAGTTGGGGAGCTATGTTACGTTGCTGAGCAGATATTTATGCAAGAGCCCTCAGTTCTTCAGCTAAAAGCTCCAATCAAAGTCTTTGGTGATCTTCATGGACAGTTTGGTGATTTGATGCGATTGTTTGCTGAATATGGGTTTCCTTCAACTGCAGGAGACATCACGTAAGTATGACATCAGCACTAAAAATAGTTTGAGCCATGGTCAAGGGATGCGCTTAAACTGATAAATGACACTTCTAATTTGGTTCAGCCCTTGCAATTGGGATAAAAGGACAAATAAGTAAAAGTGTTTGGTCTTTATTTGGTGGCCTAGCTAAGGAATCTCCCTACATAATCATATAATTTCTTGTAGTTTTTCACCCTTTACTTGTTTGTCCCCGTTATGAAGTTTAGGGCAATCCACCTTAATGCATTTCAAAAGATATTTCTCTCTCTCTCTCTTTTTTTTCTCTGGCCTGGATGGATAGTAATTGCTTTCTGTCCCCAAATTCTCATTCAGAGGTCTGCATGAAAAGTGAATGCCTTGTCCCTGAAATTGGGACAGAAATTAAATGGTTATCAGAAGTCGCTTATAGTTCTACATATGTTGACACTGTGACACGTTGCTGGTTTCAGGTATATTGATTATTTGTTTTTGGGGGATTATGTTGACCGTGGACAGCATAGCTTGGAGACTATAACTTTACTTCTTGCTCTTAAGGTAAAACTTCAGCTTTTTTCTAATTTATGGTTAACATTAATATTTAAGTCCACTGTGCTTTCCTTTTTGCTTGATACTATGGTTTTGCAGATTGAATATCCTGAAAATGTTCATCTGATACGGGGAAATCATGAAGCTGCTGACATAAATGCACTTTTTGGCTTCCGTCTGGAATGCATTGAGAGAATGGTTTGGGAAAAAAAGATTATATTAGTTATCATTTTGGAAATTTGAAATTTTGTATTAGTGGATAATTAGAGAATTTGTAGGGAGAGAGTGATGGGATATGGGCATGGACACGGTTCAATCAACTTTTCAACTACCTTCCCCTTGCTGCACTTATTGAGAAGAAAATCATCTGTATGCATGGTGGGATTGGAAGATCTATTCATTCGGTTGAACAAATTGAGAAAATTGGAAGACCCATCACAATGGATGCTGGCTCCATAATCCTAATGGACCTTCTGTGGTATAATTTTCTTACAGTATTTTTAAGTTATTGCTATTCCTTGTTACTCTAATTTTCTTATTCTGAGTCATTTCTTTTACAGGTCCGATCCAACAGAAAATGATAGCATAGAGGGCTTGAGACCGAATGCTAGAGGTCCTGGTCTTGTCACTTTTGGGGTATGCTTTTCATTGTTTACTGTCTCTATGCTGTGATGCATGATTAATTCATTTGTAGCATGCACTAGCATTTGCAAAATTGCAAGTCATGGTGGAACAGATTGAACTCTGCGTGTCTATACTCTATTAGTTAGATGTCTGTGAACCAGACTTGGAAAGAAATTTTGACGTGCTTCTAGATGAATGTTGACTTGGTAGTTGATAGAGTAAGGATAGGGAATTCCAGAAAAATAGAGATACTGTATTGATGAATCACTTTAGAGCTACTGCTCCCC
>JANZLX010000004.1:9464841-9495698 GCA_025531955.1 Erythroxylum orinocense | reverse complement strand
GTATCTTGAAGCAATTCTGGGCTGGGCCTTCGACAATTCGTAGACCCTCTTAATCCCAATATAAAGGCAAACGACACTTCCTGTCATACAATGCCTCATATGGAGCCATACCAATACTGTCATGATATTTATTATTGTAGACGAATTCAATAAAAGTTATATACTTATCCCATGCTCCCTGAAACTCCAAAAGACAAGCTCTAAGCATGTCCTCGACAGTATTAATCGTTCTCTCACTCTGACCATCTGTCTGAGAATGAAAGGTTGTACTGAAATTCAGCTTAGTACCCAAAGCTGTCTATAGACTACCCCAAAATCTTAAGGTAAATCTAGGATCCTTGTCTGATACAATGGACACTGGAACCCCGTGTAACCTCACAACTTCATCAACATATCGCTAAGCTAACTGATCTAGTGAAAGATTTTCTCTCACTGGCAAGAAATGAGCCGATTTGGTTAGTCTATCCACAATGACCCAAATGGCATCATGTTGTCTCAGAGTCCTAGGCAAACCTATAATTAAATCCATCGTGATTCGTTCCCATTTCTACTCCGGGATGGGTAACGAATGTAATTTTCTTGACGGAGCCTAATGTTTAGCCTTAACCTGCTGACAAGTTGAACACTTAGAAACAAATTCTGCTACTTGCTTTTTCATACCAGGCCACCAGTAATGCTGTTTCAGCATGTTATACATCTTGGTAGTACTAGGATGCATAGTATAAGCTGCTAAATGTGCTTCCTCTAAAATATCTTTCCTCAGATTATCAACATTTGGCACACATAATCTTTGCTTTAACCTCAAGGTATCATCTCTCACTTCAAACTCAAAATCTGGATTCACTTTCAACTTCTCAATTAACTTCACTAAATCTGGGTCTCTGCCCTCTTTGATTCTTTTAACCAAAACAGGTCTGAACTTCAAGGTAGCTATCAATATCATTCTGCTCCAAATTCAAATCAACATTCAGTGCTCTCAACTGAATTAAGCTAGGTAACCTCGATAACTGTACTTGTGCCACACTGCTATAAGATTTCCTACTCAATGCATCAGCTACAACATTCTTTTAACAATTCTAACCATCTCCTTTGTCTCATATTTAACTCCTTCTGGCTCAACAGATATTTCAAACTTTTATGATCAGTGAATACCTGAAAAGTTTCTCCATATAGGTAGTGTCTCCAAATTTTCAACGCAAATACTACTGCAACAAGTTCCAGATTATGAACTGGATAATTAAATTCGTGAGACCTCAACTGTCTCGATGCATATGCTATTACTTTACCATGCTGCATTAGTACAAATCCTAAACCCTGATATGATGCATCGTTGTATACAACATAACCTCCAGAACCAGACGGAATAGCTAACACTGGTGCCGTAGTTAATCAATGCTTAAGCTCCTCCAAACTCCTCTGGCAATCATCACTCCATCTGAAAGGCACATTCTTTTTCATAAGTTTTGTCAAAGGGGCCGAAATCAGTGAAAACCCCTCGACAAACCATCTATAATACCCAGCTAATCCAAGAAAACTCCGGATCTGAGACACATTCTTTGGAGCCTCCCACTTCATTATTGCTTTTATTTTCTTTTGGTCCACCTGAATGCCTTGTCCAGACAATATGTGACCCAAAAATACTACTTGATCAAGCCAAAATTCACACTTAGTGAACTTGGCATATAACTGTTTCACCCTCATTGTCTGAAGAACCAATCTCAGATGTGCAGCATAATTCTCTCTACACTTCGAGTGCACCAAAATGTCATTAATAAAAACAATCACAAAGCGATCTAAATAAGGTTGAAATACCTTATTCATCAATGCCATAAATGCTACCGAAGCATTAGTCAAACTAAACGGCATCACCAAAAACTTGAAGTGCACATATCTGGTTCTAAATGCACCCTTGGGAACGTCCGACTCAGCTATCTTCAGCTGGTAATATCGTGATCTTAAGTCTAACTTTGTGAATACCTGAGCTCCTTGTAATTGATCAAACAAATCATCAATCCTCGACAATGGATATTTATTCTTAACTGTTATCTGATTCAACTGCTAGTAATCAATGCATAATCTCAGAGTTCCATCATTAATCATTACAAACAGAACTGGAGCTCTCCAAGGTGACACACTAGGCCTGATAAATCCCTTATCTAACAATTCTTGTAACTGAGTTTTCAATCCTTTCAGTTTAACAGGTGCCATCCTATATGGAGGAATCGATATAGGAGCGGTACCTGGAACAATGTCAATAGTGAACTTTGTCTCCCTATCTGGGGGTAATCCCAGTAGTTCAGCCAAAAACACATCCGAAAATTCTCTAACCACTGGAATATCCTAAATGGTTTGTTCATTCCGAGTATATACCACGTGGGCCAGATAAGCCTCACATCCACCTCAAATCAATCTCAAAGCACTCAGAAATGAAATTAGTCGAGTTGGCACTACCTGACTAACTCCTTGAAACACCACTCTCGACTGATTAGGGGATTCAAGCACTACCTCCTTAGTATAAAAATTCATCATTGCCCTATGAGTAGTGAGCCAGTCCATGTCTAAGATGAGGTTTATCTCTCTCAGCTACAATATGATCAAATCAGTTTCTAATTCTTCTTGATCAATCTGAATTATACACCTCTTACATACCTCACCAATCACTGTTGTGCTACCCACTGGAGTGCTCACTACCAACCCACATTTTAATATCTCTTGCTCACAATGCAATTTAGATGCCAGATGCGGGGTGATGAATGAATAGGTAGATCCTGGATCTACCAGTGTATATGCTTCAAAATTAAAAACATTCAACACACCTGCTACCACATCTAGGGAGTCCTGAACCTCCTGTCTAGTGATGGCATAGACCCTGGCCTGAGATTGCGGCTGATTGATCCTCACCTCAGTCCTAACACTGGGCCGCCCTGCTGACTGAATCCGACCTCTACCTCTACCTCTACCTCTCTGTGTAGATATGTCAGCTCTGCTCTGCTGAACTGAGACCTCAGTTATAGTTCCTCCTCTAGCTCCAGACTGTGATTCCAACAACTCAGGGCAATCCTTGATCTGATGCTCATAAGAGCTCCATCGAAAACATGCTCCTGATATCCTCCAACACTCACCACCATGCCTTTTACTGCAGTGTTCACATTCAGGCAATTATTGCGACTAACTAGTAGGCATCTGTCCTCTACCAGCCCCTGACTGAACAAATCTACCTCTTACTCAAGTTCCAGATTGTCTCCATCTAGACTGAAATAGAGACGATATGTTCTGGCACTTTCTGAAGCTTCTGCCAAAATCAGCTTGAGATTCATCTTATCTTTTACCTCTAGTTTTTTGTCTGTACTTTGCTTGACCATCTTTTAATAGCTGTTCCATTCTAATCGAGGTCGCTCGAAGTTTTGTAAAACTGCCTAAGTTAGAGATGACAAGCATCGTTCTGATTTTCATATTCAAACCATCCTCAAATTGCCTACATTTATCTTGTTCAGTTGGAATCAGTGCGGTCGCTTACCCCATTAACTCATTGAAATTTATCTCATAACCTGCCACTGTGAGCTTGCCTTGCTTCAATTTTAAGAATTCTTTCATTTTTCGATCCATGTAAATCTTTGGCATGTAATTCTCTCGAAATGCTATCATAAAATCCTCCCAGGTCAAGCTCCAAGGTTTGGTGGTACTGCTCGGCACGGTCTTCCACCACTGGTATGCGGGACCTTACAGTAGTGAGATTGCATAATCAAATCTCTCCTCTACTTCACAGTCCATCTGATCGAACACTCTTTCAGCTCACTTAAGCCATCCTTCAACTTCAGCCAGGTCTGTACTTCTGTAGAAGTCCATAGCCCCTTGCTTCCTCAACTTATCATATCTCCTTTCTCGCCTCACGGGAATTCTCGAAGGCATTCTAACAAATTCAGGTATATGAGACTCTATATTGGCTCCTACAGGTTCCATGTCAGCTGACTCTCCAATTTGATCTCCTATAGAAGGTGACCTATAACAAACAAAAGCTGTGATTACTGTCTGAATCTTTCACTATGAATCATATTGTTTCCTTAAAGATGTCAAACCATACTCTGATACCAAAAATGCAACATCTCACTACCATAAGGCAAATACTCGAATACCCGAAGGACATTCAAGTATATACCTTATGATAATGGTATGTTGGAGCAAAAGCAAATCCAACTTACACATGACATCATCTAACATACTCAAAAGTCACTAAATTTTAAAACCATTCATTCCATTCATTCAAAAAGCTTACACTATTTCCACCAAACAAATATTTCCAAAACCTTATACAGATTCTAGCAAAACTACAAAAATAATGCTAGAGCCCTTCTAGTGTCAACTGACAGACCTCTGAGCCATTTCTCTATCCAAAAGATTCCTTAAGTCCCGACTAAGGAACTAGGTCTCCTGTCTTGTACTTAAAAAGCCACATTGTAATTTTTTAATGAGTTTTGCAAACTTAATGAGTGAACCATCATTGATGAATTCACCGGATTACGTACACATATCACAGATATTCATTCAGAGCATATAATTATTTTTCAGATACACTCACAACAAGGCATAACATATGGTCACTCATTACAGCTTTGCAAATTATTCATGAATTTCAATCTTATATGAATGCTATATGCATGAGACTCACATTCGTTCTTATTGTTGTGACTGAATGCCTATCACATACTTATACAAATACTGGCCCATAGGGCTCAGTCAGAACAGAATCATGGAGCATAGCTCTACGTGCACACATATATATCACGGAGCAAAGCTCTACGTGGAAGAGCTTCATACTGGCAACTCAAGTCACAACGCCTTTATTTGAGCATTCATTTTATGAAATACATTAAAACTGAATATGGCATATATGACAATCACATATGATGCTCAAACAAAACTCATAATCATCGGATCTATGTCCGGCATTTAACTTTTGTTGAGAATTCACATAACATTCAGAATTTCATAGCAATCAAAGCCGCAACCAAAGCACTTCTAATACATTCCCGAATATTGATCTCCTCGAACAATTAAAGTCCAAAATTCATAAACAAATCGCAAATAGTTTAATAATGTTGGAAGTTTAAACAAATCAAATCAAATCAATCCTATGAAATCATTTAGGTTGACTCACAATATGCTCTAATAAGCTATTTTCTAGATGATCCGGCAATGTCCGACTAGCGTCCGATGTGGTCCTCTAAGATATACAAAACACATTCACAAATATCACAATTTTGCACAAATGTACAAGTGTTCTTTTATGCACATCATTGTATAGAAAGTACGCACAATGCATGTTCAATGACGATTCCGGGGTACAATATTGCAATCCTTATCAACACATCATTAAGTAATCAAAGCCCTCATTAATACCATGTATATTTACAATTAGATCGAAACAAAACAATGTCAAACAATTTCATAACTTCATTACCCACTTTAGATTTTTCCTCTAATACACATACAAGTCAACTTTCTATACTAAATCTGATAAGTTAAATGACAAAATTAGGCAAAAATTTCTTCTGTAAACTTGTTCTCCAATGTCTTAAGTTTCTAATGAATCCAAGATCATCTATTTTGATTCAGTATACTAAAAGTTATACCCCAAAATATTTTAAATTGTTCTTAAGCTTTAGCAAAATTCTTACCTCAACTTCCAACCAAAAATTGAAAATATTAGAGATAGAATTAAAACTCAATTTCTTCAACTCAATTTCTTCATACCATTTGTAGCCCTATGTCTCTAATTTACTCCAGTTTAAAAATCATCTCATTTGGATACCTACAGAGAAAGTTATGGTCAAAATACTAAAATATGTTCGAGCTATACAGAACAAGACTTCGTCCTGACGAGACAAAAAAAGATGGCTGCGGCGAACTTTTTAAAAACGAAATTTTCTCGGGAATTTTCCAAAGATCGTCGCGACGAACTCAAGAGTTTGCCACGGTGAACTAAAAAGAGTTGGCTGCGGCGAACTTTTACAGAAGACTCGTCTTCCCAACTTTCCAGATTTCACTTTCTCATTCTACTATCATTTCTCATTTTTCTGCATTCTTCACTCTTATTCTCACATCAATCAACTCAAATAATACTCGAAACAATTCTTCTAACTCATTTTTAGCTCATAAACTCCCAAAAAGTCAAAAACTAAGATTTACACTTAACCATCAAACTTCACTTCTACAGATAAACAACAGACACAATGTATGCATGTACCATTTCGACTTTCTCAAAACCCAGACAGAGTTTATACATCTTACAAACTAGAGTCCATTCAACACCATTTTAAACAATTCCTAACTCTCAAATCAATCATCTAACCTATTTAACACCGAAACCAAACTTCACAATTCCATGCATGCATGTTATAATTACACCAGAAACTAAACATCATTCATAAGATCCAAAAGCAAACTTAAACTCAACTTACTAGATTCAGCTTTTAATTCTAACAAGGAGAATAGATCAAAACACCGAGAGTCTCATAATTGTTATTTGGATGCTAAGTGTTTCTTCACTGAGAAGAACACTTGTAGTGCATTATTCCTAACTCCACATCATACTCGTGTATACTTTGCATGCCTTACATGTGTCCTCACTCTTTCAAGCCATTTGTCACAACTAATTAACCATTTGTTATCCACCTACTATTGCCAAGTGTCACTCTTTCATTGGTCCATAAATCATGATTTTTCACAAAATTCACCAAAAATTCTAAAATATCCTAAATAATACCAAAATTTCCAAAACATATTTTAATCATATTCACTAACTCAATTATACCTGGAAACGTTAAAGAATGCATGTACAATCATATGAATGTTTAAAATAAATGTGTATGTCACAATTAATTATGCATAATGTTTATTTTCCTAATTTCTCAAAAATTTCCCATAATTCACAATTCTAGCTTTAACATGAGCAACGGGATGTTACAACTCTTCCCCCTAACAAAAATTTCATCATCGAAATTCTTACCTGAATGATCAAATAGGTAGGGGAACTAATTTCTCATGTGCTCCTCCGTTTCCTATGTGGCTTCTTCACTCGAATGATTCTTTCAAAGGACTTTCACCATTGGGATCACTCGGTTCCTCAGTTGCTTATTCTGATAGCCAATTATCTTCCCAGGTTCCTCAACATAGCTCAGATTACTAGAGACTTCAATCTCCTGAGTCGGTATCACATGAGTTGGATCGCCTAAGCATACTCACATGGGACACATTATGCATCTGAGCCATTTCCGAAGGTAAGGCTAACTTATAAGCCAATGGTCCAATTCTTTCAATTATCTCATATGGACCAATATACCTTGGACTTAACTTACCCTTCTTTCCAAATGTGATACTCTCAGAAATACCTTGTCACCAACCTGATACTCTATATCTCGCCTATGTTGATTCACATAGCTTTTCTATCTATCTTGTGCCATTTTAATTCTGCTACGGATCAATTTCACCTTATCAACAGTATCTTGAATCAATTCTGGGCCTTCGACAATTCATAGACCCTCTTCATCCTAATATAAAGGAGAACGACACTTCCTGTCGTACAACGCCTCGTATGGAGCCATACCAATACTGTTATGATACTGATATTGTAGGCGAATTCAATTAAAGTTATATAATTATCCCACGCTCCTTGAAACTCCAAAACATAAGCTCTGAGCATATCCTCAACAATCTTGATCATTCTCTCACTCTGACCATCTGTCTAAGGATGAAAGGTTGTACTGAAATTCAGCTTAGTACCTAAAGTTATCTGTAGACTACCCCAAAATCTCGAGGTAAATCTAGGATCCCTGTCTGATACTATAGACACTGGAATCCCATGTAACCTCACAACTTCATCCACATATCGCTGAGCCAACTGATCCAGTGAATAATTCTCCCTCATTGGTAAGAAATGAGCTGATTTGGTCAGTCTATCCATAATGACCCAAATGGCATCATGCTGCCTCAGAGTCCTAGCGATGCCTTCCCATTTCCACTTCGAAATGGGTAACGAATGTAATTTTCCTGCCAGAGCCTGATGCTCAGCCTTGACCTGCTGATAAGTTAAACACTTAGAAACAAATTCTGCTACTTGCTTCTTCATACCAGGCCACCAGTAATGCTGTTTCAGCGTGTTATACATCTTGGTAGTATCATGATGCATAGCATAAGCTGCTAAATGTGCTTCCTCTAAAATCTCTTTCCTCATATTATCGACATTTGGCACACATAATCTTTGTTTTAACATCAAGGTATCATCTCTCACTTCAAACTCAGAATCTGGATTCACTTTCAACTTCTCAATTAACTTCCCTTATGGTCCTGAGGTAGGTAATAGTCCTTTATTCGCCGGTGGTTTCTCCATTAATATGCCTTAAATCCCCTTTTTGTTCTAGCATTAATGTTACTTGTTACGTTAGAAGTTGACTTATTATTACCTTTTAAAGATAGTGTGGAAGAATGGATCGTAGATACTTCCTCTTGGTTCCTTACTAGAGAATATGTTTGTTGGAGATTTTGGGGTTCCAATAGCTTAATCATAACCTCCAACTCTAGTTTCAACCCTTTTAGGCAAAACCTTATCAATTATTCCTCTTATTTGTTGAAATATTTACCAAACTTAGCATAATATTCTTATCCCAAATTCTCTTGTTTAAGTTCTTTAAAATCACCTATTGGATCCTTGAATATTTCTTCGTCAAACTTCTGCTTAATGACGCTAAACAACTCTCACTTTTCAGACGATTCTTCATTGTTAGCTAATACCACTCTTGGGCTTCTCCTTCTAAATGTATAACAGTGATCCCCATCTTTTTACTATCTAGTGTATTATCAAGCTTGAAAAATTGCTCATATTTGTATAACCATCCCCTGATCTAATTCCTAAACACTAGAAAATTGATTTTGATGAACCATGTGGGAATCGTGTATCCTTCACCTTTTGATAAATTGTGTTCGTGATTTCCTCCTAACTTTCTCATGAACTATTGAAACAATAACATCTCAGTAGAAATCATGCTAGGGTCTAATAAGGTTCAGTAGTACACAGTCTTATTTCTAACTAGTAAAGAAGTTGTTTCCAGTAAACTCACAGAAAAAAAAAAGTTTTGAGAACTGTTTTAAGAAAATAAAAATAAAAATAAACCAATAATAGCATTAAAAAGAATTGATATAATAAAATAAGAATAAGAAAATTCAAAATTCAAATAATAACTAAAAATATAATAAAATTAAAATAATTAACATAAATACAAATACAAACACAAACACAAATAAATAATAATAATAAAATAGATAAGTAAAAATAAAGATTAAAAAATAATAAGGGAGAAGTATTGTAGATAAAGGTGTTTTAGAGTAAATACAAGACACAAGAATCAAAGGAAAAGGTTCAAAAGACCTACTGAAAAAGAGAAGGACCTCTTTATGCAGGATGTTCTAACTGTATCTTAGTTCGCCAAAATTTCCTATTAAAGGTTAAATCCTCGATAAGCTCTAATATAGTCATATCCTTCATCATTACGTCTCCTCAATTCTCCTTAGGTCTTCCTCTTTTTTTTCTTACAGTTGATTTCAATTCTCCCATGTCCTTTTGTTGTTTACCAGGTCGATTATGGTTTCCATCAATAATTTCTCATTTCGCAAATGATTTTCTAACAAGTTTTTCAAGCTCTCTTATATTCTTTTGAGTTTTACTGCACGAGTTCCTTTTGCCATAGAAAAATCATTTGAGGCTCTTCCACTATAATACCAAACTATTATGTTAATTGATGAGAGATAATAGTAAGACAAGATGTAGCGAGAAGTGATTGGAAAGAGAGGGGGGACAGAGGAAATAGGACGAAGATAATATGATTGATTCATTAAAATTCATATCATTATGTTACAATCATATAGTGTAGTCATCTTTTACTATTACAATACACGTAAAATGTCCCTCTATATTAATTATTAAGAGTTCACAACATTTAACTAATTGGCCCTTAGTATTTTTTAGTTCTTGCGAACTTCTTCTCCATTCTTCATAACATAAACCCTCCCAACTATCTTTTCTATTCTTAAAACAAGTTTTCCTATTGTAAAAGAAAATTCCAGTTAATCTAATAACAACACCTAGCTTAAAATTGGAAGTGAATTGTAACAAATTCATCAGCAACTAATGTTTGACATGTTTTATTCTAGCCTATTGTTATTACTTTGCCTTCATCCAATAGTATGATTTTTATATGTTAATGTGCTTTTTAGTTGTCGGTATTGTTAAGGACAAAATGACAGTCAAAGAAGAGTGTATTTCTTTTTTATGAATGTATAAGACGTCATCGTATTATTTAAGTAAATAGAATATGTGTCAAATAGATAGGCGGATTACCATTTGTCGCTTTTTTTTATTTTTTTATAAGAACCCATATAACTGTTACAATAACATATATATTATCATCGGATATAGACATTAAACATATTTAAGAGAATCTTCTCCTTCCCTCCCTCCCCCTCTCTCTTTCTCTTTTATCTCTTGTTTTTCTTCATCTCTCTTCTTCCTGCTTCCACTTATAGTCCATTTTTCATCTATCAATTGTTAGTAGAGCCAAATTTTGGACCTAAACAATATAGTAAACCATTTAAATTATTAACTAAGGAAAAAAAACACACAGAGTTAAGATGTAAAAAGGATGGAAGATGTGTTGCATAGCCAGCTAAATAAATTATAGAAAGAAATGTAAGAGTCACAACTCAAGCTCTAAGATATACAAGCTCAATAGAGATAAGAAATGGTGCATCTACAAGAAATGTTTTAGCAATACCTACTTATGTCTAAAATGCATACATTTTATTTTAAAAACTTAAAAGTCGGTAGGCATTTTAGGATGGCAGTTTTCTTTAGAACAATAAAATTATATCACTCCTACCCAAGCTAGTCGAATATAATTTCTCTTATTTGATGGAACTGAGCTCAATAACTAGGTATTTGATGCTAAATAATCCTTTCTTGTGAACTGTAGATTAAGGGACATGAAGGTTAAGATCACAGTTGTTTGCTTAGTCAGGTGGTAGCAGAATTGCACTAACTTTTCATTACGAATCACTTGACCTTAGAGGATCCTAACTGGGACAAATAATTGGTGGCCATTAACAAGAAATTTAAAGAGGAAGCTTTTAAGTAATCCATAGGCAACTTTAATGTTCTACATCAGATAAGGAGTGTGCAAGATGTTTGCCTCTTATTCAACTAATACTCCTTCAAGCTATAAATGCTTAAAACATATTTGGTGGAATTCTTCTTAATGGTCTTAAAACATGAGATTAAGTTCCTATCAAATCCAAAAACTTTACAGTAAGCTTATACGATAGCTAAAAATAGTACGCAATAGTTGCAATTCGTTTTCTAAACTATAAGTCAACCCTAAGCCATATTATGACAATTCCATCACCTCCACCTTATTGACTTCATACCCTTGCATAAATTCAACACTCACGAAGGCTTGTTACCTACCCTAAAATGTTTACCAAGACCCATCCCTTAGAAATCTCCATAGAAACACCTGAACATAACATTAAAGAGTTTGAAGAGAAAAGATCTAAAAGCATCTGCTTTTAGTGTGATAATAAGTATACACCAAACTATAAATGCTAGAGGAAGAAATGGAATATGTTTGTAGCAGAGGAAGATGAAGTAGAATCACAATTTGTAAATAATTAGAAGAGACTCTAAATGAAGCTCCTATAATATCCTTATAAACTATGTCTAGAGCCTCTATAGATAACTACAAGCAAATAAGGATATTAGGCGTGAACAAAAGGAATCCTGTAATAATGCTTAAAACTGAGTAATCTCTATGTGATAGTAGGAGGGGGTTTACAATTGACATGTGAAGGGCTTCGTCAACATTTAGAATGGCAACTCCAAGGAGTAACCTTCTTCTTAGATGTCTTAATCTTCCCATTAGGGGGACGTGACCTAATCTTTAGGGTTTAGTGGTTGTCTACGATTAATAAAGTATTATGCAACTTTAGGAAACAAACTATAGAATTTACCTTGCAAGATAAACATATTTGTCTTAAGGGAGACCATATTAGCCAACCTAAATCCATAACTCCTAAGAAATTTATGTTGCTTTCTAAACAACAATTAAACAGCTAAGTTAGCATGTTAAGTCTTATCTACCTTAATGAACAACAATTCCAAGACTTAACTATAGAAACTCAACCTCTATATGATCAATATAAGCAACAACTAAATGGTCGCCTCATAGAGTTTAGTTCTTTATTCATGAAGCCAAAGGGCTTGCCTCCATCGAGAACTTAATATTATAAAAATCCTCTTAAGGAAGGTAGGAAATCGATCAATATTAGGCAATATAAATATGGAAGCTTATAAAAGAATATCATCAAAGAACTATTTTACGATTTGTTGAAACAAGGGATTATTCAACATAGGTAAAGCCCCTTATCTTCACCTACAGTAATGATAAAGAAGAAGGAGAGCTCATGGAATTTACTCGTGGACTACCGAGGTCTAAATAAAAACACTGGTAAAAATAAGGTTCCCATACCATCATAAAGGAACTCCTGGATGAGATGCATAGAGCAGCTTGGTTTTTCAAGTTAGATCTCAAGTTCATGTATCACTACATCCAGATGCTCCCTTCCAACATTTATAAAATAGCTTTTAGGATTCATTAGGAGAATTATGGGTTCCCTGTAATGCCCATTAGCCTTATTAATGCCCCTCCTACCTTCCAAAGCTTAATGAACGATTTATTTGGGATGCATCTCAGATAGTTTGTATTGATCTTCTTCGATGGCATACTTGTGTACAACAAGACCTGCAAATATCATATGAAACACTTTAGAGTCATCTTACAGCTTTTACTACACAACCAGCATCTCCATAGAGGGAAAAAAATACTATTTTGGTGCCTTTCGGGTAGAATACTTGGGACATGTCATATTAGTAACTAGAGTTTCAATAAACTCCAAAAAGATAGATTCCATTTCCAATTGGCTAAGTCCCTCACACAAAACTAATAACAGATTTTTTAGGGTTAGCAAGATGTTATAAGTGTTACATTAAGCATTTTGGCATTATGAGTAATCCTTTAACCGAATTACTTTAAAAAAAATGCTTGTAAATGGACTAATGACACTAAAGAAGCATTGGCTAGTGTCCCTATCTTTTTTTTAACAGAAAATTGAATTAATGAAAGAAGAATAAAGTTACAGAGTGTAATAAGTTAAGGGAGTACCCTTAGCATACAAAACAATGGAAGATAACTACCAAATCACAAAAACATATGGAAATTTAGAGATTTGTTGGTGCTTCAGTAATATCGTAATTGTTTCTCCAATAACAATCAATTTGCGCTACTTTCTTCATACTTCCTATCTTCGTATGGCTAGAACAACATACCCATGGCAAAGAAAAAAAACCATCTTCCTTTCTTGGAGGGAGGTTCCAACAGTAGACATTGTTGCTCTTGGCTGCGAAGGCCAACAACTGAAGAATATCTGCTTTCAACTGCCTTCTATACACGTAAAGAAGAGCAAACATCAAAGCTACATATTAAATGAAGTTTCTTTATCAAAACAATCTCGCGAATTTTAGAGATTATTAAAGAGATCAGACATTCTTTAATAGATGATTCGTTTTTAAAGCGTCGAAGATTTCGTTCTTTCTAAAGTGAGTAGATACAAACTCCCATAACAATAGTGTGAACTGGTCTTTTGGAAGGTAATTACGATAAGAGACAATTAGTAATATCAATAATAGATAACCCTAGATCTGTCCAAGAACATACAGCTGAGATGTGTTCCCATACTGTTTTGTTGAATCTGCTGTGGAAAGTTTATTATGAATGGCTAACCAGAAGATGAAAGAAATCCTCGGCGTTAAGTGTCTACTCCATATCGTGGCATCCCAAGGAATTGTGGATCTATGTCTATGCAAGTCGTCACAAATGATTTTGTTTATCAGTTTGTCTATTGAGATACCTTTCTAGAAGAAAGCGTCAGATTCTTGAGGTATTGGGGGATAGCTGGGCTGAAGATGGAGTAGAATTCTAAGAATGTTCCATGAGTTCCCATCAATGAAAGCTCTCATTCGTGTTTTTAGTGGACACAATAGGAAAGCTCTAGAAGGATTCATTTGTTAAATTAAGGGGCCCCTACTAAACCAATTTCCATACCATAATCAAACCAAATGCCCATATTTAATGATACATGAAGTCTCCTATTAAACAACATCCCTTAATTTCAGTAGCTGATATTTGAGAAAAAAGAAATGTGTAGCTTTCGATTTAATAGACCATATGTTGCTTCCTTTAAGGAAGTAAACATGTAACCACTTTATCCACAGATTTTTCTTATCCTCCAATATCCACCAAAATCTCTTAAGAATCAAAGAACGGTTAGAGGTTTTAATGGAGAGGATGTTCAGACCTCCTTCTTGTTTTGGAAAGCATATGTCAGGCCATTTCACCTTTTTTGCTCTAGGGTTACCATTCGAGTAACTCCATAATAAGGCTTTAAGAATCCTTTCAATCTCTTTGATAATGCTTTGAGATAAGAAGATGTGGGAGCTCTAATACACATGCAAAGAATTAATAATTGATTTAATAAGTTGAAGCTTACCCATATCAGAAAGCGACCTGTTCACCCAAGATTTAACTCTTTTCTGGATCCTTTCTAAGAGAGGGCGAAAATCAGCGTAGTTGAGCCTCTTTTTCAACACTGGGAGACCAAGGTCGAGTAGTGAAGGACATTGCAACTTCATGTCCGTTGCCTCTGCAATAGTGGATTCCAAGTTGGCAGCATCTTTAGATAATAGGAAATGGCTTTTGATCAAATTTATCTGCAGCCTAGAAACAAGCTTAAAGACACAGAGAGCATGCATAAAAGTATATATTGGCTCCAAATCAGCCTTGCAAAACAGAGGAAGGTCATCTATGAAGCAAAGGCTAGAGAGGCCAAGTTTCTTGCACTTCGTATGGTGTTTGAAATTGGGATTAGAAAGAGTCTCCTTCCTTATAATAGCATTAAGGATTTCCATGGTAAGAATAAATATGTATGGGGAAATGGGGTCTCCCTGTCTAATACCTCTTGCGGCTTTGAAATATTAGGAAGGGGATACATTAATCAGGACCAAAAAAGAAACAGAGCTAATGTAGTCCATGGCCATTTGATAAACTGTTCTGGAAATCCAAAAGCCTTCAACATAGATCACAAGAATTGCCAGCTAATACTATCAAATGCCTTGTGGAAATCAATTTTTGTTGTACAATTCGGAGGGCTATTAGAAGTTGAGTAGCCTTCCAATAACTCTTATATAATAAGTAAGTTGTCTTTAATATATCATCCGACAAGAAGGCACTTTAGTTATTACTAATCAATGGAGCTAAGACTTTCTTCAATCTAGCTACCAGTATCTTAGAGATCACTTTACTAAGGAAGTTTGTACATGAGATGGGACGATAGTCAGCAAAAGTTGATGGAATGGCCCCTTTCGGAATCAGGCACAAGAATGTTTTGTTGATCTACTTAAGTAGTATCCTATTTCTAAACAATTCGTGTATGGCTTCCTTGACAAATCTACCAATAATATTCCAAGAGTGTTGATAGAAATAGCCATTAAAACCATCTAGCCCAGGAGCTTTTTTATCATTCATTCCAAAAACACATTTCTCAATTTCACTATCCTCCACTAGCTTAGTTAACAAATCCAAATCAGAATGAGAAATTTGTTTAAGGATGAGTTGCTGAAGATCGCAAAGTGTAACATGTTATTACATCAATGCCAAGCAAGGAACTAAAGAATCTGAAAGCTTCTCCTTGAATATCCCTTGGATTGTGGATAACACTGCCATTATGAGAAGTAATGGAATATATCTTGTTGCTGTTCTTTCTAGATAATATCGAGTGGAAGAAAAATTGAGAACAGCTGCCCCCATCTTGTAGCCAATTAATTCGGGCTCTCTGCTGTAAAAGGGAATAGTGGTTATTAACTACTTGAAGGAAATTGGTGAGAGCTAGCTTCTCTTTCTCAATAAGAGTTTGATTTCCTGGATTAGAGGCTAAGAGATTTTGAGCTCTGGTCAACTCCAATCTAGTGTTATTGTTGCTTCAACAGTAGATCCTTTAAAAGACTTCAGAATTTTGAGTTCTTGTTTCAACTTCTAAATGCAAACGAACTGTTTTGTTCCTCTACAACTATACATAGTCCCTTTCCTGCAAGCATCATCAAAACCAGGTTCTTTTACTAAGTAATTGTTGAACCGAAAAGGATGGTGGGTAGCAACAGGTGTAGACAATTTTGAGACAAGAATGGGGGTATGTTCCCAGAATAAAGGATCTGAAAAAACTAGCCATGCTACCAGGGAAATTCTATCGCCAAAGATCATCTACGAGGGCTTTGTCTAGTTTCTTTTGAGTAAACCAACTTGCTTATTGCTTATTTGACCACATGAACAAGTATCCAAAATATTTGAGATCAGTCAAGTTAACCTGCTCAACAGAATCCAACATATCAGCTGAGTAATTTCTCAAACTAGTGTTGCCTTGAGCCTCTCAGATGTATAGAGAGTAGAGTTGAAATCCCCACACAAGAGCCATGGTTTATTAATATTGCCACTAAATTGTCTTATGTTGTTCCATAGATCTCTTCGTTGGAATTCAAAGTTGCTAGCATATACAAAAGAGACTCTCAAATCTATATTACCTTGCAATAGTAAAATTCAAAGGTGCATGGCCTACTCATTTGCCTCAAGTAGCTCAACCTTAATCTCATCTGAATTGAAGCAAACTATAATCCAACCATATGCATGATAACTGTGATTTGATAGTAATCTCCATTGAAGACCCAAAATATGCAGCTTATTCAGGTTTACCAACCTCACTTTTGTTTCAAGTAAACCAAGCAAGAGGGGTTTTTCTCGTCAAACAAAATCCTTTAAAGCTAGTAACTTAGAAGACAATTTATTCCTCTAACATTTCAAACCAAAATAGTCATATTAAGTAGAGGTGCTTTTGAGGCCTTTACCCTTGTCCTGTTGGGATTTTCTTCTTAATATGGATTGGGAGTTCCCACTGTTCTCATCTGTAGTATTACCGGGAGAAGGATTTGAAGAATCTTCTGCCTTTACCAAACTGGCTTAAAGCAGATCGCTTGTACAAATAATTTCCTTATGTGGGGAGTCAATAGTATTAGGTAAGGTATCTAAAAGGCAAGGAGATGCATTTTTAGAAATATCAGTTCCTTAACAACAGAATTTCCACATGTTTCTGTTTTCTGAGCTAGAGCAAGACTATCCTTTTCATGCAAAGGTTCGAATATAAGGATTACATTAGGGGTATTTACGTCATTTATGTCGTTATTTACAAGAACAGTCAAGTTCCCAAAAATCTGGAGTTCATCAGAATGGTATTCTTCTTCTTGATTCATCAACACATGATAGCTTCCAGTCTTGAATACTTTACCTGTGGGTTTCCAGATAATGTTATGAGCCTTAGCAGGGGGCCTCCAATGATATGAAACAGCTATGCTATCCTCCCATAATTGATTCCCATCTCCTAGCCTCATTATTGGTATTTCATTGGATAGATCTTTCAAAACTTCTATACTGACACAGATACGGGCATAACCATTTCTTTTCTTTGTAGTCGTGTTCTCATCCATGCATAAAGGTTTACCAATGAAGCTGGCTAATTGGTTGAGGCCCTGCGTGGTCCAATACTCTAGGGAAACGTTATGAAAATTAATCCACATAGGAAGACTCTGTATTTTGATGGTTTTTATTTTTAGACCCGGCTGCCAGATTTGTAGAAATATTGATTGACTTCCGAAGTGCCATGGACTCCCCTCGAGAATTTTATGAGCTACTGAAATGGAGGTGGATAGCAGAACATCTGTAAGGCCTCTACTCTTCCATAATCTATTAGCCCATCGCAATATAAGTGGAAAAGCTAGTCTTTGATCTAGAAAAAAAAAACCTACTGTTGTGGCTTTCCAACAATTTGCTCCTTCTTAAAGTGTATCCAGATCTAGACAAACTATAAGTTTCCCATCAACTTCACTAGGTGGAGTATAAGACAGAGTAGAGGCAATGGAATCCCCGACTACCTGTTTCCATGTTTTCCGGGAATAAGGACCAGCCACTGGTACGGTAAGCAAGGGGGTTTGAGAGGGATGGGATGGGTCGGGTGATAATGGTGGGAAATCTTCAGCTTTGTGGGGTGGTGGGTCTGGCATGATGTGGACAGGGAAAACCGGGAAAAAAATTTAAACAAAAGAAAGACTGGAATGACCTTATTGGAGGTTCCAGAGACTGAGAGAAGCGGAAATAAAAATAGAGATTGAAGAAGAAGAAGAGAAATTGTGGAGGAAAAGGGAAAAACAATGAATGAGGAGGGATTCGAGAGAAGACGAGAGAGTGGAGCAAGCTGAATCTAGAGAGAAAATCATGTGTGCTAATTGCATTTACTAAATCCTAGTGTCCCTATCTTGGTATTACCAAATTTTGAGAAATCATTCTCCACTAAGTGGCAATGCTCTAGGGCCAATGTTGAGTCAAAATGGTCATCCATTGACATAATGCAAGCAGTCCCTTAGCTACTAAACATCACAACTAATCTGCATACAAGAAAGTAGTTCTCTTAAAATAAAAGATGCATACACCCTTTCAACAAAGGTGGCTCCCTAGATTACTCTGAGAATGATTTTGAAACCAAGTATAATCTTTCAAGTATTAAGTATACCGATATGCGCCTTGGTTTTATTTCAAGATAAACTACAATTGTTGAATGAAATAAAGGAGAGCTAAAGGAATGACCATACAACTCAAGACTTGATAATTAAGTGTCTAATGGCATGCTGACATTAAGCTCTTATCAATGGTCTTAGGAGATTTTGCCATCGAAAGAGAGAGTGGTGGTGGTCAGATGTGATGTTAATCTCCGAACTAGAATCGTGTCCATAATGCATGAAAGCTTCATGTGAGGGTTCATTATGGAGTGGTAGGAATCATTAAGAGGCTGCAGTCACTATTCTATTAGAAAGGGCTTCAAAAGGACATCATCAATTATGTATGAACCAATAAATATGACACTTCTGCTACATCTAGATTACTACAGCCTTAAGAATTTTGAAGAGGCGTGGGACTGACATTCATATGGACTTTATAGAGGAGATACAGTTGTCTTCCCGTTATTCCGTAATAATGGTGGTGATCGATCGCTTTACTAAATTTGCACACTTCAATATAATCAGGCATGTCTACGCTATGAAAATAATTCCCAATTTATTCCTTTCCAACATATTTAAACTACACGGAATGCTAAAGACTATAACCAGTGATTGAGATCCCTTATTCCTAAGTCAGTTCTGGTGAGAGTTCTACGAACTGCTAGGTGTCAACTAACAATTTTCATCTACCTATCATCCATGGACAAATGGATAGGCAGAAGTCGTCAATTGCTCCCTAGAGACTTTTTTAGATGCATGACTGGAGATTTTCCCTTTAAATGTTCCAGTGGCTTCCTCCAGCTAAATGGTGGTATATCTCTACTCACCATTCAGCCGTCAACACCACATCCTTCAAGGTTTTGTATGGGTACCCTTCTTCCTTCCGTGTCTTTTACCTAGCTAAAGACCTTAATTAGTGGTAGTGGATAATATCCTACAAGATGCAAGCAACCATTCAAGTAGTTAAGTTACATCTTCGATAAGCACAGTAGATAAAGCTTTCCAAACAGGCGAGATAGAGTTTGTGAAGCTCCAACCATAAAGGCAAGGCATAGTAGACCAAAAGACTAACCAAAAGCTATCACGAGGTTCTTTGGCCCTCGAAGGTAAATGAAAAAATGGACAAGTTGCCTACAAGTTAAGTTTCCGTTGGGAGTCCTCGTACACAATGTCTTCCGTGTTTTTCAGCTAAAGAGGCAACTCGCCCCTACTGATAAGGTGTCACCTGTACTCTCACTATCACTAGAGTTGGAAATGGAAGAGAGGCTTTCGACAATTATTCTGGGAAGGAGAATGATAAAGAGACAAAGCAAATACGGGAGAAGGACGCATCACTTGGGAGTTTGTGTTGCATTTACAAGAACGTTATCCACACTTGAGCATGTTACTTCTTACAAATGCATATACATCATAATGCCGGCTTATTGCAGACGATATTGTTAAGGACAACACGACAATCAAAGAAGAATATATTACTTCTTACAAACGCATGTACATCATCGTATTACGTAAGTACCAAATACGTGTCAAGTAGATAAGTCGGTAACCTTATATTTTATGTTTTTTTTTAACAAAAACCTATATAACCGTTACAATAGTATATATACAAACGTTAGCCATATTTCAAATAATCTGCTTTCTCGCTCTCTTTCTTCCTGTTTTTGCTTATAGTTCATTTTTCATTTATCACGTCCCATGTCTTTCAATTGCATCATCCTTCGTTTTCTATGTAAGTGGTGATCCTCATTTAGGCATTTCAACAGATAATCAGAAGACCAGACGTAGCTGTTATTGCCTGATGCTAATATCTTGTTTACCTGTTTTTAGTCTTGATAACAAAATTATATGGTTAATTATTGATTGTAAGATAACGGGCTTCACCTTCCAAAAGTCGTATTACGTAAACACAGAACCATTGGGTGCGTAGGGTTACAGAATTGGCCCACCCTGAGTACTTCCACCAATTTGGGCTAAACAAAGATCGTACCAAGTGGGATTTTGGTCTTTGTCAATTACATTTCAAGATGGTCGTGCACTTGTCACAGTTTATGCATACGTGTGTAACATTTGAGCCGCGTTATGATATTGGCTGGAGGATTACATCTTAGACATGTAACCTTTCGCATTACGACACAAGCAAAGTAGCAGAACCTGATATTGATTTCTATCAAAATTGAAAATTTTATTTCTGCTACACAAAACTATGATAACTAACACTAAATAGGAAGATCATCATTCATCTAGCAACTTGTATGTCTTGTTTGTGTCCCACAACACTCTCATTACCCCGATCTTTGTTTCAGCCTCATCAAATGAGCTGCCCGTGGGTTCAGATGGATGCGGAAGCCTCGCCCGCCTCTCCGTCTTAAGCTCAGTAACATCCACAACATATGTCCCTGATTCTTCCAAGCTGTGACCATACCACTTTCCTTGAACCTGATGCAACTTTCCCCTGCCAACCTCTTCTCCCTTCCCACTTACAAGCACAACATAAAGGCCTGGCTTGCATGAAAAAGTTTCTGCACCACCCACGCAGATGAATTTTGATGTAGTAGTTTCACCATTGCCAATTCTTGCAGTACTTTGAAGGATTATTGCATGTGATGGCACGCTATTATCACTGGGAATCACAGGTGAGTCACGCGTATACCTCTGTGCTTGTGCTTCCAATATAACTGGGCCAACCTCCACTGGTTCACGGACATCCTTTCCTGCACGTGCTAGCCTTGCTTTCCGGTTGTTGAGCCTGTAGTGATACATGATGAAGGCACAAGTTTATTAGCTAGCAAATTGATCAAAATCATTATTTACGCCCAGCAAATTTTTATTTCAATAATCCCGTGCTTCTATCATCATTTCTAAACATTCTGACCTCTTCCCCTGAAATTAACCATTTAGGAGTTACTACCTCCTTGAACTCTTTCAAGAAAAAAAAACCTTCTGTTTTTCATGCATTTCACATTAATGCTGCGTTTGATTGCCAACTATCTAAAAGAGAACTCGAAAGAACTTCAACCAGGAAAAGACACTCAGCAAATTAAAGCAAAGGAGATGTATTTTTAGCCACAAATGTAAAATCATTGGAAGGATGATTCTGCCTTACCAATTTTTTAGCTGCGATGATGTAACTACAGAACCCTGAGAAAATAAAGAGATACAAACATACTAGGTCAAAATGTGTCTCCAACTGTGCAGAAAATGATTCAGCTATATTATGTATGGTCCATTGTGCAATTACTTACGTATGTACTTAATTTATGAGCCCATGACCGTAGAGAAGCTGCATTTCGCTGCATTTCAGGTTCATCTATCAGGGCTTTTTCAATGAGTGTCATTTGATAGTCATTCATTATGGTTCGTTTCCTTTTTCTTGGCTGTTTTTCTTCAAATTGGATGGTTTCAACCTTTTCAACTTCTTGAACTCCTTTAACATGACTTTCGTTAACTTGCTCACTTGATTTTGAAAAGTCACCATTGACTGTTCGACCAACACAAGTCTTTCCTCTAGTGGAACTTGTATCTGAACCACTCGTATCAATATTCTGAACATCCTTTTCAATCTCTAGTAAATCACCAGATTTAGTATCATCGTCCCTCATCACACAGTCACCTTGATTCATATGTTCAGCTTTCCGGCTTAGCTGTTCCTCTTTTTGAATAGTGGAATTCTCTGAAGTTTCCTCTTTCAGATCCCCATATTGAATGTTAATATCAGGATGTTCTTTCCAAGGTAAAGATGATGAACAACCTCCAATACTTTGAGCTTCCTACAGGAATCAGATCCTATGATTAAAGCAACAGGATACATGGTGAAATAAATTGAATACTTTTCTTAAATTAGCTGTGTACATTATTCTGAATTTTAGCCCTGAAACGCTTTAAGACTACCTACTTTTCAAGTTGGAACAGTCTGAAAATCCAGCTATTAATACAAGTGCATCCATGACATAAATTTGAGTTTCTGTCCAATTTTTGTCAATCCTAACTCAATCTATTGGAGCCAAAAAGATTTTCAGCTGAGCTTTAACATCAAATGCCAGCATCATCTTTTGGTGAATACACCAAAATGAATTGTCATTCACCAGATGGCGTTCCCCAAACCTTAGAGAACCTATCCAATTATATTGACGTCTCAAAATTATTTTCCTGAATATGCCCCAGCAGCATAACTTGAGCCATTTTACTTTCAACATAGAAAAGAGCAAGAAAATTGACCCAGGTGCAAATCAATGAAAAATTAAAATAACAATCCCAAGACAAGAATCTCACTTGAGCTTGAAATTCTTCAAAATCAGCAGGATTAATCTGCGACTGTAATTGGTTAAAGAATACTCTGCAACAAGAAAGAAGAGAAAATAGTATACCATGTAAGTAGCGAAAATCACAAAAGATATACGACAGGGAAATTAAGCACACTTTTAACACTCGGAAGACAGAAAGCTCTCCATGATGATAAAACAATCTGAAGACAAATTGCGTAACATGGACTAATTATCCATTGCCAACAGCCATCAACACATTATTGCAAATTATAGAAGTTATTGGTCCTAAACTCTAATCACATTGATCTGTAGTTAAGCCTACCCTATGAATAGAAACTCTAAACATGCTACACTATGAATAGAAACTCTAAACATGCCACTTTTAATTAGAAGCAATGGCTAAATGACACGGAGATACCTATTAAATGAAGCTATATAAGATACTCTTTTAACAAAATATTTTAAAAGATCGAGAAAAAGGAATCCAAGAAACAGCAATCCATGTGTGCTCTATAATACATAACCAGCCTTCATATTCTGTCAAAAATGTAGGCTGATCTACCTTGCTCTTTATAAAATTTATAAAAAAAAACAATTGCACATAATAAAGAATACGTTGAGTTTGGTTCACCTTAGGAGCTGCACATCCTCCTCAGTCAAAAAGTTAGGTATTAAAGATTCTGCATGACTTAATAGTGAACCTGTATATGAAGTTATTCATCAGAACCAGAATTTAAAATTACATTTACTAGAGAATCATCAGTAACTGATGCTTACGCAAATTTCCGCAAACATTAGCAACTTTTTGAACACCAGAAGGAAAACAAAACCCAGGCAATGATTTAGACGGATCCATCCTCATACAGTCAAGGAACTTGTTAAGGAATAGGTTTCTTTCCTGCTCTGTGGATTAGAGAAAAAGGTTATACTACATTGGTTAAACCATATGCAGTATAATAACAATAGTAGATTATCATTGGAAGAGGTGACCTTCACAGATGTTGGGCACAAAACAATGGAGGTTGGCAATTACTTTTACAAACAATGAAGTCCTTTGATGAGCATAACTAGCTTGGGGGATATTACTTGGAATTAAAGTAATTTCCAGATTTGTTGTGCTAAATGTGTTCAATGCAGAAACTGTTTCCAAACCCCATCCAGCTGCTGCAAATGTATCAAATTCCAGAGTAGCATCGTCCTCTCTTGGTGGAATTTCAGAAGAGCACCAAATGGATAGAAAATCTCCATGAGGGAGAAGAAATATTGCACTTAGAACTGCTGTCTGAAGATGCATTTCAATATAAAAGAGAATAAAAAAGAAGTTAGTTTTTCATTCAAGATGGATATTAGGTGAAGCATTAAATTAGTTGTTTCTAAAAGAATGTTGCAACCAATTTGATGACCAATTACTGTTTTCAATAAAGTTGAGATATGTTTTGTCAATGTTTTCTTCGAAAAGTCATTGCACCATACAGCCAAAAGTAGGGTCATATAACTAGGCAAACATGCAGCATATTCCAACAACAGCTTACAAAATGAGTCATAATGTAAGATCGGAAATTTGAATCATCTGACAACATGTCAACCAGACGCATTGCATTGAGTTGCAGAAGGCCCATTGGGAAACTTTTTTCAGGCCAAGCAGTATGGTGAGTAAGATCTTTAGTAACTGCAGCCTTCAGTAGTTCAAGAACCTACATCACAACAATGATATTAGCAATAACCACTTTGACAGTAAAAGCAGGGCGAAAACTTACAAAGTCAATCAAAGAAACAAATGGTCTTCACAAATTAGTAATAATAGTCAAGATATCTTCAACAAAAATGCCTTTTCAGAAAATATGAGCTTTTTGCAAAATATTATATGTACTCCAATCTTTTTAATAAAGATTTTAAGTTTATCAACTAATGTTGGAGTTCTAAACTAACAAAAAGATATTAACTTTTTATCAGCTCTCATATTCTTTAATGTCAAACTTCTCTTCTTCTCTTGATGGGAAACTGGCCACAGGAGATAATAGAGATTAATATGGATAATGTGAATTTGTTGAAGAATTTTGATGCAGCTGCTGCATGAAGTAACTAAAAGAAATTTAAACCACAACAGTCTTGCCTCAACAGAAAAAGCAAAGTTGCTATATTGCAAATAATTTTTTTCTTTACAGCGTCAGGATAAGGAACAGATACTAACCTCTAATGCAACAGACTTTGTTAACTCAAGACTTTTCTCAGAGCTTGCAACTTCATCAAGATAAGAAGTGCTTTCTGCTTCACACAGATGCAATAGCTGCATAAAGGATAAAATGAACAGACTTGAATAAAACAGGAAAACACATAGGATCATCGATAGGAAGACATAGGAGACCCAAATGAACCATATCACTGGGAGTAGTAAGACTTACAATTGATAGTACTTTAGCTTTCAGCCTAGATATTGCAGCAACAACTGTAGAAGACTCTAAAACTGGAGGTTCATTGTTTAACTTCAAGATTGACTGGGCCAGAAAAAGGATTCCACCCTTTCTACATAGTTCCTGAAGTGGCATGAAAACCAGATACTTGTAGCAAGATAATAAAGGATATGCATGCATCATCTTAGGTCAAAAGCAAACAAAATGGGAAGTATTCCATTTGATGTCTTTCGGATAGGTATTTATGACACAATAAGAAGAAAATTAGTTCTATGTACCTTGTTGCTAAGTAGGTGCTCCCTAAATCTGTTTTGTTGACACATTGACTGAAGAAACTGTAAAGAGGCTTCACATTGTTGACACATATAATTGATTATTTGTTCAGATGTCGGGCTTGATTTTATCGGAAGGACTGTGTTGTGAGCTGACAGCTTCAAGTCAAGAAACTTAATGGCTACATTAACTGCTCCAAAAGCTGAATCCGTAAATATCTCAACCTATGAGGGAAACTTTATGATTAGAGAGCCTATATTTCAAGCATGCAGAAATTGAATGCAAAATACTACCACAAGCTTCATTGCATATAGTCAAATATAGGAAGGACAATAAGAACAAAGACAAACTTGAAATCAAAGGAGCATCTCTTACTCATTTCTCCTAATTTACATTTTAAAATAATCAAGGAGGACGTACCTTGGGGTGTGCAAGCAATACAGGAACAAGATCTTGAAAGTGTGAAGATAAACAAGCTGTAAATAGGTATAGACTGCTTGCTACTAGCGCAGAATGAAGAAGGAGCAAGGAGCTTGAATTGCTGTCTTCCTGCATAATGTAAAGAAGTCCTCATAAAATGAAGAGCATGTAACGTAAATTCCAAACTGAACACAAAGAAAATGGTTACCTGTCTGAATCCACCAAGAACAATCAGTAAATAAAACACCATATCCAGCAGCTGTTCTTGCAATTTCAACTCATTAAGCAATATCTATATGATTAAAAAAAAAATAGAAGAAATGAGAAAAATGTTCTACTCTTAAGATACCAGTGAAAAAACCTTTGGAAACGTAGACCTCTATATTAGGTAATAGGCATTAGAAGTTCATAATGCAGTATGTCATACATCCCTCACCTGTATGCAGCTTGCAAATGATTGAACCACGGATTCCTAGACGATGACGGGCTTATCTTCAACATTCCCATATTCAAACAGTTCACAAAGCATGTCAAAATTTTTCTATTTCTTTTTCTTTTTACTTATTTCATGATAATTTAAAGACCCTATCGCTAAAAGTCATAAATACCACAAGATGAAAAGTAGACAAAAACCAAACTTAAATAGGGATCATTAAAATGACACCAGATAAAGAGCAAAAAACAGTTGCTACCTAAACAGACAATTCTAAGTTCTCTTCTTCTATCATAAATAGAGATACAGGAATATAAAGCCCAAGAGAAACAAATTAAGGATAACTGGACTAACCTGCTCAAGTTTAGCATGTCGTGGTGCTAAGTCAAACAAGGTATGCAAAAGTTGAAGCCCATATAGTACATGTCTTAATCTTGATTCATCTCTGCCACATTTAAGCAGAACTGCAATAAGATGCAATGGCAGAGAACCTGCAAGTTTTTCAGCATCGATCTGAAAAAATAACAGAATTAAAACAAAAGCATGTGGCACATTGGAGACCATAAGCACCGATAAGAATGGATTTCTGACCTCTATTGTGCATCCAGTTTCAGAATGCAAGTGAATAGTAAAATTTCCAGAGTCCCTAAGCAATTTATTAAGCTCCTGAGAACTTAGCCCATGCAGCTTTTTTATGGCTGAATTTAAGTCAATGATCTGTTCATTTACATATGTATATTTGTTAGAAAGGGAAAAAGAACAAGGAAAGGATAACAAAATAAAACACCAATTGGAAGAAATAAAAAGCAAAGTGACGGTTGAATTATTGATGAATACTAAAATAAAGAATGACAAGTGAAACTCAGAATCTCATATAGCCAACTTTCAGTAGAAAAGTAACTGACCTGTTCAGCCATACAAGATGGATCTTCCACACCAAGCCTCAACCTACAGCCACTAGAAACTTCACACTAGGAAAATGCACAATTACAACAGTATAACAAGATTCAAGAATGTAAAATACTGATGTATGTTGCATAACTGCTTAGACATCCACAGGAATTCAATTAGTCAAATGCTGAAAGCAGCATGATATAGTTCATAGGTGGACTAAACACACGGGAATAATTGATATTTGTCATCTTTGTGTGTACATACACCTAGAAGACCAAATTGCAGGAATGGTTTGACTAGATTTTGACACTAAAGCAATATGCAACACAATACCACCCTAATTTGAAAGAAAATGAAACTGTGATAAATACAGTATTTAAAACAAACCGCAACATACAATGCTTCCAGTAGAAAATGAAAAGCTTACAATTAAAAAAATGTGGAACATTGATTTCAAGCAGCTTATTAAACCTAACTTGTTTCCAGTATTTAAAGACACTTATCAGATCAGACTTATTTAACTTAACAGTTAAAGAAAATGTTTGTAAGCCAGTACCTAGTGGGATTTTTTTTTTTAAATCTAAAACAGTACTACTTTTCATAATTGAGTTCTCACAAGTAATGGTGTATATGCTAATTAAATTGTATTTTTGTTTTTTTATCTTAGAAATGAAAACTATCACTAACATTTACATTATTATGTTTGCAACAACTATTGGTGTTTCTAACTTTCCTTTCCCTAGCTACATGGGCATTTGGCTTGTAAGATGAGGAGAAGTATTGCCATAACTTTTGATAATTAATGCATCAACAACTACGGAAGTTGGCTAACAGTTTGTAGTGCACATTAAGTTTCTTAGCCCCGCATAAAGAAAGACTTGATCTTATGGACCAAACAATAAAAAGAATGGACCTTAGTTGAGTAATTTTCTTTTTCAGCGCAAAACTTGGATTCTTGCCCTTGAAGATTCAAAGTAAAAAAATATTAACACAATTACTAAGCGCAGACAGGATGGGAACATAAGACATAAAGCATTAAGTTACTTTGACCCATACGAGGTGCCATATCATAGCTCGAGCACTCTTGTTCCCACAATTTTCTATCGGAAAAACATATTTGAGAATTTTCTGCAAAAGAAATGTGGACCATGTTCACAAATTGATCATTCAAGTAGTTACGTGGAAATCATGCAAAATAAATACGAATCCAGCACTTGACACTAACGTGTGTGCTTATAATTACAACCAAGCGCACCCTAAGCCTTTGTTTGGATCCTTACTTGCATAAGAGAAAGGAAAGGAAATATTGAGGGGAAAAGAAAAGAAAGAATGAAAGAGGAATGAGATTTCCTTTCTCTTGTTTGTTTTCCTAATTTATCAAGGGAGGGAATTGAAACTATAGACCTTTATGTCTTTGATTATAGAACTTGTTTATCTTTTGTTAAATAAGGATACAATGGTAATTTACTTATCTTGTCTTGCTTTGTCTTGAATTTCTCCTCCTTTCTTACCAATTTGGTAGGAAATATATTTGGTTCAAATTTCTCTCTTATTCCTCTCTCTTCTCTCACTTTCCCTTTGCTTATTTTTGCCCCAACAATGAAAACTAAGAGAAATACAATTCTCTTGCTTTCTTTTCATCCAATCAAAGGCTAAAAGAAAAGGTAATTTAGTGAAAATGGGTTTACTTTGATAAAACCACAAAGCCATTAAACTCAACCAGAGCTTGCCTAACTCGATTTGTTGCATTATTTACACAAGCTGGTACCATTGACGCCAAAAACACGAGGAAAGTACTTTGAAAAAAACGAAGCAATTGAGGGTTTTTAAGTGAAGATGTAAACTTTAATAGAAAAGGTCTAATTTCGCGATAAGACCTTTAATAAGCACTGTTTATAAATGTCCTCTAAAGCAAGCCTTTCGAATACCCAAAAAAATATAAAGGAAGTCGAGAGAAACAAAAACTTCCCCAGTTATCAAAACAAGTCCGAAAATTTAGGGTTTAAAACAAGCATGGATTGATCATTGAAACCCTAAACCGCTGGTGTGCAACCGGAGACCAACTACAGAAACCAATAGTGCACGATATGAAGCACAAGAAGCTACAAAAGAATCAGAGTACAAAGGACTAACCTTGAAGCGGAGTTGGTGAGCTTCATAAACGAGATTTCAGCGCCAAACTGTAGAAGGACACAAAACACACAAATTCGCGGGACTTTTAAATTTTGCTATCACAACTTGCTATGAGAGATATCGAGCGTACATGATTGAATGAAAAAGCTATGTCGTAGGTTGGTTGTTTTGAGTTTTGAGTTTTGAGTTTTGACAGTGACTGAGTGTTGGTTGGTCTCCTGCTAACAGAAAAGCATTTTGGGTTGACTCAACTTTTCATAAAAAGTGGAGATGTTCGAAATTTGTTTCAGATTTTGTGCGGCTTATTAAATGTGTTTGTTGAAACGGCCAAGTAAATTTTCACGCGCTCAACATTTTATTAATACCGTACCAAACTCCGTATTTAATTTATACGTTCACAGACTTTACTTAATTTTCTGTTTATAAACTAAACTTTAAAAAGTAATTAAATTTTTAATTTTTTAAAATCTAACCCTTGTTTCCGGTAACTTAATTTTTTAATTATAAACTAAATTTTAAAAAGTGATTATTAAATATTTAATTTTTTAAATTTAATCCGTCATTAATATTTTCGTCACAAATCACGTCAAACGAAATTTTAAACACATATGATGACAGATAAAATGAGATGTACATGTCAAATTCTTGTTTAAAACTTAATTAACCTTAAGCAAAACAAAAACCTAACCCAACTGAAATTAGGAATTGGATGTTGTGCACCAAAAAACCTATCTTAATTGACATTTATACAAGGAGATACACCTCATAGAGTACATGAGAATGGGGGAATCCATAGCGGTTGATCGAGTGTAGACCTTAGAATGTTCGCTTTCTAATTCGTAATCCATCATCCACCAATACTCCAAATCCTCATAGTGATCACACACAAAATCTCGAACCTCAATCTTGTTTCGTCTTACATGTTCCCATAGATAATCAAGTCTGCTGATGTACTTGAGCTTGTTATACAGCCTGCAAATTAATCAAAATTCAGAACTTTTATCATACTAAATAGGAATGTCGTTACTGCCAGCCGTTAAGAGGAGGCAATCAAAGGTGGCGAAGAAGAGCTTAGCCTAGGAATGGCAGTTGGTTTTCATCATGATTAATATTCACACTACCCGACCCAAAAAAATAGATGTGGAGGCTAAAAAATAGATTTTAAATGAATATTGAAAAATGGATGTGAATATAGATTTAGATATGGGCTAATGATAACCCGAACTATAGATACCCATATCTTACTCGTTTTTTATTAATTCTATTTTTTCTATTTT
>JANZLX010000004.1:9439801-9455996 GCA_025531955.1 Erythroxylum orinocense | reverse complement strand
TTTATTTTATGAATTATATATATAATTTTCATACTTATTTAATGAATTATTATTTTATATTTTCAGTGGGCCTCAAGGATTTTTTTTAAAACTATTATCTTATACATTTAGTGAGATTATTATTTTATTCCATTGGTCCAAGTCAGGACTGAAAAAAATTATTATTTAATCGAAATTATTAATTTATCGAATATTCATTTATCGAAATTTTCTGTATAAATAGAATTGAAGAATATATATATATATACGAACAATAGTTCTTGCTGAGATCTTATGCTTGCTAGATTTTTAATTTGCATGTATATATATATATTGTTCGTTTCCTTATCTCAATAATCATAAATGCTCTAGCAATCTTGATAAGTTACAGTGAGTAGCTGAATCGGAACGCTTCATTCGCCTATTTTAGCAAGCTCAGTGATATTCCATAAAGCAGCTGCTTCATGAAAGTAGAAAATGATCAATGATCTGCATTGACATTTTATTTTTCTAATTTTGACATTCCTTGTGTCAATGAATGCCAACAAGTACTACAATTATTCTGCCTCAATCCCAACCCCCAAGAATCAAGTACTACAAGTAGTGATTATTCTACCTCAATCCCAACCCTCAAGAATCAATCTTTTTCGTGAACTTTTAACTCCACCTGAATCAGCTACAACCTCCCGAGGCAAACCCAACTCTGCCTCTCCCGCCGTCGTATACCACTTCCAATGTCTTCTGTTGCACATTTCCAAAAATGGCCACGTCTGTCGAGTCACTGTTTCCGGCGAATGCCAGACATACCTGCGACGGTTTATTGGCGTATAAAATCCCAATAATATCCGCCTCAACTTCTCCACCGAACAAAAAACTAATCTTTGGCACCGTCACTGCATTATAGTTGCTGAAGTCATAGCAAGTATCCAGTATTGAAAGAGCCGGGGCTGTTGGGTACTTAGACATGGCGTTTCGAAAGGCAGATCGCAGAGCAGAGTAAGCAGCCGGTGGCAGGCGGGTGATGACGGTGCCAGAATCGATAATTGCCCCAGCCGTGGAAAACACTGATGAGGCAATAGAGAGTTTGCGGCTGGCAACTCTGATTCCTGTGAATTCCAAGCCGTAGAAGGAGGTTCCAGCGGATATGGTTGACAATGGAGTGAATTTAAGGGAAGATGACTGTGAGCCACCAAAGGTGAGGAAGCCAGTGGAGCTTGATGAAGATGGTAGGCAGTAGGAGAAGAGTTTGCTGTACTTTTGAGCTGTTTGTGAGACGACAGAGAGTTTATCACGTCCTAAACCAAGTAAACCGGCGGCTCCGCCAAAAAGACCTTGGTTGTTCTGGCCGCAGCCAAAGTAGATGTCGAATGAGTCGGTGGACGTTAAGGTTAGCCTTTCTTTGCCAAAGAATCCGACAGAGAAAGACGAGTCGCCGTATTGAATGGCGTAGACACACGTTGAGGATGAGCAACCAGGTGTGTTTCCTGCAAAAAAGACAAAAATTCACTCATGAGGTTTTAGATTAGAAAATGAAACATTCATATCTATTACCTGTTGCCGAGGTGAGTGAGTTACAGAGTGAATTGGAACAAGAAACGTTGGCGTACGATGTTGACTGAGAGGGACTAAAAATGGGGTCTTGTTGCTGATAGCAAGACCTTACACATGGCTCGCATTGAGTCCATGTAAGGTCGCTTCCTGTGTCGAGTATAAGCGAGAGGTCCTTCTTGGGGGTTCCAAGTCCGACTGTGACTATATAATTTCCCGAGCCAACTTTGCTGCCATCAAACGCCGGCAGAGTGGCTGCATCAGTCTCCTTCAGGTGGTTGCTTTCGGAGAGTTTGGAGTGGATAGAATTCACTCGGACCTGATCCCGCCGGAGGACGTCAGCGTGATCGGGTAATGTTGTATTAGTGTTTTGGAGATGATTGCATGGCCCGTACTTATGTACCAATTTCAGGTACGACTTGCCCTTCAATTCTGAATCGATGAAGCTAATAAGTTATGAAAATTGTAATTCCTTAAATAGAAGTTATGTAATAAAAGAAGTTATATTCTGTTCTTAGCCACACCATAATTTGCATTATTGTTCAGCGTACTTGAACTTCACATAATTAAGTGATTTCATCATTGGAATGTTTTGCCCTTTTTAACCACTTACTCCAACTAGCTCGGAGTTGGCTGCTTTTAGCTTTCTTTCTCATACTCGAGTCTAAAAGCAACAGAACAGACTGAATCAAGAATAGCATGACAGAAGGAAACATCTGTTGAGGATAATAATTACAAAGTTTTTTGCTTTAAACATATGAAATCTACATTCAAAATTGAAAGTTTAATAAAAAATGAAAACTTTAAACCTCTTCTTAGATCTAGACCTTGAGAAGTAGAGTTGCAAGAAGTTGCAGCAAATAGAGAATTGATTTGGATAACATGGTTATCCTGAGGATGGTGGTCTTCTGCAATTTGTCTGGCTTGAAAGCCATAGCTCTTCTGTGCAGGGAAGAGAAGAAACAAACAGAGAATTAGATAAGGATAGCTGAAGGGGAAAAAGGTGGAGGTAGTAGTAGCAGTAGTAATGAAAGAGGCCATATGTTTGGTTAGCTTGTGGGTAAGTTTGAAGTTTTAGGCTTCATTTTTATAGGTAGGCTCAGGAATGGGATTGTATCTTCAGTATCAAATACTACTTAATTCTTTCACGTCACCACTTGTAACCAACCACACAAACAATTACAAAACATCTTTTATGTATTGGCTTCCAAGTTTCAGAGATGCAACCAAAGGGATATCATATTTCACCTAATTGTCTTCTGCACCATATTTAGACGGTATTCCAAACTAATAAAGGGATCATTAATAGAAGTGCACATAAGCTCTTACCGTCATTTGTTGTGTTGTATTACTAAAGTGACACTCAAACTAGCTCTAAGACTAACTAGTACATATTGAAGTTAAGTAGTTGCGTATACCAAAAATCATTACCAACTTCGGATGACTAGCATAATATAATAAAAATGTCGTACTTGAAAATTAAACAACAAATAGTATAGTAAGCAGATGATGATATGGACTATTTCCAGGCTTTTTTCATTTCTGAATCTGACAAGCAAAGTGTGTTTGTTAATGACACATCCTTTGGTTCTTGTTTTTCATATGTAACATATACAGCCTAAGATTTATGAAACCTAATAAAATGAAAGATAAGTTAGTAAGATGTGTTCGGTTAAATGTTATATATCATTTGAAATTTGGCAGATTTGAAGTGCCTGGAGTGATTATTGAACCTATGATTCATTCATGACAGAGATTGAAAGAATTTTCTATACCAAGATTTTGCTTCTTCACACGTACCAACATACTAATAATGGTGGTTCTAATTCAACAGTAACTCTAATCAAGACTAAATATGATAACCCAAATTATCCTCATTTTACGATCTGCAGAAAATTAAGTACAGCAAAAGACCAAACATTACAAAGGTGAAGAGGAAAATGAGACCTATCCTTCTGACAAAATAAATAAACTAATTAGAAGTCCAAAGAGGGAAACTCCAGCTCCCTCCCACAGCGGAATGTCAGTATTGACAGAGAAGCTAAGCTTTTCTTCCTTGTATATCTCAGAAATTCTCTGATGACTATGTCCGGCTACGAAGCATATTCAAAAGACACCTCCTCAGAAACGTCTACAACCTCTTCAACCTCCACCTCTTTAGCTTCATATTCCTCTTCTTCATCACTGGCTTCTCCATCTCTTAATTTCTGTCTTTCCAGTTTTTCTTCCTCGTGCAACCGCTTCCACTCACTTATCCACTTCTCCCACTCATCCTTCATTGACCTCCTCTTTTCACGATCCTGCTCACTCAATTGCAACGATACATCTTGGTCTTCTGCTTCATATTTCTTGCTGTACTTCTTCAAATTCTTTGCAATCTCTTCCTCCTTTTCTGGACTTAAGAAAGATGGTGGTCTTGGTCGCCACAAAAACTGTTATTTAAGATACAAGCCAGCAAATAAGCAAATGCTCATCATGAAGCATTTGACACAATTATCATGGTTGGTCAATGTAAATTGATATGCTAAGAGACTAAAGGAATATTTGTAAGGACATTGAACATCCAGAACAAATTATGAAACAACATCAGACTTCATTTTCACTAAGATTAACAATTTAATTGATGATCTGCTGAAGTTACCACAAAAAATCATAAAATCGATATCTAACATTCCCAGCAAGCTGTAGAAAATGCAAATAACAAGCTACAATGGAGATTGGACCTTCAAAGGAATAATGAACGGTCTTACCTGGAAGAAATGATCCTTTAGAATCCGATAAAGTAGTTTGCCATTAAAAGACCATACGTTAAAACCATTCTCCATTTCGTGATGAACAGAAGTCACTGATGTGACAACATACCTACAGACAAGCCATGTACCAAAAACAAGTAGAACATAATAAAAGTCTCATTGAAACAAGTGATGACGTATAAGAAAGCTAGATATTCTTTGTATCAGATATTACCTCCCAGTAGGATCCCATTCAATATCTGTTGCCATAAAATGCTCTGCCGTTGCCATTGTTTCAAGTTCATCCACATTGTAAAATTCCAATTGTCCATTCAAACCCTTTAATCCTGCAAGGATTATGTAGTGGCCAGCAGGCGACCAGAAAAGAGCATTTGCCTGTTTGCCTTTCAAAGTAGCGAGCTTGGAAACCCGACCACTATTATGAGCAGTCTTCATCGAGTAAAAGCTTACATCTGGCCTTGGGCTATCGCCATGAATAATAGCAAATCTGTGACCCTTTGGCTCCCAAGCAAAGGCAATGATCTTGTCATTCTTATTGTCAAGCTCCAATACCTCAATGGGTATATCTCGCTCTTTTATTCGGAAGAGCTCAAAGCCTGTGTATGTACTTTTCTTTGTTTTAGTATAGCGATCAACCTTTACGGCAAGATAGTCTCCATTGCTTTGCCAGTACATTTTGCAGTCACTAACACTAAAAAGATTCTTCTGTCTCAATTCTTCTTTGCTGGGAATTTGTAAGAGACTGACCTATATTTCATAATTTCATACTATGAAACAAACTAGTAACTGCAAACTATGAACAACTACCTACTGTAAGAGTTAAGTGCTCACCCTAGCAGGCTGGTTTCCACTACCAAGTTCAGGGACAAAGAGAGCAAGAATGGGATCAGTAGGTGACCAACTGAAGTCCATAACACTTTCAACCTTCAATGATTTCTTATCAATTAGACTGAAAGTTTCAGTTTCATAGACAGAAATCATGTTCTTCCCAAGTTTGGCAAAATACTTGTCTTCTTTTCCGCCACTCCACCTGAAAAGAAAATTTTAATTAAAGAAGAGGAATATCAGGAAGGTAAATATTGAATTATTTCTCTCGTGAAGAATATGTTCTTATTTTTTGAGTGTTCCATCATCTAGGTGGGGATAAAAGGATGAATATGTAGACAATCAAATGATCTTTAGGATGTTGTCCATGGGTACATAAAAATAAATAAATAAATAACCTGAAAATGGGCCAAGACACCCCTGTAACACCACCAGCCCCTCCAATTGCAAAATCATCAGCACTTCCCTTGAAATCTCTCATGACTTTTCCACTTCTCACATCAAAAATGTTTATCACAATTCTCTAAACAACAAAAGAAATTAGCAGTGGCCCATTGAAGTGCAGAAAAACACAAGGTCAAATAAATCTTACATTTGCATCACGAGGATTACTCGGTTCATGGCTGCTGTAGGTCACTAAATATTTCTCACCCGGAGAAAAATCAATAAGTTTAACCTGCAGTGGATATCACTTTGAGTTCAAGATCACCAAGAAAAAATACAGTCCGGATAAGCATTGAGCCAAAATCCAGAAGAACCTGGGGATGAGCATATCGCATCAACCGATCAAAGGAAGATGCACCACCCCAAACAGCAGCACCCTGCCTGTGAACTGTTGCAAGGTAAGTCCCAAGAGGTGACCACTGCACAAAGCTCTCAGTCCAAAACTGCAAAAGAGTGCATGTAGGAGCCTTCATCATCATGTGTAAAATGGAAGATTTGACAACACAAATATTATTTCCAGAGCGCAGAATTTCACGTAAAATTCAAGCATCTCACATCTCTCCCCCAATGTGCCCAGTAATGAACTAGATTGATGACAAAAGGATCAACCCAGAACAAAAATACAAACTAGGATTTCACATGATAAAGAAGACTCACAGCCCGTTTGTAAACAAGATCAGGCTTCAACTGTCTTGCATCATTCCAGAAAACCTCAGTATCTGAACCAGCACGAATGACAAACTGGTCCCTAGCTTTTTCATCAGTCAGCCATCGTTGAAGATTTTCCTATAAGGCAACACATATCAGTATGAATAATGCATACATACAGATCCTAAGTAGTTGCTCAAAGAGTAAAATGTACAGAAGATAACAAAGCAACAAGGCTCTGGAACTCGAGAAAATTATAATAAGATCTGTCAAGTTGTATATTAGCTTTATCCCATTTTAGGAAAGCCGATTTATTGATATTTTAAAGATTGTAGAATCCCAGCTGACTGTCTTCTTTTCCTAGGAATTTGGAATCCTAGGAGATTGTTTTCCTTTCCTAGGAGATTGATTCATATTCTTAGAGTTTTTTCTTATTTTTCTTCTTACACTAAGGTATATATAAACATATAATCCTAAATCATTTTAGTAAGAAGACAATTCACTTTCCCTTCTACTTTCTGACATGGTATCAGAACCCTAGGGTTTTTTTTCTTGGGACTTCTTTCCTTGGAGGCAATTTGGTATCTTGGCGGAGCAAGAAACAAAATATTGTCATCAACAAAATCAAAGTTTTGAGCTATTTCTCAAAGCTTGTGCAAGTTGTTATGGTTAAATACTATTCTAGATGACTTGAAAGTTAAGCGGGAAGGTCCTAAGAAGCTCTATTGTGACGTCGAAACAGCCATCAATATTGCTCACAACCCTATTCAACATGACAAGACAAAGCACATTAAGATTGATAGACATTTCATCGAAGAGAAATTGGATGAAGGCGCTTGTATGCATGTCATATGTTTCATCAGGGAAACCAATAAGCTAATCTTCTAACAAAGGGGTTATAGTTCAAGTTTGCACAATATTATTTCCAAGCTGGGAATTGAAGACATCTATTCCTCAGCTTGAGAGGGAGTGTCAGAGTTGTATATTAATTTATACCATTTTAAGAAAGTCAATTTCTTGATATTCTAGAGATAATTGAATTCTAGGAGATTGTCTTCTCTTCCTAGGAATCATTTTCCTTCGTAAGAGAGTGTTTGATTTATATTCTTAGAGATTTTTTTTCCTTACTCTAAGGTGTATATAACGTGAAATGCTAAATCATTTTAGTAAGAAGACAATTCATTTTCCCTTCTATTTTATACAAAATTACACATAAATATACTAGTTTCCAAAACAATATATGGATTTATCAAAAAACAAAAAAGGAACAGCCACAAACACCAAGAACATTAATTAAGCTAGTTACCCCAGGGGCATAAGGTTTAATCTCAGGAGGAGCCCACTTATCTGGAACCCTCATAAACCTATCAAAGTCATCGAACATGTTGACAACAAATATGTGTGACCTGTCCAACTTGTACCCATTTGTCTTCTCCTTAGCTTGCTCAGCTTCCTGTGATGATAAACAAAGTATCATTCTATAAACCACTTCATCATGGATAAGAAATCATGCTTGTTCTCTAGATAATCAAGTGTAGACACTCTACTCAAATATTCTGGTGATTCAAGGGGAAAAATAAAAGATGAGTGATAGCTTTTAGCTAGAGTATCATCTAATGTCACTCTGATGGCACAACAGAATGTCATTCAAAAATGCAACTGAATCTCATAGTTACTACCGTAGTGATACAAGAAACTGATTTTTGTGAAAGAAAGACAGCGTATAAAATAAAAAGCAATTATTTTGTCTAAACATAAACCATTGCCTTACACATTAGAATGAGAGCTAGAAATTGGCTGTTTAGATTCCTCCAGGGTTGGGGACAGTTACCTGAGTGGTATTGAACTCGATGAAACAATAACCTAAAGTTTTCTCGGTTTCAGGATCAACCGGCATCCAGAGACCATCCTCCTTTATTACACCCATCTGATTATAAATTTTGCGAATAACACCTTCCAGTTTCTCAAATTTTTCTCTTGTAACAATTGGTATATGATCGACAACAATAATGTTACCAAAACCAGTGTCGAAATCCAACTGCTCCTCTTGATAAACATCTTCATCGTCACTGCAAAAACCCAAAACATATGTCATGCGCACCAAAACATCAGAGGGTCACAAATCCATAACCAAAAACACTTGGAACTAGAGTAGATTAAATTAGACTTAGTTCTCCTCAGAAAACAGATGATTGAGTAAGATATATATGAATTTACCTAATAATACCGAAATCTTCACCGGCAGGGAGTTGAATAGAGTCAAGATCGAGATTAGCAAGATCGATTCCAGCAACGGCTGCCCTGGCCTCGATATCTCTCATAGTCATAACGTCTCCCATGAGCAAAAGTTGGCTTCTAGAGGAAATTGTCTAATTCAAGTTGCCGAATGGGAGAAGATTTTTGTCTCTGCAATGCAAAGTTCCCAACCAACATAAGCAAGCAATATATACGTACAAAATGTAAGCTGATATACTTTAGAATTCCCAGTTTACAAATAGCCTACGCAACAAACAGACGTTAAACTTTATTCAAAGACAGAAGAGTAGACCTAAAACAGATCATTGATATCAAACAAACATCCATCTTTGAATTGTTGCCACCAAAAAGACGAACATTACCATGAACAACAGAAGAACAAATGATATGAACTTTTTCCTTTTTCATTGCTAGCCAAGCATGAGGCTGATACTAAAAACACTTTATGCATCCTAGATTTGGAATGCCAGTTGCAAATATCAACCATTAGTAATTTGGTGAAAGCAAGGGTCTTCACTATCGTAACTCTTTAATTCTAGTTCAAACCATTTGTGGAAGGAGTAGGCATAGATTATAGTTGTAATTTGCTTTACACCGTAAATAATCCAAGACGGTATTCTAATGGAAGATCAAATTCAACAAGATCAAGAAACAGAACGAAGATGGCAGACATTAGATTACTCAGTCAACAGAACCTAATGGAAAAACCCAGCCAACAGACGGTATTCTAATGGAAGATCACGACACTTTCGGTTTTCTTGATGGAAAAATTATGTCAACAGAACCTAATGCCTCAGCCAATCGAGACCTATCAACGAATGATTTACCCCTTGGACACCCATCAACCAACCCAGACGAAACCCATATAACGTATTCCAGATGAACAAAATCGATGCCTCGACAAGAGTCTTACCCAGTACAGGTGCGATGGAGACGAAGCAGATGCACGAAGAGGAGGTGCCACATAAACAAAGCAGATGGAAGAAGGAGGTGCGGCAGAGAGTACAGCAGATGGATGAAGGAGATGCGGCAGAGTACTTGAGGGGTATAGGTTTTGTGACAAAAAGAGGGTTGTTTTGTCATTTCTCACTCCTGTCCAACGGAAAGAATTTCTGTATACCTCATTTTTGAAACGGACAGAAATTTCTATCCTTATCCTCTGAAGATAGGATAAAATTCGTTGCGGACAGCAACCAAACAATTTGATGGACAGAACTTTAATGTCTTTGTCCACTATCCTCACTTCTAAAGACAGTAACCAAACGCTGGGTAAGAGTTGGTGGCTGGGGACATTGCGGTGGAGCTGGTGTAATGGTGCTGAAGCCCAAACTAGTGTAATGAATGCTTTGAATTTGAGAATTAATTTGAAAACATATTAGATCATAAGGGTATTTATCGAATTTAAATATTAATTAATTATTATTTTAAAATTTGAATGATAAATTATTGTTTTACGTATATATTTTATTTAATTCATACTTATTAATTATGTACTCTAAATAACTTGGAAATATTATTTTGTAAACTGATAATTTAATATGGATTATCGTCCAATTTTATATAAAACCTCACAAAGTCAAAACTATAAATTTGAAAGTAAATGGATGTTGCTAAAAACGGTTATTATAGTTAAGGCCTAGTTCCAAATCCCGCGTGAAACAAACAATGGAATGGAACTTCCTTTCTGACATTTTGTGGTTGCCACCAATTCGATACATTTTTATTTGTTTATTTGGATTGGCGTTACTTATCTCCTGAATCTGCATGCGTCCATTTTCATTTTCATGCGTACTCTTATGCTATGCACCAATTTGGTCGAGCTCCAATCGACCTCGCAAGGAAACGCTTCGCAACATGCTGCTATTGTTGTCTTCCAGTAAGCAAATATCCGGTCCCCTTCTGGTCTCCCAAGTCATTCTCATCTATCTCTGCTACCAGAACTACCAAATGGAACTCAACCACCAATGTTATCATCATCAACCCAACTCTGTTGATCATGGAGTCATGTTCTTCAATGAAGCAACTGAAGCAAATCCAAGCCCACATGACCCCAACCGGTCTCATTACCCACACCTTTCCTTGCAGCCGGGTCTTGGCCTTTTGTGCCCTCGCTGACTCTGGAGATATAAATCACGCCAGTGCTCTGTTTAGACAATTTCAGAATCCCAATACGTATATGTGGAACACGATGATTAGAGGTTATGCCAAAGCCAAGCTGCCCATTTTGGGGATCTCCTTTTTTCGCCAAATGGTTCGTCAACGGGTCGAATTGGATAGTAGAACCTTTATTTTTGTGCTTCAAACGTGCGAGCGGTTCTTGAGAGCTTCAGAGGGAAAATCGGTTCATTGTGCCATTTGGAAGATGGGTTTTGCTTCTTCTTTGTTGGTCCAGAATGGGTTGATCCATTTTTACAGCGTGCGGGTTTGTTTGGGGTTAGCCCGTCAAGTGTTCGATGAAACTTCTTTTAGAGACGTCGTTTCTTGGACGTCGATGATTGATGGTTATTCGCAGCACAACCGTTATAACGAGGCTCTGGAGCTTTTTAATTCCATGTTGTTTAGTGGGATTGAACCAAACGAAGTCACTCTCATTGCTGTTCTTTCGGCTTGTTCGCTGAAGGGTGATTTGAAAGTGGGAAAGAGTATTAATGAATACGTGAGGAAGAGCAATTTAAATCGTAGCCTGAATTTGATGAATGCTATTTTGGATATGTATGTGAAATGTGGCTGCCTGACTGCTGCAAGAGAGATTTTTGATGACATGTTAACTAAAGATGTGTTCTCATGGACTACTATGGTTAACGGGTATGCTAAAAGTGGTCAGTTAGAAACGGCAAGACAGTTGTTCAATGAGATGCCTGAGAGGAATGTAGTTTCTTGGAATGCAATGATTGCTGGTTATTCTCAATACAGTCAACCAAAGAAAGCTTTAGAATTATTTGATGAAATGGTGGATGTAGGGTTGGTTCCAACAGAGAATACTTTGGTGTGTGTTCTGTCTGCTTGTGGCCAACTGGGATACATGGACTTGGGGCAGTGGATACATCAATCCTACATAAGTCAGGAATGGAGTGAGATTAGTCTGATTTTGTCGAATGCACTTACCGATATGTATGCTAAATGTGGATTTGTAGATGTAGCTGCTAAAATTTTCAATAGCATGCAAGAGAGAAATTTGGTTTCCTGGAATTCCATAATTGCTGCTTATGCTGCTCATGGGTATAGTGAGCAAGCTATTATTGCTTTTGAGCAGATGATAAATGGAGGAATTAAACCAGACGATATCACATTTGTTGGTTTATTGTGTGCTTGTAGTCACGGTGGGTTAGTCACTGATGGCAAAATCTATTTCCAGAACATGAAAGGAAGGTATAACGTAGAACCCAAGAGGGAACACTATGCTTGTATGATTGATTTACTGGGTCGAGGTGGACTCCTAAAAGATGCCTATGAATTGATAAAAGGGATGCCCATGGAGCCATGTGAAGCTGGTTGGGGTGCCCTTCTCAACGCTTGTAGGATGGTTGGGAACATTGAACTGGCTCAGCTTGCTGCTTATAAACTTCTAGAATTAAATCCGGAGGATAGCGGGGTATATGTCCAGCTAGCAACTACCTGTGCTCATGGGGGAAGTTGGGCTGACGTGGGAATGGTTAGAACTGTGATGAGAGATAGAAGGGTTAAGAAGATTCCCGGACATAGCTTGATAGAGGTTGAGGGTGAGTTTCATGAATTTTTTGCTGGTGATAAATCACGTCCAGAATCTGAGGGTATTTATATAGCATTACAGGAGTTAGTTTCGCTATCCAAACTGAAAGACTATTTTGAAGTTGAATCTTCTTGCCACTATATCTGATCTTCGAATACACAGATGGTATCAGCAGGCCAATTTCTTACTGGGTAGGTTATACATTCTTCACATCTCTTAATGCTGAGTGTAAGTGAAAACTCCTCGCTTATTAATACCCTAATAGGAAGGGCAAGGAAAATGACCATTTAATGATCTTTTATACGGAGGAGGAAAGGGAAATCACTCTGGAGTCTGAACATGTTGGGTTCACTAAGTGGAAGAACAAAGTATTTTCTTCTCTCAACGCAAGAAGGATTCTTAACATCTTACATTCAACAAGTTTTGGGGGTCGAGCAGATTTCCAGGATTATGGATGGTTTTCCTACCGGGAACATTTGGGGGCGTCTGGCTGTTGCTGGTTAATAGGCCTGTAAACCAACAGCAAAAAGGTTTTCTGATGGGACTTCTACACTGTGGGTCTATTTAATAGCCCAATTCACTGAACTTCAATCAGTGGACGACCTACCTCGGCCATATCAAGGACATAAAGTACAGGCCGTCTTCTTACAATGAACAACAAAACCCTATCAACATTTTTTTTTGAAAAGAAAACTGTGACAACATTGCTAAAACACATGGGATAGAGTTAGATAGAGCTTGGACTTGCACTCTACAATGTTGGATGGAACTCAGTATAAGATTTCGAGGTTGACTTTAGATGGGTATGTGAAGTTTTTGATTGTTCGAGAATGAAAATTACTCATTCTATGAAGTTTCCTGCTCCACTTATGTCGATTGCCTTCTCAGATGATTGCAGAACAAGGGCTATTGGTGCTTCAAATGGGATCATTTTTGCAAGGAAGAGTAAGGTGAAGGAGGATGTGAAGGAGGGTGGATTGCGAGATTCAATGGGGTTGGTGAGTGTATAAGAGCCACAGAAACAGTTTTTGAGGTCGACTTATATCAGGTACTTTCATAGGAGTCGGCGAGAGAAGTCTAGTGAAGGGAACCATTTAATAATGAGACCAAAAGAAGGTGAAATTGGCAGAATGTGATAAGTTGTTGAAGAAGTTCAGGCATAAGGAAACTATGTTTCGGTGTTGTGTGGGAAAAATGCGGAGAATGTTGTGGCTGTGATGGAGAAGTTGGCGGCAAGGAAGTTGAAATGTGTGTCAAATTCAGAAGAGGAGGTGCTTGGATTGTTGTAGGAGTTCTTGCAAAGCAGCCGACTATGCAAGACATTCTGATCTTTTGATTAATGAGGAACGTACTTGAAGTGCAGGCAGAGGATCTTACACCTTCCGAAGCTTTGTAAGTGGCATATTAGAAATCTTATGCGTTGAGTTGAGGAGGAGATCAGGATCCAGCAATCATTGCAGGAGATTCAGGACATTATGCTTTCTTACTTAGCGTAATGAATTAGAAATGGTTTTGCAAACACGAATTTTCAATTAGGTTTTGTGGTGTTTGTCAGCTAAAATTCCATTTGTTATGCAACGAGAGAAGACTTAGCTTTGGATCCATCGCCCGCATTGCTAGTCCTCTCACTATGTTTCTCGTCTAAGTCCCCGCTCTTCATAAAAATTCCGTAATTTTGGGCTCAAGAGCTCACAAACTCAACTTCAATGAACGCAAGGGGTTTTATTCAATACTTACAGGACGGTTAGGAGAAGCATCGACCATGACCTAGGTGTTGACTTACGTGTTACAATTAACCAGGTGATTGTAATTTGGTGATAATTATTTAAAGATATTATTTATCTTATACATAATAGATGTACATAACAAAGTTTATAGGATAAATATACATTATAAGTAAAATTATGATAAAATTATAATAATGAAATTCATATTACATTTGTACATTATCTTTAAATTGTTCTTAATCATTTTTCTATTAAGACTGGACATTAATAGAATATAAAAAAGGCTCGCACATGTTTTATTTTTTTCTTATGAAGTAAGTAGTTGATCTCATAGACAAAAGTATGGAGATATTTAAATAAATGTGTGAGTGCTTATTAGAGAATAAGTTCTTTAAAATGATATTATATGAGAGATCTATTTGGAATATTTATGTCTATGAAAATTCTCTTTGTGATGATTGTATAAGTGATCATTTGACTTAAGATCTTCAAAGTATCTCATATAATGGCTTCTATGCTTTGGTACTATTTATGACTTATTATAGTTAAGAGTAGCTCAGTCAGTAGTCACTAGATATAATATGGAGTATATGGAAGTGGTTAGGTGATCAATATAGAATTTATCACCATAAAGTGATTAGAGAGAAGTTCCGTTATTCTTGATTAGTATTGATTCGAAAAATCTTTGGTCAAGATGGTGTTAATTGAATCAATTGCTAATAATAGAGAATTAATATGATTAGACTTAAATAAAATATATATTAATTTCATGCTCTATGTCTAATTAGAACATTATATGATGAAAGGATTCAATCATATGACAAAAAATCAAGCATTTCAAAGTTAATCAAAATTACTTTGACATCCTCAAATATTTGGGCAGTCATAAAGCATTGCTAGATGCTAATCTTTTGATTTATGAATTAAAATATTTAGTTAGATAATTAAAGATAAATTAAAGTAGTTTGGTATATCTAATTCTAAATATTATCTACTTCTAAACATAATTTAGAGTTATAATTTATATCCATTATCAACATATTTGGGAACTTAATGGTTCATACACAAAGAATCACTTGAAGAGAGAAAAGATGTTTTAATTAAGTTAGACTTAATTGTAAAATTTAAGAAACTTTATGATTAAATATGATATATTTAATAAATAAGGATTAAAAAAGAGATATTAGATCTTATTTGAAATAATTAAAATTTAAAATTTTAATTATTACAAATTATAATTCTAATTAAAGTTTAATTGAAATTAAAATTTTATTTCAATTAAAATACTAAAAGGACCAAGCCTTATTATAAATAAGCTTAAGCTCTAAAGAACTAACACTCTTTGCCTAATCAATTATCTCAGCATGTTTTATGAATACTGTTAGAGACTAGACAATTGTGTGACTGTGGTGGTTGAGATGAGATAATTTCAAAAATAGTTCAAGGGAAATAACAAGAAAAGGGTCAAGCTTCGAAATAAAATATGAATTATGATTCATGCTTTATTATATTTTATATGTTCATCATGTTATAGAATTTAAGTGATCATGGCTTCGAAAAATTATAACAAAAAAGTTTCTTATTTATTCTACTGGGTGTATGACTATATTCTTCCCTGATTTTCTAACACTAGGTTTGTAAAGAACAGGAGAAACTAAAAGGAAGAAGAGAGCGTGAGAGTAAGAGAGAAGTTAGGGTGTGAAAGAGTGAAAAAAGAAAAATGGAAAATCTCTTGCCAAATAAGAAAGACGACCTAGGTTAATCTCGGAGAAGAAGACGACCGTTATGTATTCATGTAACATCCCATCACCGATGGGAAGGGTAGACTTGTAATTTGGAAGGGTTTATGATTGTTTAGAATTGTCTTAATATGTTCATGCATACACATATACGTAAATAGTGAATTTTGCACATGTAAATGCCTGTATATGCATTCATGACATTTCCCGGTATATTTGATCATAGATGTGATTATTATAAAAAATGTGATTTTTGTGTTTGGAAAATTGATTGGAGAGGGTAATTGAGGTTTTAAAATTTTTAGTGAATTTTAGTGAAATTTTTGTGCACTTTCGGGGTACTTTTTCGGATTAGGAAAAATGACAAGTGATAGACTGATTGTGTACTAGTAGTAGAAATTACTGTCCAATGGCACGGAAAATTTAGATAATTGATTTTCGGATTTATTAATTTGAACCCTTGAAAATTGGGAGATGGTTAGTGTAGAAATTGGACTTAGGTTTTAAGAATTGGACATGTGGAGCCAAACATGGCCTTAAATCCACTATCTTATTTTAATAAAAAAT
>JANZLX010000004.1:9409215-9426089 GCA_025531955.1 Erythroxylum orinocense | reverse complement strand
TTTCCTACATGCTCATTTAATTGCCACCTAAATGGACCCACTTAAATGCTTCCTTTCTTTTAATTCACGACAACCTCACTTTGCATCTCTCATTTTCATTCCTTTTTATTGTCTTCTTTTTCATTTAAGTTAACCTAATGGACCCCTAACAAAACCCTAGCCCAATTTTACAAGACTTACTAAGCTACTTCATACTTAAGCCCAAATGCTTTCTTTACACTTCATTTAAAATGGCCCTAAAAACCCTAGCCCATCCTCATTCATTATTATTCATTTAATTGCATCAATGGGCCTAGCCCATTGAAATCCCCCTTTATTCAAGCTCTAATTAAATAATCCCCCATTTAATCTCAAGCACCTAAATTCATAGGATCCTCAATTTATATAATTCTTTGAGTACTCACAATGCATCATAAAATAATAATTCTCAATAAATCTCATTTCATTAATTTCTTCATTTAATATTCATAACTTAAGCAATAAAATCCTCAATATTAAAAATCATCAAATTAAAAATCCAACCAAATTCAAAATCATCAAATTAAAATCCTCAAAATAATTTAAACATGCTTAATGCGAACCGGGGCCCAACAAATCTGCCAGTATTTCATATATTAAATAAGAAAAGGGAAGGGGATATGAAAGAAGAGTTTGCAAAACTGTGAGATTATGTAGTGGAGTTTGATAAGTCTAATTCATGTATTACTATTAAAGTTAAAGTGGAGAGGTCTGTGGTAATTAGGAATACCTATAATTTTGGAATTTTTTTATAACTTTTGATTGTTGTAATAAGGAAATGATCAATGGTTTTAGAATAATTTTAGGTATTAATGAAACATTCTTAAAAGGAGTTATAAAAAGAGCAGTTCTTACTATTTTAGGTAAAAAAAATGCAAACAATAGATTTTTTAATGCATGTTAGGTATTAGTGAATGTGGAGATAAGAAAAACATAAGTTTGATTCTTAAAGTTAATGGAAGTTAATCTCTCTATTAGAGACAAAATTATATAGGCTATGATGAGTGATAAAGAGGATAAAGAGAAAGTTGACAAACAATAGAAAACGTTTTGTATGATTATTAGTTATAATTTGTTTTGACTTAATTAGAGATAATGACAAAAATTATTATTTTTATTAAAGACTAATTCAAGAAATTAAGGAAATAATTTAAAAGGTAGAGCACATATTTTATATGATGCATATATTTGTGAAGTGGAGAAAGAATTATAGAGATATAAAGCTATCCAATTTATTTTTAGATTACTTTGAAGTCAACTAACATTCCTATTTCCAAGGAAAAAATATTTGAGTTAAAATACAAACCCAAAAAGCTTGGGAGACTTTCAAGGAGGTGCCATGAGAAAATTGGTGTATGTTATTTTAGATCATTAAATTAAGTGTGATATAGTTGACAACAATTAATGTAAAGCATTTAATAAAAAATGTAAGTGCTAGCTAAGGATGTAGCTTCTGTATTTGAAGACATTGGGACTTATATTATTAAAAAAACTGCAATTTAATAGGGATTTAGTTAGGAAATGGGAGAATGATTTTGAGTAGAGGATTAGGAAGAATATTCCTAAGAACATTCATGTTGAATTTTATTGCCATGCTACATGGAATGACAATGAAAGCTATGAAAATAAAAATATAATAAAGTGGCATTATATATGTTGTGAATTTAAAAGACATAAGATATAATTATTACACATGAAACATTTTAGAGAAACCTTATTTTCATGCTTCAAATGCCATATAACATAGAAGAGGGAAGGTGGAGAATTATATTAGTGATGTTTTCCAAGTTCAAAGACTTTAGTTACTTATGCAAATATGATGAATCCAATGCAAGGAGAATCTATGTAGCCAAAAATAGGAAAGAAACCCATTAAGTCACCACCAATTAAGATAATGTTAGGAAAATCAAAAAAGAAATGAATGAAAAAAGTTATGCAAAATAACTAAGAGGATATGTTCACTCTTAAGGAAAAGAAACATGATGACTTGAAAGTTATAGTTTCAAGAAAACCATAATCAATTGAAATGTCTAAACAAATTTATGGGAAGGCCTAGGATACCATCATTAACCATAAGTCATTAAACTACATTTCTTTATTAATTGGTTTGAATAGATTTATTAATCATTCATTTGTAAAATTTTATTCAACTTAATATGAAACAACATTAAGTGAGGTGGTGATAATTACAAATGATCTACATATTCTTGCATTTACTCTTATATATAAGTTGGTATTTTATTTGGTTTATGCATATTATATTCTTTTCAATGTAATACTCTTAACTAGTACATTAAACTAATATTGTTAAAAAAAGTTTAAGAAAAAGATAGATAAGAAGAACTAGTAAAAAAATATTTGCAAAGAATGTCTCTTTTAATTTTTTTTGCTTTCCGTCAAAACAATTGAATTTAATAAAAAAGAATAAAGTTTTAAAAGTCAAAGGAAGTAACTATTACTAGTTTTCATGTACTAAACTAGTATAATGATATTATAAAGTGAAATATATTACAAATGCACCTAAAAATTACTATAGAAAAAAGATATTTAAGATTTACTATTCTCTATTCATATTATTTTACATGCAATTAGATTGATCAAAATTAAAAAAAGGATGATATTTTAAAATAATTAATTTCCTTTTTATATTAGTTTTTAATATTAAATTTATTTATATTAATAAATCAATACTAGAATTAAAAAACATTTTTTCTAAGTTGAACCGATGTGATGTTTTAAAGGTCAAGTTTACATAATTGTTACCTTGATAATATTTTATCCTTTTAAATTATATCTTAAAAATGAGAAAAATATGATGATACTTTTACACTGATTAATTATTAGATTATTTTGCTTAATTGATTCAAAATTGCTAACTAGAAAATAGGCTAAGACTAGCTGCAAGGATTAATAAAATCATTCAAACTCTTCTCTAGTTTATGCTGTTATACAAATTGTTGTATAATTATTAAGAAATGAGAACCAAACGTATAAGAATAATGTGAGACATTATTATAATTAATTTTAGTGATTATTAAGGTATTATTATCTTATAAAATATATAAAATATGGAGTTAGTTCTTTCTATATTATATTTATTTATTATATGTATTGTTATTGAAGATATGAAGACTATTATTCTTATTATTACAAATTGGTGCAAGTTAAATGGTTTGGAAAGATATATTTCTTTTTCTCATTTTGAGTAAAATATTAAAATTCCTAGTATTTTATTTTGAAGGAAATACCATATTATTGGACTTTAAACAATGCCATGGATTTCGTACCCTTCCGATAGGTATGGTCTCAACCATACCAACTAAAAAATGATACTAAATAATGCAATATTGTACCAGGTTTAGCTACCAATTGGTATCGATTATTTGGACTAGTATTGACCAGTACAAATTAATATGATAAATATTGATAAGTTATTGCGTAAAATTTGTAAATACTAAATGTTTAAGGATTAAATTAAAGAAAAATTCAACCCTAATTGAAGAAGATGCCTGCCAAACTCTGCTTTTCTAAATTCTAACTTAAACGACAGTCACCCAACCTAGCTCTCTTGTCATTTTTGCTTCCCCATTACCATTGTTACTTTATCTCCATCACTGTTATGTTGCTACCTTTGTCATCTACTCCATCGCGTACTTCTTCTTCTTTTTTTGTAGTGTCTATTGACATTATGTTTACAATAAGACCCATAATTCTTTTAGTTTCTTTTGATATTTTTTATTTTACGTATTTTATTTATTGGTTTTGAGGTCCAGGTTCCTTGCTTATATGGAAGGATAGTAGAACTACGTCTCAATTTTGGTTTAATGTATTATGGATGTGATTGGCTCCATAATGGCCATAAATATTATTCTTCATATCAGTTAAGTTTTTGTTTAAAACATGTTTAAGACTTGAGATTTCATTTAATTTCCTTTATTGAAGAAGTTGAATATAGCTTATCATTTAGTAAAGTGGGGGTGTCAAGTTCTGACCTACCCGATTCAAATTTAAGTTCTCCCTATTGGCTTAAATTCAACGACATCAGTTTTATTTCTTAAAGGAATGTTCCTAGATCTCATACTACTTTAAACAATATAGAAACATGGAAGCAAGTGTTATTAGCATATATGTCCATAACATTGAGTTCATCATGGTCCTTATGTTTACAGTATGTGCACAATTTAGGGCATTAGAGCTTGAAGAGTGGCTCAAGACTTACATGTATAAAAATAAAGTCAAAATTGATGCCTATATGGGGAATGGTTTGATAGACATGTACTTTAAATGTAGGAATGTTGAGAAGGTAGAGGTCATTTTAAACAATTTATCTAATTATGAAAAATTTATATGGATAACCATGATTGTTGGCCTTGTAGTGAATGGATATGGTGACGAAGGTCTTGATGTATTTTTCCTAATGCTGAAAACTTATGCATTCCTAATGAAGTAACCTATATTGGAGTATGTTATACTTTCCCTCACATTATAATGATTAATAAAAGATGAAAATTTTTGCTACCATGACCACCTTTTATGGAATTAAGCCAAATGTAGCTCATTATAGACACATGATTGATCTTCTTGGCCAAGCAAGACATCTCACAAATGCTTTTCAACTTGTAAAGAACATGCCTGATAAGTGTAAATTGCATCATATTTTAGGGCTTAGTTTGGTATGTGTTTAGCTATTAACTGAATCACTTAGTTTGTGTTTAGGTTAGAGTTGTGTTAGTTTGTTAATTATTTTGTTTAAGTGTTTTATGGGTTAGTACAAGTCTTTGAGCATAAATATTATATTTTTTGAGGTACTTTGATGTGTTTGTTAGTGTTTCAAGGTCAACGTCAAAGAACGGAGAAGCTTCAAAGAAATTTGGGCAAATAACAACCCACGATCATGACAGAAGCACCAAAGTTGGCCATGATCGTGACAGAAGCCCAGGACATGGCCCACGATTGTGTCAAAAGGCTTGGATGTGGCCACGATCGTGGCCTGCAGGGCCATAATTGTGTTCTATGTTGGGCAGAAGCATAGACACTAAAAACTGTCAAGTTTTGAGGGATTTTTTGGACCTTTCAGACTCCGAAAAAACCCTAGAGCTGCTTAGAACACAAAAGATATTTAAAAAACAAGACAAAGAGGCACAAAGGAGCTTTTTCATAAGTAACTTTTGAGAAACCTTAGAGAGAATTCATCAAGAGATTGAGAAAGAGAAGAAGGAAGAGAGAAGTTGAGAAGAAGTTGACTCAATGTACTTCCTAGATCAGAAGTTTCCTAACATCGTTGCCTCCCATCATCCGTTTAAATTGCATTTTCTTTTTATTTTCAATTTTATTATTATATAGAATTGAGAATAATAATTTGTTAATATGATTTTTAAATGTTGAGATGGTCTAAACTCACCTTCGGAGTTCTATCTTTGAATTAATGAAATATGAATGTTTATGTGTTTATTGGATTTGTTGTGGTTTAATTCTGTAAGTGCATAATTTGATAATAAACTGAGAGGGTGAATCGAATGAAAAATAATTAAATTGGGCTAACGAGAGTTGCGTGATTTAATAGAACAAGAATTAAATTAAATCGGTAAATTGTATAAAGAGAGATCTTGCATAGATTTTCGATAGTTTATTAGACAACTTCAAAACTAATTAGAGTTTGGATAGGTTGTTAATTAAGAGATTGCAACTTCTATAATCTGATTAGGGTTTATAATTTAAGGTTAAAGATTATAACTCGAGAGAGAGCAATCAACCCTAGGATCGTCTAGAACCAACAATCTGATAATTCATAATCAGTTAGGTTAGTATTAAGGATAGGTAAATTTTCCTTTCTCTCAATTGGTAATTCCTTTAGGTTGATTCTTGGGTGTGTGTTGAAATTGCTAAATTATTAATATTTTCATGATTGATTCTTAATTTGATTTGATTATTTGAACTGAATTCTCATTTTAGTTTCATTACATTTTGAATTTCTGTAAATTATTTCGGCCTTAGATTTTAGGATTAAATTACCCTCCTCGTGGGATCGACACCTTAGGTACTACGCTAATGAACCCTACGTTTGCCAATTATCGAGGGTATTTATTAAAACTTACACACATCAAACTCTCGATCAAGTTTTTGGCACCATTGCCGGGGAGGTGATTAGTTTAGTTCTTTAATGTAAGGCATTTCATTATCTTTTGTTTTTAATAATAATTAAAAAATGAAAAAGAAATTTGGGGCATAAAGCAGAGATGCAGTAAGAAATCTTAGAGTGAAAATGAGACATTTGAAGAGCTAGATGTCAAAAAGAAATGGAAAGAACAATGATGAAGATATATATATTATAGGGGGCAAGGAACTTTTGCGAACTACAATAAGGCATAGTATGGTTGGGGAAGTAAAGATCCTTATTGAAACATGTACACTTTGGGGTGGCCAAACTACCCAAATTCCTATTGATTTAACAATGTAAGGTCTCACTTAGGACATCATGACCTATTTGAATTTCAGCAAGATGAGTCCAGTTCATGGGATTCCAAATTGGATAAGATCCTGGATAAACTCACAGACATAGAAGAGGGACAGGAGAGACTAGAAGACTAAATTAAAGAAGTAATGAAAAATCATGCCTTGTCTATTCACAACCTAGAGATTCGAGTGAGACAGATTTCCTGTGAATTTTATAAGAGAAGTATGGAAGAATCTTTAAATAATATGGAAATATGTCAAAGAGAGTAATATGAGGCTATCACACCAAAGAATGGGGGAGAGCCAAAAGGACCAGTGGAAAACCAAACTGAACCCCACCTTATTGAAAACCAAGAGATGAAGAAAGAGGATGAAGAAAAAAATGCCAAGCCTCCTTATTATTCACCAGTTCTTGATATACCATATGTGAACATCGAAAAATATTGGGTAGATTTCAATGAAAAAAACCTTATCCTTCAGATTAATGATGACCAAGTAACATTCAACATGAATGATGTATTAAAGAATCCGATGGATAGTAGCTCATTCAGGAAAATTGATGTGTTCGAATCTTCTAAAAAACAAAAGTATGAAGAACAAGTGACAACATACATCGAGTTTGAAGAAGCTATGAAAGTTTCAGTTCGTGAATCGAAAGAAACAGAGGAGACGAAGATGATTAAAAAAGAAAGAGAGAAACTCACCTTCTTACAAGATAAATTGTTGGATTCAATGGAAGATTCAGGGAGTTTTGTTATTCCTTGTTTTGTTAACAGTTCACTCAAAAATGGACATTATTAAGTTTAATTGGTTTTCATAATGTTATCAATATTGTCCTTCTAATTATTTTACAATTTATAGCTTACTTACAAGCTACAAAATTGATGTTGAATGAAAAGGGTGGAAGCAAGCTACTTATAATTGATCCCGACTAAGTTTCTAATGAAAGAAGAGTGTCGAGCTACCGATGTTAAAAGAAGAGTTGCATGGGAGGCAACCCATGGATTGTTAATTCCATGATTATTTCCTTTGATTTTTAGATAGTTGAATTCCGTAGTTAAGTTGTTTTGTTTCCAAATAAAATCGGGAAGGCATAAGACTTCAACATGAATTAGATGATCAAGGAAGTAAGCAAAAGAGAGGTGAAAGAGTGATAAAGAGTTAAGAAGTGATCTCAGGAAAGTATAGAAGGACAAAAGAAGAAAAATCAGAAATTGGTGGAAATAGTGGCCTGCGGCAGGGTGAAATAGTCTATGCGAATTCCAGCTAATTTTTACCATTGTACCCTTCCTTCACTTATATATTCATGTCACGCTTCATTTTTTCACTCACTTTCATTTTAACTTATCTCTCTAAGTTAAAATCTTCGAACGCTCTTACTTCTCTCTAACCAAATTCCAAACTTCCAATCTCTTCTAACTTCTACCTACTTGAAATCCATTATGCCACGCGTTAAGCAGTTAGGAAAGTGTAACCAATCATTAGGGAGAAATCAAGTAACGGGTTGCAAAAAAAGAGACAGGGCAGCTGATTATGGAGCACCTTTTCTGATTTTCTCAAATAAGGAAGGTAACCACTTTTACTCTCTTCGCAATAAGCAAATTATGGTTCCTAAGTATTTTCATTTTGAGACTTTAGATATACTAGAATTGAGAGACAAGATTGAAAATTTAGCAGAGAGAATTCAATGGGGACAGTTTATTCAATTTCAATACCCAGTTTAGGAAGAACTTAGCTTAGAATTCTTTACATCCCTTCAGTTTGAATCCAATAAACCTAGGTAATTGTGGTTTAGGTTATGGGGAAAACTTGATGAGCTTAATTATAAGATTTTGTATGAAATTTGTTGTTTCCCTGAATCGTCTGTAGTGGATCAACACGATGATTTTTATGTCACCCCTTATTGGACTGAACTAACTAGATTAGAGCGATTCATGACTAAGAATGCACACAACAACATCATTAGGAGCCACGAACACTTGTTGTTGCACAAATTCATATGTCAAACTGTTTTTGACAAAATAGAAACCAAGAAGTGCTCAACAAAGGAACTTTTCCTATTGTGGTGGATGGATTAAAACATCCCAGTGTGCACCTCCACACACATGCTGAATGCTATTGTTGTAACTCTACGTAAGAGGAGCAACAATTTAGGTATGAGGTACTTAGTTTTTGCCATTGCTGAGTATTATGGTATGGACTGTAGTGGTTTAACTATCCACCTCCCAGATTTTCTAAGTCATTGTCATCTATGGCATGCTAAAATCCTTAAGTCTTATAATATGGAACTCCAAGATATCAGCCAAAAGACTCAAGTGAAATTAGGGCTAGTCAGGCGAGTTTGAGCACAGCACCACCTCAGCAGACAGAAGAGGACTCAACTAGTGAGGACTCTAAAGAGGAAGAAGATCCTGATGAACCGGGCTGTAAGAAAGTGCTCGATATAATCTCCATAAACACCAAGATAATTACAAATACACTTGTAAAGAACTCTAGAAGAATGAAGGAGATGGCCCGAACTCAACGATGTCAAAGCCAGGATATATGTCATATTCATCGATACTTTGATGCTTAAGGTGTCCAATTGCCACCTCCGACACTGATCGCAGTTTGTCGAATATTCTGCAACCATACGGGTCGTTCGCATAGTATCTAATGTGTCGATCCCACAAGGAGGGTTAATCTAATTCTAAACTCTAAGGTTGAAACAAATTACATAAATTCAACGGTAACTAAGCTAAAATAATAACACACTTTAACCAATTCAACTCAAGAATAAATCACGAAATATTAACAAACAACAAATTGCAATACACACATCAAGAATCATCCGAAGGAACTACTAATTGAGAGAAAGAGGAAATCTGTACATATCTTCAACACTGACCTAATTAATTATGAAATGTTGGATTATTGGTCTTGGACTATCCTAGGGTTGGTTACTCTCTCTCGAGTTACAACCAAAAGCTTTAAATCGTAAACCCTAATCAGATTTTCGAAAATTGAAATTTCTCAATTCACAATTTATCCAAACCCTAATTAGATTTGAAGTTTTCCACTAGACTACCGGAACCTATGTGAAATCTCTCGTCACACAATTACCAATTTGGTTTATTTCTCGTTCTTATTAAATTGCCTAACTTTTGTTAGCCCGATTTAATTATTTTTCATCGGTTCACCCTCTCAATCTATTACCAATTTATGAAAATGCATAAATCAATCACAATGAATCTAATTCACATACACAATCAAATTTTTATTGAATTAAAGTTAAAAATAATCCGAAGGTGAGTTTAGACAATCCTCAACATTAATAAATCCTATCTCAACAACTATTCCAATTATATATAGATGAAAATGGAAACATACTGGAAAATAAATTCGAATGGATGATGGAGGCAACAACAACGTGAAACCTTATGTTCTGGGAAGTACTTCGTGTAGGCTTCTTCTCCACATCTCTCTTCCTTCGTCTCTTTCTCAATCTCTCGATGAACTCTCTCTAGGGTTTCGTGATGGTGGTTGATGCAAGAAGCTTCTCCTCTCTTTTGTCTCATTATTTATATACTTAATGTGTTCTGGGTAGCCCTAGGTTTTCTTCGGGACAGAAAGGTTCGAAAAATCCCTCAAAAACTTAACTTTTTTGTGTGTCTGGGTGTCTTCCCGATGTAGGCCAAAATCGTGGGCCATTTGTATGTTTTCTGTCACAATTGTGGCAGGTTGGTCATGATTGTGGGCCATTGTTTCTGTCTAAGTCTCTTCGAAACTTCTCTGTTCTTCGCTATTAACCTTGAAATACTAACAAACACATCAAGGTACCTCAAAGATATAATAATTAAGTTCAAATGCTTATACTAACCCATAAAAATACTTAAACACATATCAAACTATACCCTAAAATACGATGAATTTTACACTTATCGGACACCATCCTTGCGTTCATCATCATGAGGCTTTGTTCTTTTTATTTTTAAATGTAGTCTTCATTTTATTTTCGTTTTACTTTAATTTATGCTTCTTCTTACCATGCATGTTGTGTGCCTCCTCACATTAAAGATAATGTGTTGTTTAAGTGTGCGGAGGGTTACGTGTTTTGTTTTGAGTGTGAATGTTGCATATTGTATGAAAGTTTCTTAGGTTGCATTTTGTGAATTGTGTCAATGTGTCAATGGCTTAAATGGATTGAAATTGGTTTAATTTTAAACATAGTCTATCAGGTTGTGAAGAGTCATTAGCTCGAAATTAGTGAATTGGGTTCTTTAGCTAAATATGCAAGTTAATTAGGATTTAGTATTAGTTTGTTACCCGCTAAATTGTCACATTCATTCATAATTTTAGGTCTTTAGACTAAAAGTAGCTTTGTTAGTACTTTTTCATAAAAACAAGTAGCTTAAGCAACAAGGTCGGCAATAAAAAAAGGTATTTTTTAATTTTAAACAAATAACTATTTCGTTGGCCTTCATTTATGAATAGCTAGTCGCTAATTGAGAACCTAATGTAGCTGAGTAACCGAATCGACACACATCTTAAATGTGTGCCTCGATGTCAAAAGGCTATAATGATGTTTAAACCAAGCAGCTTAATAAAAACATGATTTAGTCGAGTAACCGAATCAATATTGATTACAAAAGTTTGTCTCCTAGTAAAAGACTAGGTCCATGTCCACAAAAAAAAAGTAAATAAAAATGTTTTCTAGTAAAACCTACCAAACTTGTAAATAGCTTGACTTTCATGAAAATGTACTTAGGAGTAGTTACAGAGTTTGAATGACCAAAGAATTATTAATGTGTGTGTAAAATTGAAAAGGATGAATAACTTGACATTTTAGTTTTTGATTAATATGTATGTTTAGTCCAGAGCTCCCAGCCATGGATTTTGCATGTTAATGATTTGAAATAACTTGATTTATTGTGCTTAAAGTTAAATTTATTTCACAAAGTTAAAGCCATTATCTTATTAGTGCATAATGTGCTTTGTGATTTTTGTGTGTTTGTTGTTTTGTTTGCTTAAGGACAAGCAAACGTTTAAGTGTAGGGATGTTGATATGTGTGAATTACATCATGTTTTAAGGCTTAGTTTTATATGTGTTTAGCTATTAATTCAATCATTTAGTATATGTTTATGCTAAAATTGTTTTAGTTTATTAATTATTTGTGTTTTAACTGTTTTATGGGTTAGTACAAGTCTTTAAGCTTAAATATTATGTTTTTTTGGTACCTTGATGTGTTTGTTAGTATTTCAAGGTTAACGTCAAAGAACGGAGAAGTTTCAAAGACACTCAGACCAAAACAATGGCTTATGATCATGACACAATAGGCCACGATCGTGACAGAAGCACCAGAGTTGGCCCACGATCGTGGCCCATATGCCATGATCATGGAAAAAGCCCAGGACATGGCCCACAATTGAGCACTGTATGCCACAATCATGTCCAAAGGCTCCGATGTGGCCTATAATCGTGGCCTTCGTTAGACAAACGCGTAGACACCAAAAACGTCAAGTTTTAAGAGATTTTTTGACCTTTCATACCCCGAAAAGCCCTATGGCTGCTCAAAACACAAAGGATATTTAAAGAAGAAGATAAAGAGGCAAAAGGAGTTTTTTGTGTCAGCTACTTTTGAGAAACCCTAGAGAGAATTCGTCGAGAGATAGATGAAGAGAAGAAGGAAGAGGAGAAGAAGCTAACTTGACATACTTCCCAAATCAGGAGTTTACCGATGTCGCTGCCTCCCATCATCCATTCAGATCGTATTTCCTATTTATTTTTAGTTTTATTATTGTATAGAATTGGAATAATAGTTTGATGATAGGATTTTGAATGTTGAAGATGTTCTAAACTCACCTTCAGAGTTTTATCTTTGAATTAATGAAATTTGATTATTTACGTGTTATTAGATTTGTTGTGGTTTAATTCTGCAAGTGCATAATTTGATAATAAATTGAGAGGGTGAATGTAATGAAAATTAATTAAATGCTAACAATAGTTAAGTGATTTAATAGAACAAGAATTAAATCAAATCAGTAAATTGTGCGAAGAGAGATCTTACATTGGTTTCCGGTAGTTTATTAGAAAACTTCAGAACTAATTAGGGTTTTGGATAGGTTGTTAATTGAGAGATTGCAACTTCCATAATTTGATTAGGGTTTATGATTTAGGGTTAATGGTTATAACTCGAGAAAGAGCAATCAACCTTAGGATCATCTAGAACTAACAATCTGGGAATTCATAATTAATTAGGTTAGCATTAAGGATAGGTAAAATTCCCTTTCTCTCAATTGGTAATTTCCTTTGGTTGATTCTTGGGTGTGTGTTGCAATAACTAAAAAATTAATATTTGTGTATTCAATTTTTAATTTGATTGATTGAATCAATTTCTCATTCTTAGTTTCTTGCAATTTAAATTTTTGTATTATTTTTTGGCCTTAGATTTTAAGATTAGATTATCACTCCTCGTGGGATCGACACCTTAGGTACTACGCTAACGAACCATGCGCTTGTGGATAATCAAGAGTTATTTATTAAAACTTACACACATCAAACACTTGATTACATTTGTTAACCTAAACAACATCACCAAGAACTTATAGTGACTATACCAAGTCCCAAAATTCATCTTATGACCAAGACTCCGTAATCCTTAACTTATAGTACCCCAACCTCAAGTCTATTTTGGAGAATACCTTAACCCCTTGCAACTGGTCAAAGGGATAATCAATCATAGGCAAAAGAGACCTATTATAGATTGTGCCTTGTTGAATTGCCTATAATTAATGCACAACCTCATGGTCCTGTCGTTCATCTTCACAAATAACATTGGTGCTCCATTATGTACTCAGTTGAATAAACCTTTATCCATCAATTCTTACAATTGCACCTTGAGTTCCTTGATCTCATCTACAATTTTGTGATAAGGAGCTTATGATATTGGTATGGTTCTCGGAACCACATAAATGAAAATTTCAATCTCCCTCTCATGTGGCAATCTCAAAAGGTCCTTATGGAAAGCACCTTTAAACTCATTCACCATTAGTACATCCTCTACTCTCAACTCCTCCTTCCACTTATCCACTATATACGTTAAATTGCCTTCACACCCATTCTTTATCATCATCCTCATTGCTATCATAGAAATGATATAGATGTGCGATATACCCCTCTCTCCTATAAATCTATGCACCTTGCTATCTACACTCCAAAAAGCCATTCTCCTCATAAGATAATCTACCATTACCTTACCCTTTGATACACTATCCAACCCCATAATCATATTGAAGGTTTAAATAGGTAAAGGTGTTAAGTTTACCTCAACTCACACTCTCCAATCCTCACCATATAATCTCTATAGACTTTGGTACACTTAATTTTGTCCCCCATAGGAAAATCAATAACTACCATATCAATCATGTAGCGCCCCCTTACCGCAGGGTACACACCAAGATGCCCGAAGGACATTCCGGTACATATCCTACGATAAGGGTAAACTACGTTCGATTACTACATTCACTTCATATGGCATCATATCATTATTCACTTATAAAGCATCAGAAAAAATCACAATATTTTTTTTAGCTAACTTTTCCTCATTTCATTTCTCAAAATTGAAATTCTACATTGTGTCTTTCAACATTTCCCATATGTACAACATCAAGACCTAATACAATATTACTATATGAATGAGGAAAATATATACAATCTAACTAGTCTGTCTAAAAATCTCAGCTGACCAACCTTTGAGCCATGACTTCTCTTACCAAATCACAATCTACACGTCAATAGAGCCGCTTAGTAGCTAGAGTCGTCTCTCAATCCTGAAAAGACAAAGTTGCAATTTTGGTAAGTTTTGCGAACTCAATGAAGTAACCATCATCGATGGTTCACTCAATTCATGCAACACATCAAGTCACATAACAATTATTTCACAACTTTGCACTTTATATGAGTAACATATTTTCAGTTAAGCATAAGAAATTTTGCATTTCACTCAATCAAACATACTTAACAAGATGTATATGAAATGGCCATGAGATACTTTTCCAATTATTACATTGTTGTGACTGAGTGCCTAAACTATCCCATATAGGGCTCATTAAATGTTGAGCCTAAGGCTATGAATCACATTTGAGATCAAGGCTATGAATCACATATGAGCCTAAACTTGTGACTGGTCACAACTGTCATTATCTGATTATGCATTCATGAATGGAATGCATGTACCACAATCAATTACATTATAAAGCACGTAGGTCTTCACATTCACATTCAAGCGGCACTTCACTATTTCAATCCACATTACACAATCATCGGACCTCTTCTCTGGAATCCACAATCAAGCACATTCATTTATCATTCAAAACATAAATTAAGTAAACAAGTAATTAAGTGAGACCATCTTGGTTACTCACAAGTTGCTCCTGAAGCTAATGCCTGGAAGATCCGACAACGTCTGGATGTTGAAGTTTCAATTGCACCTCTATAACAATCAATATGTAAAAAATCACAATTTGCACCATCATAAGTATTCAATAATGCACATGTATGAAATGAATTATGTACAATGCATGTTCATGATAATCCCAGAAAATTTCCATCATAAAATCAATCTCATATCAAAACTCATCTAAGTATAATTTATATTTAGATTTATGCCTCACTAAAAATATTGAAATCACAATTCATTACTTACTGGCTTACTTTCAGATTTTACCAAGACACATTTTCGGGTCTACTGTTCATGTTCAATCAGAAGGTAAAAATGAGATAATTAGATCAAACTCTCTTCTAGACACGTGTTCCTACATCTCTTATCTTTCCATTGATATCAAAATTACTCAATTTGGTTCCGTGAGTCAAAAGATATACTTCAAACATTTTTGGACTGCTCTTGTCCAAACAGTATACTATGCACAAATTCCATATAGAATTTAAACATCTTAGAGACTAAATTAAATTCTAATTTCTTCATACCATTTGTATCTCCATGTCTCTAATTTACCACAAAACAGAAATCATCTTATTTGGATCAATAGAGCTCTAAAAATCATCAAAATACTGAAGTATGTTCAGTGGAATAACACCAGTTCATATTACTTAAAAGCACACTCACTGTACCCGTCCCACTCTTTTCACTCAATCTTTCTCTATTCATTTTAGATAACTATGATTTTTGGTAGAGATGTAGAGTAGTGTCTTATGAATCCAATGGTTCAAGAATCAGGTCATTTGGGGGTCTAGAGAAGAAGTTATGGCCAAAAGAATCAAACATGTTTTTGTCCTTATTTATATTGTATATATCTTGGTGCAACTGCCATAACTTTTGCTCTAGATGTCAGATTGATTTTATGCTTAGACGGTTTGAAAGAGGACTTCGAGATCTACAACTCCAAAGAAGACCTTTAAGACAAATTCTATCTTCTGAAAGACCAAAAATGGAACAGAAGATAGAAAATAAACAGTAACTAAGATGAAGTGGATGAACAATAACTAAGACGAAGTTTTCTTCCTTATTTCATTTGTATCGTCTTACTTTTGCATCGTCTTACTTCTGCGTCGTCTTACTTTGCTATCCAGAGCATCTCCAATTATAAAGATGATAACTTTTGACTCAGATGTCTAAAATTTTCATATCATATACCATTGGAAAGATAAAAGAAAGATATAAAACTATCAAGAAGGCAACTTTGCCAAAAATCTATTTAGATTAATCCAGATTTTCTCCCGAAACACAAATTTTACAATGAGCTCCCAACGTCTTGCACCTAGTTCTCAACTTCATGAAATTTTGAGGCTCTTAGGGACAGAATTGAAATTTATGCCTTCACACGAAATGTAGCTATATATCTCTAGTTTAATCCAAATCAAGAATCATCTCATTTGGACAACTAGAGAAAACGTTGTGGCTAAAATACTAAAGCATACTCAGTAAACATTTTCCAGGTCAATTCTTTATTTCAAAAATCTTTCAAAACACTAAATTAACACTACATCCAAATTTTTCATCCCCAACAATACAGTATTTATGAACAAACACGTAAATACCATTTTCCATGGAGATGACAGTAACTTATCAAATTTATTTCATAAATCCCTAACTTTAAAGGATTTATTCATTACTTACCTGCTAAAAACTCCAAAATCTTCAAGCCCTAAACTCCACATAATTTTCGTACTTCACTGAGTACAATGACCAGCTTCTGGTTTTTCTTAGGATAGATGACACAAATGGCAAAGTGGGTTTAGTGTAGGAATTGAAAAGCATAGAAATCTCTTAGGTGTTTAATGGAAAACTTTGTGTATGGGAAGAAAATTTGAAGAAGGTGATAATGAAGAAGGAACTTAGACATGACTTAACCTGTCAACTCTCAAAGAACAGTAACCTACTTCTAGCAAAAGTACAAAAAGCCTA
>JANZLX010000004.1:9395686-9409115 GCA_025531955.1 Erythroxylum orinocense | reverse complement strand
AGATGAGAAATGTTTTAAGATGAAATAAGTGAATTGAAATTTGTGTGAGGATGAATTTCCAAAAGGGAAATTATATGAATGAGTGGTTATGATTTGAATGAGATTGATTAAAGAGAAAAGGAATGAATAAGAAAAAAAAATTTATACCGGTTTCGGATTTGTCTAGGATGTCAACGAAACTTTTCGTTTCCTAAGATTTTGCGCTTTCGGATGTCGGCATTTGTTTCATTGTTTCGAAACGTTCGTTTCGTTCTGCTTCCGTTTCTGTTGCGGAGCCTTTGTGAATTCTATAAGAAATCCGTTCTTTCGATTTCTACTTTCGATTATGTTTTCTTCGTTTTAAGGAATCATGTGTGCGTATGAGGGAATCTGTGAATGTAGTTGGATTTCGAAAACGGGATCCAACATTATATGTTTTGCTTTGAGTGTGAATGTTGCATATTATATGATAGTTTGTTAGGTTACATTTGTGAATTGTGTGAATGTGTCGATGGCTTAGATGGATTGAAATTGATTTAATTTTGAACATAGTCTATTAGGTTGTGAAGAGTCATTACCTTACGAAATTAGTGAATTGGGTTCTTTGTCTAAATATGCAAGTTGATTAGGATTTAGTGTTAGTTTGCCACCCTCTAAATCGTCACATTCATTCATAATTTTAGGTCTTTCGACAAAAGTAGCTTTGCTAGTATTTTTCATGAAAACGAGTAGCTAAAGCAACCAGGTAGGCAATAATAAAAAAGTGTTTGCTTTAAATAAATAAGTATTTTGCTAGCCTTCGGGTTATAAATAGAGCTAGTAGCCAGTTGAGAATGTGATGTAGCCGAGTAACTAGATCAATATGCATCACAAATGTATGCCTCCGCGTCAAAAGGCTATGATGATGTTCCAACCAAGCAACTTAATAAAAACATGACTTAATAGACTAAACAGATCAACATTCATACCAATGTTTGCCTCCAAGTAAAACATTAGGTCCAGGTCCACAAAATTTAAATAAAAAGTAAAGTAAATAAAAGAAATGTTTTATAATAAAACCTATAGAATTTGTAAATAGCTTGGCCTTTCATGAAAAAGTACTTAGGAGTAGTTACAAGGTTCGAATGACCAAAGAATTATTAATGTATATGTACAATTGAAAAAGGTGAGTAACTTGACATTTGGGTTTTGATTAATATGTATGTTTAGTCTAGAGCCCCTAGATGTGGATTTTGCATGTTAATGATTTGAAATAACTTGAATAATTATGTTTAAAGTTAAATTTATTTCATGAAGTTGTCGCCATTGTCTCATTATTACATTATATGATTTGTGATTTTGTACGTTTGTTGTTTTGTTTGTTTGAGGACAAGCAAACATTTAAGTGTAAAGATGTTGATAAGTGTAAATTACATCATATTTTAAGGCTTAGTTTGATATGTATTTAATTGTTAATTCAATTGTTAAGTATGTGTTTAGGTTATAATTGTGTTAGTTTGTTAATTATTTATGTTTTAAGTGTTTTATGGGTTAGTACAACTCTTTGAGCTTAAATATTATGTTTTTGAGGTACCTTGATGTGTTTGTTAGTTTCTCAATGTCGCTGCCTCCCATCATCCGTTCAGATCTTACTTTTTGTTTATTTTCAGTTTTGTTATTGTAAAGAATTGGAATAATAGTTTGATGATAGGATTTTTGAATGTTAAGGATGTTCTAAACTCACCTTCGAAGTTTTATCTTTGAATTAATGAAATCTGATTATTTATTTGTTATTTGGATTTATTGTGATTTAATGCTGCAATTGCATAATTCTATAATAACCTGAGAGGGTGAACAGGATGAAAAACAATTAAATTGGGCTAATGAGAGTTAGGTGATTTAATAGAATTATAATTAATCAAATTGGTAAATTGTGCAAAGAGAGATCTTGCATAAGTTTTCAGTAGTTTATTAGAGAACTTTATAACTAATTAGGGTTTTAGATAGGTTATTAATTGAGAGATTGCAACTTCCATAATCTAATTAAGGTTTTTGATTTAGGGTTAATGGTTATAACTCGAGAGAGAGTAATCAACCCTAGGATCGTTTAGAACTAATAATCTAGCAATTCATAATCAGTTAGGTTAGCACTAAGGATAGGTGAAATTCCCTTTCTCTCAATTGGTATTTTCCTTAGGTTGATTCTTGGGTGTATTGCAATTACTTAGTAATAATGTTTTTTGTGATTGATTCTTAACTTGATCTGATTGATTGAATTAATTTCTTGTTTTTATTTTAGTTAAATTTAAATTCTTGTATTTTTTTTCCGGCCTTAAATTTTAGGATAATATTATCCCTCCTTGTGGGATCGACAACTTAGGTACTATGCTAACGAATTGTGCGGTTGCAGATTAATTAGGTTTATTTATTAAAACTTGCATACATCAAACACCCGAACAATGCCTTTGATGATGCAATAGGTAAATTCAAAAAGTTAACATAGAAGAGTTTAATAAAGCAATATTTTTCTCTTTGACATGTACTCAAATAAATTACAATTACATTTTTACTTAATTGAGTTTTTATTTTAAGGTTGGAACTTGAAATTGAGTTACCTTTGAAACTTCCGAATCTCAAAACCTTGTATAATGTCTATAAGTTACCTAAAAAGACAAGAATTTATTACTTCTATGTTTTATTTAAACAATATAATAAAAGACTCCATATAACTACCATCCATAAATTCTCTTATGCTGCCTCCATCTAATAAATAACCAAACCTAATGCTTTAGTATTACTACCCTCTTTTATGATCCTTATTGAAAGTGCGGGTTTAAGATCAATTTAAAACAATAATAAAGGCAACTCAATAACATAGAATTTAAGGAAAATAGGGATAAGTACTTGTGTTTTTTGTGCAATGATAAGTTCCAACTAGGGTATAAATATGAAAAGAAGCAGTGACATTTGTTTATGGTTAAATATGAGGAGGACATAGGAAAAAGAGAACAGAGAAAATAACGGATATAAAAGAGATTAATAATAAGTAAAAACAAAAAATAATTACAAATATCTCTTCAAGCAATGTTGGGGATGCCTATAGGTGAGAAAATGAGGATGGTAGGTTATCTTATAGGGAGGCATATCAACTTTCTTATTAATAACAGTAACACTCATAATTTTATGAATGCTACCTTATTTAGAAAGGATCTTATAATAATTTTGAAATCAAGTATTTGAAGATAATAGTAAGTGGGGGATTAAGGTTCTCTTATTCTTAAATATGCAGTAGGTTTACTTAGATTTTACAAGGAGTCAAATATTGTTTTAATCTATAATAAGTATACATTACTTTAAACATGATTTTTCGTAATATATTGCTTGTGTTTTGGATAATTATGGAGGATTTGATACTCAAATTGAGATATATTTTGCTTTAGGTCTTACTTCTTCCTCTTTAAGAAAAAAAGAGCAAATTTAGAGAAGAATTTGACTAACTTAGAATAACGTTAAAAGAAGTTAAGAAGGATCCTAAAATACAATACCTACACGCCACTATGTTAGGATCGTGTTCAAAGATTATTAATTTTGTTTCTCCTTAATCACTATACACACCCCTGTGTTCTACCCTTAATCAAGCAACACAAACCAGAAATGTCTCCATATTGGTCTTGCATTGGTGATGCTAATTTCTAAAAAAGGTTACAAAATGTGGAAAATACAACACAACATGACCTTGTGCTCGATCATGCTACTCATTATAAATTAAGGTTTTGAATTAATAGAGAAATAAGAAATTAGAAGATACAAAGTGTTTCACTAGAAGAGAATTTGTAAGTAATGAATGTCATTTAGAAGCCAGGCCATAATATTTGTTGATCAAGAACAAGTTGAACGTAGAAGAAGAACAAGAATTCAACAAGATTCACTAGAGATTCAAGATTCATGATAATCATTTCTTGTTCTTTTTTCTTCTCATTTTTATGTTGTTATTTCTTGTTTAGTTAGGAACTAATTCAGAAACAAATTTAGGTGGGACAGACCCTAATATTTGATATGTTAAATCGATGGATCTTTTCATTTAATAAGTTTCTAGTTTCTTGAGATTTATCCAAATTCTAATAATTGATTAAACTAAAGGAACAAGAGTTGAAGACTCAATTATTTGATTCAAGTATTAAAATTAGAGAGATGAAATGTATAGTTAGATCACAACATGAATAAAGAGGTTAAGCATGAGTTACTTGAGGCAAAATCAGAAGATCTTCCTAATTCATGATAAAACCTATCACGAGAATTCATAAAATAAATTATTACATTCAAGAGATTTCAATTAATTCAATATACGAGTAGGAGTTATACCTCTTGAGAGAGAATATAATTGTAACTTAAGAATTCTTACTAGTCCAATAAACTAGAATTGTTCATTAAATTAACTTAAAGTCAAACATAGTAAAGTCGTAGGGGATATCTTACCTAAATTTAGTTTATTATTATATGTTTTATTTTTTATTATTACTTTGCTTCGATGTTTATTTTATTTTTATTATCATTCAATCATAATTGGAAACCTAGATAATTGAACTTATGAATAATTGATAGTTAACTCTTATTCCTTATAGAATCAACTCATACTCTACAGTGCTAGCTATAGCTGTACTGTGCACTTGTGGTTAAATTATAACAATTTTTTAGTGCTATTAGCAAAGAATAATTGTAGTTGATATTTATTAGATTTAAAAATTGATTATATTATTCTTTTTATTATGTCTTATTAATATTCATTAAGTTTGTTTTGTTCTTTCTCTTTTGCAGTTCACTTTTTGTATGTAAAAGTCCAACAATCTTGGGAATCTCATTGAGCTAGATCCTAAGATTGAAAAAATTATATATATAAAGAAGACTCTAAAGGAGAATAGAAGTTGAGGAAGCAAAGATGGATTTAGGGAAAATGAGGTATTTAAAAAGCGGGTTTCTTGTGATTGGAGATGGAAATCGAAAATTAGTACTCAAGCCTAGGCCTAATGGCCTAGCCTAAAGCCCTATTAGGCCTCATCCTGATCAATTTTTTCTTTTTTTTTAATTTAAAATTTTAAAATGACATTTTTCTTAAAATGAGGTCTTTTTTTAAAATTTTAGGCTTTGGGTTAGGCCCAATCGGGTTGCTTGAACTCGAGCCCTGTCCCAACCTGATTTTTCTTTTTTAATTTAAAATTTGAAATTGATGTCATTTTTAAAACTTTGGAGCTTTAGGCTAGGCTGATTTGGGTAGCCCGAGCTTGAGCTCAAGCCAGGTTTGAAGTCAAAGAATTAAAAAAAAACCTTGCTACCCTAAGCCTAATTAAATTAGATCAGGCTCGTTGACTTAGTGCCTCGGGCCGGGTTCGGGCTTAATTTCCAAGTCTATTAGTGATCATGTTTAATTGTTATTCCACTTCTTGAATCAATACACAAATTTCCTTTTTTTTTAATTCCCATATGTTTTAGTTGCATGCACCAGTCTTAGTATTTTGTGCAATCGATTGGATATGTGGAGACTGAAAACTATCATTAACAAGCTTAACATGTAAATCTTGCTCATTTTCTTTCTTTATTGCAACCTCTACTTTTGTACATTTAAAAGAAACAATTGTTTGTGTTTACTTGTAAAATCAATTCATTTACATGCTTTTTATTAGCATTAAAAATTAAAAAGAATTGAGGCTAGTTAAGAGACTATTATCTAGTTAAAACATATCGGAGATAAGTGTTTATTGGTGATCTTTCCTCAAGTAACATAAATAAATCATATTAAAAGTGATACGAATAGAAGAAATCAAAACACTAAGGCAATTTGTAAGAGAATTTGCAATATAACATCTACATGCCTAAAGTTGTACTACATCAATTTGCAAGAAAGATAACTAAGTCAAATTTAGAGGTGGAATCTTCTAGGAAAATAAAACTTTATCTTATGGAACAATAGATATTGATGAATAGAATTTGAGGCTATGTATGGATCAACCATATGATTTGAAGGAAACATTGGACATATTTGAGAAAGATTTCTCCACATTGTTTAGACAATATACAACAAGAAAAAAAGGACAGGTTGCCAAAAATTTTGTTTTGTAAACTTGTTTAATTATAATTTATAATAGAGTGATAAGAAGAGTAGTAATATATATCATATCTTTCAACAATTTTGTTCCCTTTAGCATTTTAATAGTTGGGCTCCGTTCCAACAATTTTTCACTAGGTAACTAAGGAACCAATCTTGAATGTATGTAGAAGATGAACCTTTTTATTCTCTCACAATTGGTTTAAAAAGATTTATTTGCCTCTTACATTGATTCATTTGCATATTCTGCATATATGTAAAAGATGGACCTTTTTAATCTCTTTTAGGCACACACACACACACACACACACACACACACATATCTTTATAATTAAACTACAACATAATTCAATATATTGATATATTGCTAGTTTAAGTTTTAGTATGACATTTCTTATTTTTATGGCGTAAGTAATACCACTCATTTTATTATTATGGGACTATTTCTTATCTTTGTTGTTTATTTAGTTATGGAACTTGGATTTTGTTTATCTAAGTTATTTCTTAACTTTGAATTGATTTCAATGGCCATAAAACAATCTAGCGTTTTGGTAATAGCACGTGTACAACAATGTATTCATGTGTATTGTAATTGTTGACAACAGGCTCATTTGCAGACTTTTTAAACATCAAAGAACCTTGACAATAGATTCTTTGGATGTAAAAAATATGACCTAAATTCTATGTGTAGTTTAATTACTCTAAAGAAGGACTGTAACTAATATATGATTATTTATCTTGTTTATTATAGAGAAAAGAAATATTGCAATTTCTTTGAGTAGTTTGATGAATTTACCCCCCTAAAAAGTGTATATGTTATAAATGACTTAAGAGAGAAAAACATGACTTGCAATAAACAAAAAAGAGATAGTAAACTTACTTGAAGAGATAGTAAACTTATTTGGATATAGGTTTGATGATATTTTTTTGGATTATATCTAGTGCTGCAATTGATATTTGTATATGCAAGTAATAGGGATGATATAAGTTACCTTTATAACATTATATATTAAATAAAAAATTTAAATTATGGCATTTATATGACTTTATCTATTAAATTAATGAAAATTAGCTATGCTTTTATTTTATAAACATATGTACAAACAAAATTGCCTTTGCACACATACTTTTGAATTCAAATCAAAATATCAACAAAATGATTTCATGCATATGTTATTGTAATTACATATAAACGATTTAGTCTATAAATTCAAATTAGTCAATAAATTCAAAAGATCAACAAAATGATTCCTTGCATATGGTTCCTCGCTCATGGTGTAATTACTTACATATGATTTTGACTATAACATCATGAAAAGATACAAAAGTGAGACATTCATAATTATATAGGAACACATATGTTGTTTATGAATAAAAGTGAGATGTCTATAATTACATAAGACCAAAAATTCCACATGAGCTATCCATACATAGAAAGGATTACAAGTTATACAACTCCTTTACTTCTTATTCTTTAAGCTAGTCCAATCTTTTCTTTTACTCTTAACCTTGTTGAGATGTCAAATCTTTCAGCTTTGGTTGCCTTTATCTTTATTCCAGTTTCTTGAACACACTGCTTTCCATTGTTTTATAATGTATCTAACATGACGCTTTATTGAGAAGGCATCTACACGTGACCCTACATAAAAGAAATAATATCAATTTTTTACATCATACATTATAATTCTTTCTTTAGTATGAAATAAATAAGTGACCCAAATGTTGACATCTTATAAGTTTTTAAATTATGTCTAGCTTGTTTACATTTCTTGCATGCTTTATGTCCTCCAATCATTGTTGAAATAGTACCTCCTTCTTGCTTTCACCAACTTTCATTTTTTTTCTTTAGCCTTCCAACTCTTTTTTATATAAGCAAGAAGATTGATCTTTTGTCTATGTTCTTCTCTAGTTATTGGCCAAAGCTATTCACCTTGTATTGGATTTATGTTCTTCTAATAAAACCTCATATATTCCTCATTGGTGTACCACTTAAGCACATAATCCTTAAGATATCATCTTTCAAATATAATCGTTAAAATAGCATCGCTACAATGGATCCTAGTTAACTTTAATCTCTCATATGTGCATTCAATTTTCCTCAAATCCACTAAATGATGGTCATGGATCTAGTGTTCAATTTCAAATTTTCTATCGCCAATAAAAAATGAGTTTAATTATTGGTAACTTTTGAATAAATAGGCATTAAATGCAAATAATGTTATTACCTGTAAAATGAGTCAAATAATTAGTAGTCTCTTTGTTTTTCTCCAATTTTGACATTATGTTAGGATGTCGCTTCTCTTTGTTTTTCTCCAATTTTGACATTATGTTAGGATGTCGCTTTTTTTTTATGTATCCTTTCCTTGCTTCTTCTAATGAAATCTCTTTATTATAGGTCTTCTCATCACTTCCAAGCAAGTCAATATTGGTTTGTCTCTTACATTTTTCAAATACGTATTGAAACATTCTATGATGTTATTTGACAATAAATTACTCTTTCATCTTCTATCAAGTGCATTTCTACACCATCTCTTCTTAGGAATATTTTCCAATCAGTCTTGTTCATCCTTGTTCATGCTCTCCATCTTACTCATTTACTGTTTATATTCTTATTGAGTATAATTTAAAGCAATACACTAAATCTGGTCCTTGTAAATGGTTAACGATTTATGCTTCTTTGTAAATTGGCCCATAAATGTCTAACAATTGTCAAAATATGTGTAGTCATGCTCAGATAGTTCTTATAAACCCTGTATAATATGATTAAAATATGATTAGTATGAAATCATATTAAATATGAAAATAACATTATAAATATTTCATTGTGTTATCTTTTGTCTACCACTTATAAATATCCATAATCGACGGCTGCCAATATCATTAAGTATGCATCCCATAAATTATTCTAGCCATTTTTTCTTAACTTTTATTGTAGCCTAAGCTAATCGAAAAAAATATTATTGTTTGGATCCATTCCAATGGATACCAACAACTACCTACCATAACTTATCTTCAAATGAAAACCATCAATGCATATTATTAGTCTGTAAGCTTTGACAAAACTAGATTTCACTTGTTTAAGGCATATAGAGTTGAATCAAACACACCTTCAAAAGATCTGATGTACAGTGAACCGCCCTTATTGCATTCCATCACAACCAAGAAGTATCATTTTAACTTCTCATATTGTGCTCCTTCATCTCTAAGAAACAAATACAAGGCATGCCTCTTAGCTCTATATTCTTTGATGTTTGAAATCTCTTATTGGTAATCTCATAAAATAGCCCCCTTTAACCCTGAAATATGGCAATTAGGACTATCCTTGAAATGTGCCAAATACTTGTAAGGAAAGTAATTAACTTTTGTACTATCAAATGATCTCCCATAATAATGGGAGTCTTGGAATGTCTTTGTAACATACCACACTTATAAAGTATATGCTCGACATATCGAAGGATATTCAGGAACATACTCTATAAAAGGGCATGTTAAGACAGTCGCATTTCCAAATTTTTAAGGCATCACATATCAACTCATTACATATTTTAATCATTTCAAATCAAAAGCATTTCAAATCATTTCATTCACAATAATTTTGTACCATTTCATTTAAAAACATATATAGTCTCGAATATCATTTCATTTCTAAAATTCACATATACATTATACAGCAATTGAGAGATATAATAAAACTAAGACATTTTCAGGTACAACTGATCCTGATATTAATCCATGTTCAAATGCATAAGCTACTTCAACTAGACTAGCTAGATCTCCTCTGAACTTGAAAATCAACATTGCAATTTTGATGAGTTTTACGAACTCAGTGAGAGAAACATCATCGATGTGCTCACTCAAAACATTACACAAACATTACAAGTATATAACACAGTTCAATCAGTATCTAACATCATTCATAATCAAATCCCATATATCACATCATTTAGAATTTAGCACCTGATAACAGTATACATGATATTTCAATAAGCCCACTATGAATACAAACATTTCATATAATCATTTTAGAATATTTTAATCATTCATATCATCAACATGTACACAAACATTGCATACCATTATATCAACTCAATTTAGTCATTCTTTGCAATCATTCACATGATATATGTAAAGATATATATGCAAATGAATATGAGACTCCACTTTCATTTTTATTTTGTTATGACCGAGCACCTATTTAACTGTCCCGTATCCCTTGTTAATACCGACTCATTTTAGATATTGTCCCATACCCATTTTGTATACTAGGCTCATTAATTGTTGAGCCTGTGGTTCTTTGTGCATATTTCCTGAGCTTTAAGCTCTTTTTCACATTGTTCACTCAGATCATAACTCCTTTATCTGACGATACATATTCATGTGATGGAATGCACCATTTCACATAATATGCTATCCATAACTTTCATTTAGTGTACACAGTCATTTAACATATTCGTCGTATCTAAATCCGGCCTTCAACATACAATTGAGAACACCTTTTCTATATTCACATACATTTAGAAAGCACTTTCAATACAATCTCGAATATCAAACTCCTCGGACTAACAATGTCTAGAATTATCATATCATATCAGTAACAACTCAGTAATTGAGATTAATCAAAACAATTCAATCATAGTGAGAAAACATCTAGGTTAACTCACTGTACGCTCCAGATAAGCTATTGCCTTAGTGACTCGGCAATGTCTGGATACTGATGATCTACTTGTGCTTCTTTAATCATGCAATATACACATATAGTTCACAAATTACTAAGTTGATCAGTCATATGATTATTCAATCATACACTTGTTTATATTTGTTATGTTTAATGCATGCTCAATTGACTATTTCAGCTATGTATCCTTATTCATAAGTCTTGATCATTTATTCATCATAGCTTATATGTCTCTAGTTTTCAATTAGGTTTATGCCTTAAGTAAGTTTGGTTACCCTCAATTCATTAATCATACATTCTTCAATCCTTTCCTAGCATTATATATTCTCACAATTTCCCAATTCTCATTCAACCATATCTATTTCATTACTTATATCTATTGGATTACATTTACATTAATAAGAACATCTTTATGCTATTAACAACTCATACTTCCCAAATTCATATAAATTGATATCAAGCAATCCATTCCTTAATTAACAACTTAAACTTATCACACATTTAATCATTTAATCAAGCAACTTTCTAGGTTCATTTCAAACCCTAATAATGTCCTAATCACCAAAGTAAAGCAACTTACCCTTATATGGTTTAACCATCACACAAAACACAATTTTTTCACTTCAAGGCATTGCTCGTAGGGAGGAACTCATGATCATGGGAAGAAGCTTATGTAACACCCACGATCGTGGGATAGGTAAACCAAAAATACTACTCCATTTTCCTTCAAAATTTTTCCAACTTTTAACATCTTTATACCAAATTCATACATATTCATCATAGTCCATTAATTATACCTCATTTATACCTTAATTATACTTCAATTTCCTTATCAAATTCATCTTTAATTCTAACTTAAAATCAATCAATTGATAGCTTATAAACTATTGTCTTTCATGCATCAAAAATCAAAACAAAACTTTCATTCACTATCATTCATGTAGTCCTAGTTCTTTCCCATTTCAAGAAAACACTATACTAGCACTTTTCCATTAGCATAAATTCACTTTTATTATACTTCAAAATTCAATCTAATTCATCCATAAAACAACCTATATAACCCACGGTTTTCATACATCAAGAACAAGACTAAAAAATATCCAAGTTCATATATCAATTTTCAGCACACTTCATCATCAATATCATATACAATCCATCCCAACTCAATTATCATAAACTCTCTATTATAAGATGCCATAAAGAACAATCTTTTACTTACTTGTCTAGCTCAAATTATAGCTTAATTAATCAAGTTAACCTAGCTCTCCATGCATGCAAAATCATCACCAATTCAAGGTATCAATAGTTTGGTTTTCAGTAAGGCAAAATAATGATAGCTTCTTTGAGCAAATTATGGCTATCTTTGAGTAGATTTTCGTGTGGATCTTGAGTGACTATGAACAAAATGGAAGCAAGATGCAGAAGCTGTGAGGATTTCAGTGGTGAGAGTAATGGAAAAGAGAAAAATGTACAAATCTGAACTACTCTTGCAGAAACTTAACAAATTAGGGGTGTCACCTTGTTACCATGACATATGTCCCTAAGCATGTAAGCCATTTATCCACTCCATAAGCTGCCAAATGTCATCTAGTTACTAGTCCATTTGTCACTCAATGATCAATGCCATTTGTCAATTAATCTCTATGCCAAATGTCACTCATTTTATAGGCTTTGTCATCCTAATTTTTCATGTATCCATTTGTCTTACCACTTGGCATTTTACCTAAACTAAATTTACATTTTAATTCATCAATTTCTCAATTGTAACAATAAATTCCAAATTACCAATTATGGTCCATCAATTCTTGTCATTGGTAATCCAAAGTACAAGACATTGGAAATACACATCATGTTACATTCATTTTAATTTCATACCCCATAATATGTCAACTGAGTGCAATTTGTCTAAGTCACAATTCATGTATGTATGCTAATATTATGCATATTAATATAATCATAAAATCATATCACAAATGTACCAAATTCATTTTATGTGATGTCACTTATGTGACTTAATAGTCTACACTTTAGATCCTTTAATAATTTAAGAGACGGCATATCACAGTCTTGATCTAAAATGCATTCCTTTTGGGCTATCAATGGCGTCATCATCAACTTCAATCTCATCATCACCATCAATATCATGATCACTTAAATTAGTAATTTTGAACACCAATACACTACTCACTCATAATAGGTAACTCTTCTTCTATAACACATCTATATATATCATTAGGAATTTCTTCACTTGAATATCCTAAATCAACAACGTATTTTGATTAGCTTTCATTGTAATATATTCCATATAAATCATTTGACACTTTAAGGTAAACTTTAATGGCTATTAAATGGCTAGATTGAGGGGTGCATTTATGGGTAGGTTTATAAGGGCATCTATGAGCATATTTGTAAGTGCTAGAATCGATGGATTTATAGCTACTAGAATGGGTATTTTTATGGCTTCAAGTAAACCTAGCTCATCATCATCATCCTTAGTACGTCAATTCAATTAGCTTTAGAGTCATAAATTTTGCGCAACTTTAGGTACTTTTGCCTATCCATACACATCTCTATAGTCTTTAATTTTCTTGCCTTAGTTCCACCTATCAAGTTCCTCACATTATTATTATTATTATTATTATTATTATTATTATTATTATTATTATTATTATTATGATGATGATGATGATGATGAT
>JANZLX010000004.1:9339761-9350672 GCA_025531955.1 Erythroxylum orinocense | reverse complement strand
ATATTATTATTGTGATTAATTATTGTTGTTATTATTATTAAGATTTATTATAAATTATGTAATAAAAATAACAAGAAGCTATCTTTTGTACAATTGTCATCTATTGGGAGATGAAGAACGGTTAATGACCTTCCATCCCACCATTTTTAATCTCTGAAACTTACATTGTAAACGAATAAAGAAACCGCAGAAACAGGAGTTAAAGACCAATGAAATCGATAATACAGGAAAAAGGAAAAAGTTTGCCAGGACCTGATGCTCATAGAACAGCAAATTCTAGGAAGCCAGACAAGTCTCCCAAAAAAGCTTGTTCTTTTCCATCTCAGTCATCGGTTCACTGGTCGTTGAATCAACCGAAGCACACGATTTCTAATGAAAACCCATATCACTCCTCCACGGTTCTCCGCCACAAATGCGAATCTCCTCTTCCTCAACGTTGCCACAGTACTTCTCACCTTCATAACAGCCACAATCATCATTATTCAGGACGTCGCTGACGCAAGACTGATCCGATACGTCGTAGCTACACGACTCCGCATCGTCGTCGGCGAGATCTACACCAATGTCTGGTGGACGAAGATCAACGTCATCGGAGTCGCCGGTGGCTTCAACGAGAAACAAAGAACCAACGTCGACGAAATGATCTTTCCTCCTTGTTTGCTCTCCTTTCCAACCGTAACCAAAATTGTAACTTTCCATGTGTTGCAATTAAGGTAGAGAAGTTAAGAATTGTAGACAACTCGTAACTGTGTCTTTGGCCATGTAAGAAGTTTTACTACGTTTACATGAACATTAGGCATATACAACATTCAATGGAGTGGACGGACGATGGCTTGTTTGACGCGACGAGTGGTAAGGGTGTTTTTCTTTGTAGGGAAAATCACAAGGGGGGAGATTAATATATGAAAAGATTGCTAGAGCCAAAATCTTCTAGAAGGAAAAAAAAAGAGCGTGTTTTTCAATAATTTTGGTTACCGGGAACCATTCTCAGGTTTCTAGAATGTCTGATAATTCCACTCGAAGCCAACTAGCCGAGTCTAGGTGTCGATCCTTGAGTCCTTTTACGTACTGTTTGCTAGGGTATGCTTGTTGAAAACCTTCAAGTACGGTTCATTTAATTGAAGACTGAAGAGACAACGACTTAAAAAATGCATAATATTTGTGCGATTTAATACTTTTTATTTTTAAACTTGATTTATACGAATCACTAAATTAAAATTTTAATATTACATAAAATAATTCAAGAAATAAATAAATACTATTTAATTGAAATATGATCTTAAATTATAGTAGGATGTAACGAATTGATTATTATATTTTACCTTCCCTAAGGCATGCGTGTTTTTTGGTACGACAAAGTCCACAAAAAGAACATAGTTGACTGTTGTATAATTCTTGATGTTTACTTGATTAATTTCTTGATCAAATATTCAACAAAAAAGACGTGAATCTTAATTCTGAAAACGCGTATTTACTTAAACTGACAGTTTAGTCCCAAGAAACAGAAAAAAGCTGTGTAAAGATATTTTTAAGACGGTTAACAAAGTTGGAAGATTTAGAAACTCAGGAGGATGCCTGGTTTTTATGACTCCTTAAGGACCATTACAAGGTAATGTTCTTTCTTCCTTTTCTTTTTGGTCCGTAATAAATTACATCTGTTGTAATAAAAGTGTCATGTGAAAGATTATGATTAATTTTTAAGGAATTGCGAACACCTTGGTGTTGTCATTAAAAGAATCCAATTTAATTTAAAGATCGTTGTTTCTTCTGAGAAAGAGATAGCCAATGGATTATGTAACCTATGATTACAAGTTGCTGGACATTGTGGCCCATACACCATTATCATTAGGCAAACAATTAGTTGAACGTCACAATTAGAAGGTATTACTTGAACAATTTCTCTACGGCAATCACACGTTGTCCAATAACAAATCATAAACCCTGTTGGTGTTATGGCAAAAGTCACTTACCAGCAATGCGTAAGGTGGCACTATAAAGGAAATTAAGGGTAGCACTCGCAGCACAGGTTCAGTGCTAAACGTACGAAACTCACGATATTGTAGCTTATTAATTATGGTCCAATCGCCCTCAAATCTTCTGTCCTCCTTCCTCTGTTCTTACCCTGTCTTTTTTACATCTAAGCCATCCATTTATTAATTATGATCCAATCGTCCTCAAATCTTCTGTCCCCCTTCCTCTGTTCCTACCCTGTCTTTTTTGCATTTAAGCCATCCATTTATTAATTATGGTCCAATCGCCCTCAAATCTTCTGTCCCCCTCTTCTGTTTCTACCCTGTCTTTTTTCATCTAAGTCATCCATTTATATGGCCAAAGATCAGCCCCCGTCCAAACACTTCCTCCTTTGGATTCGGTACTACTCCTGTCACCAGTCATGTCCGGCGCTATCATGCTCCTCACTCCCTGTTACCAAAATCTTGTTTAGGGCCGGCTTCTAGTAACTGCTTAGGAAACGCAACGCAGTGCATCGAAGAAATATAACATGTGATCAGGGCTAGATTATTGGTGAAGCACCGAAGCCACCCACTTGAACCACTCCCATTAAGTTGCAATCGTCTATGTAATGATTTTCAGATCTAACAGTCTGAATTCCAGGATTCACTTTTGGCAAAAGTATGCTCATGACCATCTTGGGATGATACCATCAAGTGAAAACGACGTCTATACTAAAGGAAGAAATGAGATCGCAGTCAGAGCTGAAATTATTAACGAGGGATCTGGATAAGGATTTAGGGCAAATATAGGATCAGACTTTGAAGGTAACACAAATGTCGACAATACTTTTGCACAACAAACCATATTAATATTCTCCACTAACCACCTAAAGAAGATTGGGTTCTTGCAATACAGTTCAATCACAACAGGCAACTCAAAAACTGAATTTAGGAGATTCACACGTGAAACTTAGAATGTAATCGTCATGTATTAATCAGATGGTACACTAAAGAAAAAATAGTTATGCGTTCATGTTCTTAGAATTAAGATAACTGATAATAGCTAACGACCGAAAGGCAGGTTGCAACGATCTTAATTCTTTAAGTTCTTTTTTCTTTAGAAAATAGGGGAAAAGATTACTATAGATAAAAAGAAATATTGGACTCGTGCTCAGGCAATATAGTAATCCCAAACAAGTCTAATTACAATGGGAAGTCAATGCCAAGAGGGCGCAGGAAACATAGTTTTATCAAAAGGACCTAGTAAACTTAAACTAGCAAGACTAGTGTACATCGGTTCAAATCAATATGTACAACTTCAACTCGTAGATTACAGAAGTAACTTCTACTAGCCATGAACTTCAAGTCCATTAACAAAAAAGGCAAAATAAAGGCAGATAGAGTGATTGATAACTAGAAGTCAAAAGATTGCTTGTGAATCAATTTTAAAAATAACCCTCATATGACCCGCCTCTCATGCCTAATGAAGAATTTCCTACACACCCTTCAGAATGTCATACGTAACTGTCTTGTTGTCATAACGCAAATTAAAGCCTTTCATATAATCTCCACTAGAAGTTAGTAGAATACCATTAGGCCCACAAACAATCGCCTCGACTCTCAAGAAAGAATGCGCCCACCCTCAAACAGATTTACAACAATGACTAGCATCGATAGAAAAGAGATACAAGTTGTACTGCAAGTTCTTTTGAAAAACTCACGATTTAACTAAGCCGATAGATTGTTAGAGCTTGAAGTCTTTTATCTTTAATCGTTGTCGAAACACCCAGTGAAGCTTTGCCTGTGTGCTAGATATAAGGAAGAAAAGTTAGAACACAATAAGCCATATCTCTCAAGCGTCTCCAAACTCTGAAATCCTCCTTTCCAGCAAAGAGTACCAAATTTATGGTTTCTCAGGCATATAATTACATGTATGATCACAAACTAATACAAAGAGACAGATTGCGCACATAGAAGTTAACTTGTGAAAGTAGAAAAACAATATGTTAACTAAAGTTACGAACAGGAGAGGCAGAAAATTACCTGGTAAAAGAAAAAGTTGGATTACTTGTCATTGCTTTAGTGTGTCACAAATTTCACCAAATAGTGAGGTGGTAAAAACCAAATCTAGCTCAGAAGCACTAAAACTGCTCAGCAGCTCAAGGGATAGTAGTAGCTTTAAAGCATGCTAATCCTAAAGTACTGTGCAATCCATTTGTTGATATGCAGCAAAATACTTGAAAGAAGAAAAGAAATACAAAAACAGAAAAGCCTGAATAAGATAAAGGATCATGACAAACACAATTCACTTCTCCTTAGAGCAAGATCTATCTACAGAAAGTGGTGGCCTGCCCTAAGCCATTAACTATTGTTGCCACCCTAATTAGTTATAGCCAGATGTTTAATCCTCAATAAAGCAAGCAAGTCCAACATCAAGCTCCATCAAACTCAAAAACATCCATTATTTTCAAATGTAAATACCTGAATGCAATGTAAATTATGAAAGATAACTATGTAACAGTAATCAGATAAGCTCTTAACGTTAGCATATTGACATTATAAGTGATGTTAGCAAAGAGAGAATACAAGAAGATTGAAATATAACAAATAAAAAATTGCATAAATGCACTCCAAGTTTTATGAATTAGGTCAGCAGATTTCATCCTTTTAAAATTGCTCAGTAGACTGTATTGCAAGGTTTTCTAAACTTGCAATGCATGGGAAAAGTACCTTTTCTGTTGTATTGCCTTCAGAAATGGATCATGTCAGTTGACAGCCACTGAGTGCACACTCCCAACTCTGAGAATGAATGAAAAAGAAGAGCGCACAAAAAATGTTTAAGCGAACAGAGCATCTCTTAAACTTTTGTATCTTTTGATAATAAGGCTAAATTCAGCAAAAACAAAAAATCATCCATTTGACAACTTATTCAATCAAGGACATACTGAGTCCAAACTCTGGAATACAACAGAAAATAAATTAAATAAATTCAGAATGATACCTGAAGATTCACCATACAGCAATACATGTCTTCATCGTAAATAAAATGGACAAGCAGTCCATACTCCATGACAAAAAAAGGCATGCAGCCTGCACTTACTACTTAAATCTTTAACCATTATTGTCATCAAGGAAGGAGAACAGCAAGAAGTACAGCAGGTAGCAAGAAGATAAATGTTTGATTCTTTAATAATATCCTATGGCAACCAAGTAAAAGTCTCCCTGTTATAAATAAATGCGCAAAAGAAATAATCTTGAGAAAAAGAATAAAGAGTATAAACAGACTAAAAGGGAACCTTAGAATAATGAATAATTTTCAATTGATATTTCCACAATATGTGGACACAAGTTATTGAGGGAAAAATCAATAAATTAATAATTGATGTTCAACATTCCATTGTACAGAATGCAAATTGTATCGGCACAGAATGCACCATGAATTACAAGTTTTGGAATTCCAATCCCGCGGTGCAATTACATGGATGGAGTAATGATCATGACCATGTATTTCGGTCCACCCAAAATGCTGATGCTGCAGTCACTCCCACTAATCCAAGCTGATGTGACTACATTATCACAGAATTCTGATTGTTGCCAAGACTCATCTTCAGATTACTAAGGTTTACTCTGTTTGTTGTCTCTTTTCAGCTGAACTTTCAGTTTCTTACCTCCTAATTGGCATCCATTCATCATACTAATTGCAGCTTGAGCTGATGCAGGTGAGTCATAACTAACAAACCCTGCAAATAGAGGCATGTTATTAAATGTCAACAGCCAAATTTAGGTTGAAAATCATGTTGAGAATGAGCATACCAAAGCACTTGCTAACACCAGTTGCCTTATCAACAAAAACCTTAGCACTCAAGACTTTACCAAAAGTTTGAAAAGCACTGGCAAGCTCTTGATCACCAAATTCTTGAGGTATGTGATATATAAACAAATTGGCCCCAGGTGGACCTAAGTCAAATAACAAAGAGTATTTAGCAGGTAAACACTAGTAACAATAAGATAAGGGAACAAAAACAGGGACTTTTGTGTGGAAAACAAACCTTCAATCTGGCCTGCAGAACTGGTACTAACGCCTGATGACGCTGCAGAACTACAGCCGCCACCTGCAGGTGCAGGTGGCAGCGGACTAGGTGAACCACTCAAAGAATGGTGAGCCATCATGCTTCCAGGATATGAAATGGGATATTGGAGGCCTTGCACTGTAGGATACGCAGAACCCACATAACTTGCAGGAGTCACTGCATAGTTTCTAGGTGCCATAGTTGGAACAAGGTCAGGCCTGATTGCACCACGCACAGGATTTCCTTGATTCACGGGAGGAATCATACCATGAAAAGAGTGTTGATGAAAAGCTGCTTGATTCTGCATAGCTGGCAGGCGATATGGCATGAGTCCATAAGTTCCAGGAGCCTACAACAGAATGACCAACAGAATACTCACCTTTGATAATACATTACTGGTAGATAAAATTGACAGAACACAAAATCCAATTAAGAAGAAAAGAGGACCACAAATTTTAAGGATAAGCCAGTTTTCATATAAGTTGAAAGACCTCTAAAGAATTGCAGTTAAACTACTGACCTGATACCCATAACTGTTGTAGGGGGGTACATAACCCAATGGCATGGCACCAAATAATGAGGGATGTTGTGCATCAGTATTTGACAAATTGGATGCCTGAGATTGTGCTTTCTGAGCTCTTCGGGCTTGTCTTTCCTTTTCTGTATCTGCCCATTTGACAACCAAAGGAACACTTGAACCCTAGTAAACCGAAAGATAAGAATCAGACTGAATCATTGTAACAAAATCATTGACAAAATACGATTCCAGGCTTCGAACTCAAAATCCATGGAAGAAAGGTCATCTTTTAAACATCTTTTAAACAGAATTAAAAAATGTGACACTTATGTATGTTCAGACAATTGGGTCAGAAAATATATGGGCAGGCCTTTTAGTTTCAGAGAACCCATACCAACATCAGAACGGTTAGTTAAACTATTGTAATGCCACAACTTCCTCCTCTACCTGATCTAATTGTCAGCATAGAATATTGAACAATTGATGTCTGTTAAGCTATGCCCTCAAGCTCCAGATAAAACAGTTAAACTGTCTAGTATAACTAAAGTTTAAGAAATTGTAGACAGTGTCAGATTAAAGTTGCTTCCTGACCAGAAAATTACTGGTTTAGCTTGACAAGCTTCTAGTTCAGTTGACATGGAGAAGAACTCACTGTAATAGGGACAGTACTTTCAGAACTCATTTTCACATTAGACAAAAGCTGGCCTTTACCTAAGATATATTGTTGATACATACACATCTTAAACTTGTAATACAAAATTATACTACAAAGTACAAATTAAGAAAACAACTTATCCAACAAAAAGAAACAGTGAACCTAAATGTAATGCAACAGATAAAGCAATCTTCCAAAGCTAAAAGAATTACTAAGGTTACTTTTGAGATAAACATGTTGTTTGAATCACAAACCTCCATTTTATGCTTTCCATTGGTGGCCTCCATGGCAGCAATGGCTTGCTCTTTTGTTTCATACTTCAAAAAAGCACAGCCTACAAATTTAAGTAGCAAAAATCAAAATTACCATTTCATTTCTTCCGGATTTGTGAACCAAAAAGGGAAATAAGCACCTTTGCTTGTCTGTTGAGAACCTCTTAGAATTTGTAGGTCTTTTATAGTTCCATGTTTAGAGAACAATTCAGATACTTCAGCTTCTGAAACATTTTTTGGAAGCATACCCACAAAGAGTTTGTGCTCTGGATTGAAAGAAAAGTAACAAATCATTCAAAAAAGCACAAAGCATAATCTACTAAAATTCTCAAAATAATCTAAAACACCAATATCTGGAAAGGAATCAGGATAAAGTAATATAAGAGACAAGTAGGTATCACGTCAAGAAATTATATTACACCTAGCCTTTCCAACTCGCCATCTGCATACTTCACTTGCAATGGACTAGATGCCTGAAGTTGACAAAAGAACAGGATGCACTCCAATTAGAGAGGCAGCGACACCAATGCGTCAAAATGTAACAAAAAACAAATACATAAAAATAGTTGGAATTTATTTGCGCAGAAGTTATGATTGTCACAGTATCTAAATCAATCTATGCACTAAATCAAGCTCAAAGAGACTTAATGAGAAATTCAATTAAAAAGATTATTCATTACAATAAGCTGACAAGAGTCAAGCCTCAAAAGCACAATGGTAACAACGAGTAAGGGTTTGTCTATGTCAGAAGTTGTCACAAAATGATTCAATTGATCATAGTTTTTAATATTGAGATGGCTGCCTATTGTGACAGTTAATCGTGATATCACTTGTTTAACAAATTGCCTAATAGTGTCATTTCATTACTTAGAATGAACGAACCACCAGATGGCTATGCAGACTCAATAATATCTTTTATGAAACAATTCTAACCTACTATCTGTTGTTTTGACATTACAAACAAATACGTAAAATGAATATCAACCCACAGTTTGCCATTCCCGGTCAATCCAGTTAACAATGTTCAACACAAGACTCAGAATGTTCATCAAGTCTCTGCACTTTGAAGAAAGAAACAAAATTTTCTTTTAAATCTTCTAAATTGGAGTCAGCATCTCCATTTGCTTCATGCAAGTGATGCACCCATCAATCCTTTTTACAAATGCCATCACGAATTTTGCTGAAGTCCACCTCACTGAAGAACTTTGCATAGACCAATTACATCATTAAATGCTGCATTGTACAGTCCAGTGGTATTACTATACAACCAGATAAATCCAACTCCGCTAGGGATTACAAAATCAATATCAGAGCCTTTTAAGATAAGAGAGGCTCAACAAATTTCAGCAAATTCAAAATCACCCCCTCATTCTTTTAACTTCCAACTAAATCAAACAGAATACCGGAAACAGTCATTGTTAAGAATGTCCTATTTACTACAAGACCAATACTTATCCACTAATACAATGTTTGAGATCAGCAATTATGCACTACAAGCAGTAAGCTTTGAGCAACATAATTCAAAGAAAACAATAACTAGAGATCACAAAAAGCACTAACCCCAGGCAACGTTTTCTTATTGTGACAAGCATTGACCGCCTTATCCGCTTCCAGCCTCGACGGACATATTACAAAACAACAACCTGTTTTACATACCACAAAAACTACTCAAATTAGGGTTTCAAACGCCGGAAATCTCAGATTAATCCAAAGAAAAAAGAACTCCAAATCATGCAGAAAGTAAAGCCTCTTAAGAACAGAGAAATAAAACAGAGAGATTTGAAGAATGTGAGAAGAAAGAAAGAGAAACCTCTAGAAGCTCGCGTGGTCTTGTCTTTGATGATGTTGACCTCGTCCACCAAAGCAAACTCTTCGAACATTGCGAGAAGCTGAGCTTCTGTCATGTGCTTAGGTACTTGACCTACAAACAGTTTCACGCTCTCTTCGCTCGATTTCTTCTCCGCCATTACTGCCTAAAAACACACACAAAGATATATAGCACTCTCTCTCTCTACGACTCCTCCGTCTTTCTAAAATTCACTCTCTGGCCTTTCTTTCTCTCTCCTCCCTTCTTCTTTTTGTTGTTTCTTCGAATTTTCTTTATTTTTTCCCTCGCAGAGTCGTCGCTGTGAAAATTGGGGCTTTTGTTGATGGCAAAGTTGGATCTCCCATACATAATTTTATAATTAAATGCACAAAAAGGGCCTCAACCTTTGCTTAATTTACGATATCGACCTAACTGTTGTTTCCATTCATTGAGCTTGGACTAGAGCTCTTACAATTTTGGCTGTTTAAATGACTACAATGCCCCTTCGCTTCGACTCCCCTCTCATCTCATGCATGGTCTTGAATTTTGATTGGCTAGTGTTCTGTCCCCAGAAGGGTAGTCTCCTACGAAAATAAAATGTTTCGTCTTCTGTGCCAAATACGGACAGTACGTTTCTTTCATCCGCGTATACACAAGTTAATCTTTCGTACTGAAACATAAGGATGGATTTGAGTGCTGCCACACTCGACCCCCATGGGGTTTATTTGAGCTACGAGACTATCTGCATTGGATTAATGGGCTAAGGTAGGTAAGTAAGGAAGATTTTCGGAAAACCTGAGCGTTACAGTAAATACATCTGGATGGAGATCTATATCAAGGTAAGGATGACCATTTTGACAAAGTTTCATCAACGCCTTATTCCAGCAAGAATTAAGCAGTTAATGAGAATATAACAGCGCATGTATTGTTAGTGGGTATTGTAGATAGCCAAATTGTACATACTTCAATTGTTGAAGATGATAATCACTTCTTTTTGTGAATGAACATACTACTAATTTCCCCCCAAAAAAAAAACACACAAGGATGTATTATTTTACAAATTCTTAAAATATTAATGGCTTGTTTGGTAGGAGGGAATAAAAATTCTATTCCTACCATATTCCTCAGTAATAATAAAACCTATGTTTGGTTTGGAATAAACACATAATACTTATTCTATATCAATACGTATTCTGCGATTTTAAAGAATAGCTAAACCCGACCACAACCTGTTTTTAGTTAATCCACGACTCCGTAATCGTTGTTCTCCATCTAAGCTTGTTCCTTTTTACAAGCCTATTTTTCTCAAAACTTGTTTGTCTTCTTCAACAGCTGAAGTATCTTGGAGCCTCTCATCGAAGGTTCTTCCTTCTTCGCGAAAGTTCTTCCTCTTTTTGACGTTCTAGTGTTCTACCATCAGATTGTAGGTAAGTTATTTGTATTGTTCCGATTGAGTAATGGGTTTCGATTGAATGAGGGGTATTTGTTTTCAAGTGGGTATTTTATCTGGGTATTTCCGATGAACTCCATCTGGGTAATTTGTTTGGGTTTTTTTCGTATCGGTATTTCTGTTGGTTTTCATCTGTGTATGTCCAATGGGTTTCATGTTCCTCTCTTTCTTTGAGGTTGATACATCAT
>JANZLX010000004.1:9275004-9285519 GCA_025531955.1 Erythroxylum orinocense | reverse complement strand
TTATTATTATTATTATTATTATTATTATTATTATTATTATTATTATTTATTCTTCTTCTTCTTCTTCTTCTTCTTGTTATTATTATTATATACCTTGAATATTGCATTGTTCAATCTTTGAGATTGGTTCATTCTTTTTCTAGTTAATGCAGATAATTTTAGAACTTAATGAGATGAGAAATCAAATCGCAGAAGTTAGACATAAAACATTAGAATAAAACCTTGCAAAAGAGACAAAAAGCAAAGGAAAGAAAGTAAGGGAAAGATGTATTAAAAAAAAGAAAGAAAGAGCACAGTCGCAGTTATATTATTTGTTCAAATAAAGGTAATCTAATTTCTTCTGTTGTCATGATTGCATTCTTATGGTTGGATAGGCTTTAGGATGTTTCCTTCCTAAACACAATCTGCAACATCTTTATGTCAACCTAAGAAATCAAGATAAAAACTTTACTCTCATTTTGAGAAATGTCAAAATCAGTGCCATTCGACCAAAAGATGAAACAAGAAGGATTAAACGGTATAAGTAAAACAACATAAGTGAAAATGCAAGTCAGGACTTCAATAAAAATAAGAAACTATACCAGGCAGGCTAGGCTATTGACTCAGCAATCCCAGAGCATTTCAAAGCATTCGTATTAGAACATCTCAATTTATAGTATGCCAACACTTCTAGAAATAATCCAGATATCTTCAATTAAGTGCAGATAGATATCGTGCCGCATTGCACAACCCGTACCATAAGCTTCTTATGTCACATGATGAGGATTATGGAGTTCCATGGAAACCACACCCTAAGCACCAAAAAATAAACTGCATTACAAAGTTATCTGAACCACTTTATGGGATCGTACTTAGGGCCCGAGAACCAAGTTCAACTTTTGAACTTTGTCGTGTTTAGACTTCTTTCAGGCTTAAAATTCGTACTTAATTCATTTAAATTAGTTCATACAAATAAATCGAAGGATGACTTTTAACGTCAATTACATAATATAATCCCTGAACGAGCATATAATCAACATATTCATGCGTTCTAATACGTAAAACCTAACTATCCTCAATCAATCCCTAAATAAAATCAATCTGTCCCTAAACTTCAAATACAACCCAAACAGCCACACATCACATCCAATCAAGTTATGAGCTTAGTGAACCTTAAGAATACAGTAACTAAAGGTACTAGTTTAATTACAGTAAGTAATCAATCTTCTAATTTAATTACAGTAAGTATGCAATTTCCTCACAAATGCCCTTGACACAAAAATGTATGGTTATAACAAAAACCAAGCCAACAAAGAATTAGCCTATAGAATATAAGGATTGAATAACACTAACTGTCTAATACAAGGAGCTATAATTTTTTTACAAAGCTCATACATCAGTCATCAATGTAAATTAACCAAAACCTATCTCTTTCTAAACAAGTTTTTTAGAGCCACTATGGAACTCTGATGACAATAAAGGTTCAATCTCAATGAATCCCACCATAGTAACGTCAAATTGAGGCTTGATTATGTAAGAAGAATGATCATTATTAAATGATCTATATTTGATACTGCCATCCAAAGTTTAGCAATCTTCAACTACAATAGTAATGCAGAAGGAACTATACTGCAAGAAGTAAGGGACTAAAACATATTGAAAATCGAATAAGAAGTTGGTAAACACTTGTACTTGCAAAGTTGCAAATATTATATAATCTTTATGAGATCATAACATAGATATGGGCACGCAACTAAAGACTCAAAAAGGCATTCATATTATTGTAAATGATGTTTCTTATCATGAGTTTCTATGATACTACAATCAATGAGATGGACCAATACCAAAGATAGCGCTCAATATCTGACCAGTCAGTGTTAGGCCAACTCAACCTAATCATTTGAGCATTTATTGTCTCATTTGTAGTATATGAACCTTTTTTATATTATCAAAACAATTAGGTGAGTAAATTTGGGTTATAAGCTCTTATTGGGGTTCTTTTTCATTGTATTGAGAGTGTTTAAAGTTGTTTTGAGGTTTCTCTTCACCTTGAAAAAAGATTGAAAAATAGGTTCTTCTTTTCCAAAGTAAAAAATTATATAATTTTTGCTTTAAATGAAGAACTACTATGGAAATTTAATAAAAGTCTTACGAGTAGACGTATGTAAGAATTGTTTGTCGAACCATCATAAATTGATTTTCTTTCTCTTCCCTTTCTCTTTTACTTTATTGTTTACAAGCATTGTTAAATATTTTATGTTTATTTCATACTTACATTCTTTATAATTTATGGTCATTGTTTTATAAGATAGTAACTTTTAATTTAAATATTGAAAACATTCAATTCACCCCCTCCGCCCCAATTTAGGTTCCATTAGAGAAGAACAAAACCAAATTCTTATACATAAAGAGGTTAAGAGAAAACCTCATTTATAATTCACAGTGTCATATCAATTACACAATAATGTCATTTAAATTAAAGAATAAAGAAATAATATATCAAACATTAATTAAAATTGCAATTACAAAAAATAAGAAAATCCATATTGATAATCAAGCTGTCCAATTAAACTCTTATGACTGAAAGACTATAAAGAGTGCTTGTAGATAGGAATTCCCTTTGGATGAGTTGGCTACATTGTTATTTCCTCAAAGAGAAAAGCATTTGGGCCTTAATAGTCAAGTCATCATATCCTAGTTTTCTCAGTCAACTATTGATAATCAAAATTGAAATTGCAAGAGATATATTCTGTAAAGTTGGGGATGGAAAGATGGCTTCCATGTGGTATGATGATTGGATAGGTTTTAGTCCCCTCATCCAGCATTAGGCGGCTATTGTTGCCTTTTCTAACTATCAGAATAAGACTAAAGTTCATCACTAATTATTGAGAACGAATGGTCTCAATTCCCTATGACTACTTAATACTTATCCCTACACTATGCTCCTAATATAACCTTACACAACTCCTAATTTTGGAGCAATCTATCAATTCTGAAATTTTCTACCATGGAGTTCGAAAAAAGGTGTTTTTTCTAACGGCCTTGATGTGCCATGACACTAAATTGTTTGGATGAAACATATCAGGCCAAGCACTGCTTTTATTTTGTGGTTGCAATTAGAGAAAATTTTAGTACTTTCAATAAGTTGATCTTTTTGAACTAGAGGAGTGAATGTATATTACATGCAAGTGAAAGGGAAACAAGAAATCATTTATTTTTTGAATGTTCTTTTATTGACTCACTATGGGATGCAATTAAAAGGATTTTTCAATAGAGTGTAGATATCACTACCATCCTAAAAGCAATTGCATGGTTAATCCGCTTACATACTAAGTCTATCTTGGGGATTTATATCCTAACCTTGGCTACCACTATTCAAGATTTGGAGGAAAAGAAATCTAATAAGATTTCAGAACAAGAGAAAGTCCAAAGAAGCAGTTATAGGAGCAATTGTTCAAAGCATCAGAGAACAACTTATTAACTCTAATATTGCTAAGGAATGTTCCCTAAATCTCCCCGCTTCATGGAAAATCTAAGGGTCTCACACCTACATCTATTCATGCATAGAAATTTTAATATGGATCCTTATATCATTTGTAGAAGTTCCTAATATGATCCTTATAGCTTATGGTATTAAATTCGTGAGTCAAACTTATAGGCCTCTTGAAGTCTTTATAATTTGATTTTGCTCCATGCTAGGACACTTTTGCGATCTCCATCTAAAGCTCTCCATAGAAGAAGAAACTTTGTAGAGAGAAGGATTTGAATCAAGAAAGGAATTCTTGAAGAAAGATAATTATTTTAACCTGAAGAAAGTGATTCTTGTTTTTCCTCGATACATCGATGCCCTTTGAAAGGTTAGATGCCGAAGATTGGCCTGGAGGATCTAAAAACTCTCTTGATGCTCAATGGTCTTAAGTATCTTGGCTTTACTGTATTAATATTCCGGGCGGTTTGTTATGGAGATTTAGCAAGATTTCAAACCTGGTGATCGTGTTCCCTTAATTTTATAATATTATGTTATTTCATTCTTATATCAATGAAATTATTTAAACAATAACAACAACAATATTATTAATAACTATAGCAACAACAACAATGTCAACAAAAAAAACAATAGCAACAACAATATTCAGTAAAAATTTCGCTAACATGTGGGGTTTAAGGAAGTTTAGTAGTACGTAATCATACCCCTAATTAGTAGAGAAGTTGTTTCCAACAATAAAATTATCTAACTTTTCAAAAAAAATGATACTAAATATTTGGTGAATTATAGATATTATAAATTTATGGCCAAATCATTAATGTTGTCTGAAATTAAAGAAAAAATTATTGAATTTCTTAGAAGAATATATATCAAATAATAAAGAATTAATAGTTAATTCTATCTTCTATTTTAAAGATGGAAATTTCACTTTTTTTTATATTAAACCTGAAACTTGCAGATAGAAAATGTAACTCAAGAATAAAAATTTGCCTGATATTTCAAGACAATCAACAGTTCTTTTCTTCACCTCACGGAGGAATGGAAATTTCCGTTCAACACTTTAAGAAATTACTTACAATAAATTAAGTTACTAGGTTAACTTTTAGATGGTTTAGTTTTCAAAAAATAAAGTAAAAATTCAGAATGGAATGTGAATCTCCCATTTATCTGCACGAGTTAATTGAAACGGGCAGAAAATGAACCGTACCTATATGTGGTGCCCACATGGAGATGATTTGACGGACACAGCTTATCGATGGACACAGCACACTGTGGTTATTAGTGGCAGAAAAGGGCCCACAAAAGACCAACCCAGATATAAAGCAGACACGTTTGAGACGATGATAGGCCATATTGAGGTTCCTCTCACCAACTACCTCCAGTGTCTGCACTCTGCAATAATACCAGAGAATCTTAATGCCTGGGCCACAAAGATCTCATCATGGTCATATTTCTCCTGTCTTTATTGTTCTACCTCTACTGCGCATTTCACCAAACGGAAGTTGGTCTTCAATTCTACTCGTTGACGTCATCTACGAACCTTTTTAGTGAACGTATAATGTAAAGTTGGTCCATAATAAGAGAAAAGAAAAGTTGGGCAATAACAGCACACAACTTAGGTACTCCTAAACGAGTAATGTTTGGACCACAAAATTCTGGGACCATGTTTGCAACTCTTTGGACAAAGAGTTGCCAATGAGATGAAAGGAACTGCGATTCTTGACAGTGGTTCCGCTTTTGGATCCTCTCAACTAGCAGTCCTTAGCAACGTGAAACCAGCGGCCAGTCGTGGTCTTCTTTGTGAACCTTGTTGACTAAGCTGAATTGTACTTTTAAATCTTCTAAAAGAAGTGGCTAAAAAATAAGTAATCAGGCATCTGAGGGTTGGGGTTGGTGGTACTTGGTTAATGCTTGAACAATGGAAGTTCAGGTGCCACATGGATTTAAAACAAATAATGAAGCAGGCTTTTTGTGGAAAGATAATAGGTCTGATTACTTTCACCTACACTCATTCCCTGCCAAGGGGCCTACATAAAGAATAATTCGGTGAAGACATTCATTGCTCGAGACAAAACCCTGATGCTGTTATTCTTATTGCGTAGCTATATGTTGGTGGCGAGATATGATGACCTGTGATTACACAGAGAATCGATGCTGCACGGTTGATCTTTCGTTTCTGTGCACTGGAAGCTCACAAGCTTGGTAATAAGGATTTTTAGAATTTTGAAAGAACAGTTTAATCGATTAAGGTAATTTAAAAGGTTTTTTAAAAGTGAATATTCTTAGATATAGATGAATTTATTCTAAAGTCATTTAAAATTAGTAAAAAAATTATGATAAAATAAAAGTAATTAATTAATTAATCTTTTCCTTTATGTAAATTTTCTTTAATCATAAAACTATATTCATTTTTTGTATAAAAGAAAATGATATGAACTGTTACAGTAATCAATTTTTTCACATAACAATTATTGATCGAGATCAAAGAAGATAAGCCACAAATCTAATTTCACTTGACACTAAACTCCTATAATTGGGGGCACGATTAAGTTAATATCATGATAAAAGCAGAAGAATGTCTTAATGCCACAATTAGTATTTATCATCTGCCATTGAAAGTGAATCGTATTTGCACATGATAGTAATTAGTGGGGAGCTGATCTTCTAGCCCAAGAGTTAACTTAAATGGATGACTCAAATCCTCTAACACAGGCTAAGTACAGAGTGCCTAGGTCAGAGGATCTGAGGGCTAATTAGTGAAAGGAAAGAGCTTTGAAAAGGGCCATCAGCTTGCTCTAGATGTTGCAGTTTAAGGTGTTGTATCCTCTTTTTTGTTTTTTTGGAACCAGCAGATTGTAGTTGATGATATTAGCAATTATTTAACAACGGATTATATCAACTGATTTGATTAATTGATAACATCAGCTGTTTGTTAAAAATATTTAATAAAATTAATTAACTAGTATTAATTATTTATGTGTAAAATAACTTATGAGGGCATGACTTAAAAAATATTTTATTTTATTATAACTGGTAAGAAAAAAGGGATATAAAATAACCATGGTTAATATCTATGCATATGTATATATTCAAGAAGTTACAATGTCAAGGTATATTTAAATTTTAATATACTATTATTTCAAATTTATATATACAAAATATTATAGTGAAGAAAATAATATTCCATACCGATTAATATATGTTATAAATCTTGTAAAATTAGTTTGTTATTTAAAAATTAATCTAATTTAAATAAACTTACATTTAACTTATTTTAAATTTAATTTATATTTATTAAAAAAACATGCTTTCAAAGTTCATTTAAATTCGTTATAAATTTATAATTTATCTTTTTTAATTTTAGTGTATTGTAGATATTTTATCTTTATTTCATATTATCATCCGCTTATTCTTATATATATATATAAATAAATAAATATTATGTTATTTTAAATATATGAGTTTTTTTTACTAATAACTTTCTGTTTGAAAAATATCGTTATTGTAGCTTTTTTTAATAGAAAAAAACTTGTGAAGGGGAATAAAACGTGGGTTGTTAATAGTTTATGCCAAGCTCTTATAGTCGTCCAATACTCATTAAATTCAAAAGACGCTATTGTATTTTCATTTTTAAATGATGGTTGTTAGAGCAAAACGCTCCAACATACCAACTTTTCCATTTTCAGCTTATTGTTTTAAATCAATTAATTAATCAGCTAAATTATCAAACAACTTCAATAACTTTTTAATATAATCAACCAATTAATTTATGTAAATTAGTTAAAAAATAGTTGATAATTTGTTTAACTTCGTTTTCACTTATCTATAACTGTAATGGATGGGAACGCATTCTTCTCTCGTTCAGACTCAAATCGCAGTCACCATCATCTTTCAAATGAATGAATTCTGACAAATGCCTGCCTGCTAATAATATCCAATATGAGAATGCACTTTCTAATCGGATGGCGTGTAAGAGCTGCCCGATCCTGAGGACGTCTGAGCTGGGAACATGTTCAGAAACACGCCGTTGCCATGTCAACTTCAGAGATCCCCACCATGCTACGAATGATTAAGCAGCATCAATATGTTTAACCTGCCTTGAGCACATGGCATCGTATCAGCACATGGCATCGTATCAGGGTCCTACCCGAAAATCTAAGCCATCGTAACATGAACCTGCTGCACTTGCTAGAGATTCAAAGAACTTTGATGTGATTGATTCTCAAATCTTTTACAGAGAAATTGATTCTCAAATTTCCAGTGTTTCGCGTGCCAATATCAAATCATATAATACTTCACCTTCATGACCTTTGTTCTTTCTGAGCGGTGGCATTAAAAATGTGCAAAATAATGCTAAAAACTGTTTTGTCTAATTTAAATATTCTTTTCACATAGAACAACAGAATATTATTTAATTGTTAGATACTAACATAGAACAAATCTTGAGAAAAGCATGGGATCCTTCAATCATGTGCCAGTGGAAGCTCCCAGAAATCCGAAAGCATGGGATCCTTCAATCATGTGCCAGTGGAAGCTCCCATCAGTCAGGAAAGCATGGGATCCTTCAAGCAATTATTAATTTGTAATTTTCAAAGGGGACCCCACATCACAACTGTTGCTTCCTCGGAGGTGGTTGCCATGTCCTACGGTCTCAGACTTTGTTTTGCTAGGTAGTCTTGGAATTTTCTGTATTTAAGTAATATTACATTTTGAACCATTGATCCAATAACGCAACTCTTAAAAGTAAAGAACAAATGGGATATAGTTTCACATGTAGTAATGTGATTTAATATTCCCATCACTGATGACTTGGATATTCATGTGACTTCTCTTACAAAAAATATTCAGACAATGGAAATCCGTTCTAGCAGTACTAAGGTTCAGTTGCACCAAAATATACTGTAACTTAAAAGTACAGTCACAAAATCAGACACAAGTTTTTGCAGTAATTAAGAGTACAATCAAATTATTTTCTCCTGCTTTGAATGCGTGCTTGTAGCAGGACAGATCAAGTTTAGGTGATCAAGATAGTATCATGAGCCGGGTTAAATTTGGTAAGTTCGGATTCATCGTGTCCAGGTCTTCCTTTGGGCAGATGAGAATCCTTCGGACATAGAGTTGGAATTTTCTGTAATCAGTTTTCCTTCGGGCAGATGAAAATCCTATAGACATTGAGTTTGAATTTTCTGCACTCAGTTTCAAATTAATGTGACCAAGTTAATGCGCATATTAAACCTATAATAGTTTCAATACCGAGAGACATAAATCTAGTCCTTATTGCCCAGGTAAGTCTCTAATTAGCATCATGTCCCCTTCTTTATTTGCGAATGTTACATGCCAACCACTACTCCCGTCAATTAAACTTCCTTTAAAGTCGAACATCTTGTCAAGCTCATAAATTAATTCATCATAACCATGAAATCGCATGAGGTCGACTGACATTTGGAGCTTACTTCCATAGTTCAACACCTGAAAGCAAGCAAAAGTACTCAGAGCTGGAAAATAATATCAATGAAACTGAACCCATCTGTGTTATATAATTAAGCTAGTCGCAAAGATGACCTATATGTTAGCTGACTTCGTATTCCCTGTCCCAAACGACCATAGATGTGATTCTGAATTCAACATTTGTTTATGCAATTTGACACATAAGCTAAGCACGGACGTCTAAATTTACAAGGATTTCAGAAAGTAAAGTACCTTTGTGGAACTCTGCTTGGAGGCAAAGCACCAATCCTTGGCTTGGTTGTCAGAAATACTCGTGGATGGCTCTGAAACACTCGATTGAGATGTTGGGGGGACATAGCGCAGGCTTTCAAGCTGACGAACAGCAGTATTAGATAACATTTGTTAGTTAAGATAATTGATTTTACTAAGATTAGATTTTATTCATTGTATCTTTATCACTTGTATATATGTATGGCTTGTATTACGATCTGTCACTGTTACTCAATACTAAAACAGCCAAAGGCTTTTCTCTTTTATTTGAGTTGGTATTAGAGCCCAGCAATGGCTAATCCAGTTTTTGTTTCTTCTTCGTCAAATTCAACTTCTCCTTCCACCTATTCAGCCTCTCTTCCTATTCTTTCTCTTGTAAGCCAAATCTTCTCGATAAAACTCACCTCTAAAAACTATACCTCTTGGAAGCTTCAATTTTCTCCTTTGTTAAATTTCTATAATCTACATGGAATTATTTCTGGTATAGAACCAGCACTCCCTAAAGGATTATTCAACTCCTCTACAAACCAAATTTAGCTTGGTTTTCAAAAGATCAAATCCTGTTTTCTTAGCTGTTATATTCCATCATCGAGGAAGTTTATCCACATCTGATTGAACTTACAACTTCTGCAGAAATTTGTAATGCTTTAGTTGCTGCATATGGGGATGTGAACCAGGCTCAACGAACTCAATTGTTTATCAAACTCAATTGTTTATCGAACTTCACAATTGTTGAGTTCTTTTGTGTTATACTGTTGTCTAATTGAGTTCTTTTGTGTTATATTGTTGTCTTTCGCAATAAAGACTGATAAAGATTTTGTTAATCTTACAGAAATTAAAGATTATAGAAAGTAAAGATATTGATTTTTACTTGATTCGATAATGTTAATGCTACCTACATCTAAGGTTCCCACAATTGTGGTTTCAACTAGTATGAAGAATTGAGTAAGGTTACAAGAGTATGAGTGTTTTCACAACACTTGCAAAGAGTGACACTCTCCTTAGTACGCTATGATAAGTACCTTAGCAACTCTTAAGCCTTTCTCTTTTGGTTCAGTCGGATTTTGCTGGGGTTGAACATCATTGTTTGGATTCATAATTTTGTATGGCTTTGGCTGTAGAATACCTACAAAACAAATAATGGCTCGCAGGGGGTTGGTTCTCAGAAGACGCCTCCGACGCTCAAGTTAGTATTTTGAGAAAGTTTCGGTTTTTGAGAATAGAGAAGAGGCTAGGGTTGTGATCTCTTACCTATATTACGGTAGAATAGTACCTTATATACCTGGGATTACCGCTAGGTTTAGGTCTTTACGTAGATCATTGTGTTTGCA
>JANZLX010000004.1:9250728-9274904 GCA_025531955.1 Erythroxylum orinocense | reverse complement strand
AATGCTTAAGTTGTATGTTTTAAGATTAAAGTAACGACCCACTTTATTCTTGAAAACACACTTGATTCCAGATTCATTTAATAGTGCCGTTATCGATAGTCAACTACTATCATGAAATGAAACTCATCATTCCATTGAAGTAAACTCCTTTACTTAAATGGAGATAAATCGCAATACTACAATCTAAATAATAATCAAATGACCAGCTTGATTATTCAACTGTAAATCAATTAATTTAGAGTCTAATAATATACATGTTTCCTATACATAATAGTTTCATTACAAAACTGTAACTGGAAGAAAATTAAATTACATGTAAATACACTTGCTTTCCAAGGTATAAATTTACATAACTCCAACAAGAGTTTCAAGCTCTTCAATTAAACCAAACTTGGGACCTTGTGCCTTGCCCCCCAAATACCAACATTGTTAATAATAGATGGATTTTAAAAGTCAAGAGAAAGGCAGATGGGACTATGGAATGGTTGAAAGCACGTCTAGTTGCAAGAGGTTATACTCAGGAATATGGGTTAGATTTCACTGACACTTTCAGTCCTATAGTGAAGCCTACGACAATCCGATCTATTCTCAGTATAGCAGTATCAAGGGGTTGGTCTCTCAAACAATTAGATGTTAGTAATGCTTTCCTGAATGAAACTATATATATGGTGTAACTGCAAGGCTTTATTGATCCTTCACATCCTCATCACATCTGCAAATTACGGAAATCGTTATATGGGCTCAAACAAGCACCACGTGCTTGATATTAGCGACTAAGTAGCTTTTTAACCACCATTGGTTTTGTTGGTTCTAATGCAGATTGTTTATTGTTCATTTTTAATGCAGGTGGCAACTTGTGTTTTCTCCTACTCCATGTTGATGATGTGGTCAATCACCAACAATAATGCTTCCCTTGTTTCATCTATTATTTCTCAATTGTCACAAGAGTTTTCCTTACATGACATGGGCAATCTTCATCATTTTCTGGGCATAGAAGTGCTACCTCATTCACATGGTCTGCTATTATCTCAGAAAAAAAATACATTTTTCTGTTTTGGAAAACATGGGGATGAGTAATTGTAAACCGAGTTCCACACCAATGGTTACTGGTTCTATTTCGTCCAAATTACAAGGCACTCTTCTTTCGTAGGATGACACTATTATGTATTGTAAAATTTGTGGCAACTTACAATACATTACTCTCACTCGTCCAAACATTTCTTTTGCTGTAAATAAGTTATGTCAATTTCTTCATCAACTCACTTTAACTCATTTTCAAACTCTCAAGCGTTTACTAAGATACTTACAAGGTACAATAACAATGTCATCATTGATTTCTCGTGGAGCTATAGATAAATTAACTATTTTCAGTGATGCGGATTGGGTGAATTATCCTGATTATCGTCGATCGACTAAAGGATTTTTAATTTTTCTTGGCAATAATTTGTTAGCATGGAAGTCTGCCAAGCAACGCACGGTGGCTCAGTCCTCTACTGAATCTGAATTTAAGACTGTTGTGAATGCTTGTGTTGAGGTTAAGTGGCTTACAAAGCTTCTTCGTGAATTACATGTGACTCTTACTGCTCCTCCTCATATTTGGTGTGACAATGTTGGTGCAATTTTCTTATCTTCTAATCCTGTGTTTCATGCTCACACTATACATGTAGAAATTGACTTTCACTTTGTCCGTGATCTCATTGTTAATAAAGAAGTTAGTGTTGGAATTTTGTCTTCATCTAATCAACTTGCTGATATCTTAACTAAGGCTCTCTCCAAGCAGCTATTTTATCACTTTGCATTCAAGCTTCGACTTTCTTCTTCTCATCCTTCAGCTTATGAAGGGCGTATTAGATAATATTTGTTAGTTAAGATAATTGATTTGATTAAGATTAGATTTTATTCATTGTATCTTTATCACTTGTATATATATATATGACTTGTATTACGATCATCACTGTTACTCAATACTAAAACAGCCAAAGGCTCTTCTCTTTTATCTGAGTAGCGGCAACTTGTGGTGAAGGGAGCTCCGATGGATTGTACTGGAGATGGACTCCAAAAAGCATGTACCTGGTACCACCGTTTGTAGGAGCAAGAGGAACGTCATTTCTATCTTTCAGTTCCAAAACTCTCCAATCTTGGGACGGTAAATGTGGACTATCAACATTTGGCGGAGAAGTTGGATATGATTTTCTCGGTGATTTAAGTGCATCGATTTCGCTAACACCTCTCTCAACGTCTTCTTGGCCTTGCAAGACCTCCGAGTAACTTCGAGGTGCATCATTGTCGGACTTATTTGATGAGCATGTTACTGTAAGAAACAAAGTTAAGTCAAGACGAGAATCCACAAACAAATTGGTAATTGATTTCAATTTCCTCTTAACCAGGGATGTTTCAACAAATAATTTAGGCCACAATGACCGGTTAAAAGAGAATCACCTACCATCCTTAAACATACTATTAAGCGTAGGCAACGATAAGTTCAGCATTCGTGGCCTTTTTGGTGGCCGTAGAAGAGAAGTGTCCTTTTGTATTGGTTGCACTGGCTCAATGTCCCAAGGAGACACTTGCTCTGGACGCACATATCCACTGTTTTTGATATCCCATTTTACCTGAAAGAGATCATGTGTTGTTGATATAAATTGAATAGAAGCTATGCTAATGATCTAAAAGCGTCCAGGATGCAGAGAGAACTTTTACCTTCAAACTTCTCCAGTCTGAATTGGGCCACTTAGTGGGATCAATATCGTCAGCACCAACAATAGTGCCCTCAAATCTGCATATCATAGTTGCAGGTTTCTAAATGATACCAGTGAAAGACATACTTTCAAATACTGAACTCAAAGACAATAACTATTAACTTCTGTGCTTGCTGTACAGCTAAGCCCTTTGGTTAAGTTATATGCCACTCGGTCTCACACAATTGAAACAACAACAAATGAATAACTCATAAGACTAAATCCGACAGGGTCACTAAAACGGTTCAATAAGGCTTCGCACCTTTGTTCTGCACATTCGTCTCCTTCAAATACCATTCTGAATCTGGTGCCAACTGAGTAGTCAATTTTTGCGGATTTCAAGTAGTGATCATAAGGGATGATAAACCCAGCAGGACTCGTCCTGAAAGAGATAATAACATTGTCCCTTTTTTAATATTAGCCAGATTTACTTTGGGGACTATGACCCCCTCATTTGAAATGATAATGCCACATATTTTTGAGACTTCTGAATTTACTATCAAATTATATGGATGAAGTTATAGTCATGCATTGTATTTATAGCATTAGATTCCATCAGAAAGAAACAAATGCCTGTCATTTTGTTATTAATCATTGTTTGGTAGAAAAGAAAACATTTAACCTTACAGATTTTTAACCAAAAAAATCAACATGCACTTAATTTACCACTAATAGACCTTTACTTAGAGAGGGGAAGCAGTACCACACCCTTCCGTGCCAGTTGGTCTGCTCCCCTATGCATTGCAGTGAAACTTATATGGTGAGAAATCCTGGTAATCAAACAATTTACTACCTTAAATGTCAAAAAAGGTGGCATCTAAAGACTATACCAAGGATGATAGTAGACTGTGAACTTAGTTCCAGTAGAAATGGCATAGTATGCATTGGCAAGAACACCATGTTGCATGCCAGGCCCAGATAAGATATTTGTTACTGCACTGCTCTGTTGTTTCATTGCTCGCCGAATCCCAACGCGCAGTTCTCCATTTTGTCCTCTGTTTTGTAGTCATGCATTCACAAAATCAAAGTCACCTTTAAATATGAACATTGCGAGGTTCTAATTTTTGACTTTGAATCAAATTTATAACCGGAGAGAATAAAAGAGAAAGAACCTCAGGAAGATAAATGCATCCCCAGGAACAAGCCTCTTCGATGTCACAAATGTGCTCCACCCGCTTGTAAGGAGGTGCCTCTTTGGTTGACCTTTAGTCGTTTTAACAAAAAAGGAAGGCAGTTAGACTGTTTGACGAAAGCTACATGAAAGGACTTGAAGCAAGTAATTCATGTGATTACTTCATTTCTTCAACACCATACTAAAAGGATAGAAACTAGAATAAGACTCAGGAAAACAAAGATGCCAGGATTAATCTTAATTCTAAATGATTAATCCTTAATAGATACTATGAAGATAGAAGTCTTTTGTATTATAGTGACAAGGTATTAAAAACTTTTGAGGTTCAGATGAGTTTAGAATAGTTACCGCGAAATATATGTCGAAAGCGCCATACACGCCCATGCAAGTCCTTAGCAAGAAGATCCTGAAGTGGAGGTAGCTGATTCATGTCCTGCACAAGCAGGTATTTGGTCAAAAAAAGCTGCTCCTCCTTATCCTCTCATCGGTGATCATCTCCATGGAAACAAGATAAAAAGCATAACAGACTCAATCTAATCTGACATGTGAGATCGAACTACAACCAGGATTCCGTTAGAAAGCATAAAAGACTCAATCTAATCTGACATATGAGATCGAACTACAACCAGGATTCCGTTAGGAGTTTTATTACAGCCATGTAGGAGCAGACTGATGATTTATGTAGTACTTTATACAATCAATCCAACAAGATTTGTGTTGCAATTATGGCACATTCATCATGTTGTCGTCCAGTAAACTAGAGCAAGTATATTAACCAAAGGTGGAAGGGACTCGTCAGCATGGCGCCTTGGAACAGAGAATCCACCATGCGTGTCAGTATCGGAACGGGTCAACTTTTTGTAGAAGGACCGCACTTGAGTAATCTCAGGTGAAGACTGGAAACTTCCATCGTTCCCTGAGCTTCTCTCTTTTGTCTGCAGACAAACAATTTATTACATCTGAGGTGAAAAAGGTGTTCAAATTGCCAAAACGTAAATGGAAGTTTGCATAAAATCATCTCCATATATCAATGTCAATGCACAATTTAACCAACACCTCTCTAACCTACCTCTACAACTGGAAGCAAATTTATTTCTGCAAACACCTCATCAGTTTTAGCTTCAGCCTGAAAGTTGACAAAGATGATCCAAGTATTAAAAAGCACTGTAAATGCAACAAAGAGCAAGATATGGAGAATCCACTTGGCCAATCATCTATCTCCATCTCAAGAAATTGTTGGAAGGTGGAAACTGGATTGATGCAGATAAGCAAAGGCTTACCTTCAGCTGAACGTTGACAACCTTGCAGAGGATTTTATAAGGCAGGTCATAGGAGGGCATTTCCATTTTACCATCTTGGTCAGTGTATGCTTCAAGCTGCCATAAATAAGAGCATCAACAAAACTCAGGACTTTGAAGCCTATTTAATTAAGTCTACCAAACAAAGGTATGCATGAATTGTGCTCGTATTAAACAGTCCTGTTATTTTCCTCATCTATAGCTGATTCAGAACAAGGTGAAATAGCTTCGATTCCATTGAAACAACAGATGAGTTCAAGCCCACTTTACGAGGATAAAGGGCTTCAAGGAACCATTGGAATGGACATAAAAAGTAAAGAAAGAGGGATATCAAAGGACATAACCTGTTCAATATGACCTTGGAGAAAGTAGAAAACCACCTCCCCGACTCGCGGAACGTACACAAGAGATCCCGCACAAGCACGCCACAGCTCAACGTACATATCATCTTCGTTCCCTGAGACGATGAAATTATTCCGTTATCAACAAGACCAAACCGATAAGAGATTTTGAAATGATCGCTTCCATAATAAAATTAAGATGAAATGAAATTCCTTGACCACCGAATTTAAAAGGAAAGGCTTTGAACATTAATGACCAACTTAGCAGTCAAAATATCATGACAGCGGAATGCAATGAACACATTAACATAGGTACTTTAAAGTATCGAAGAAGGTATGCAAGTGCCACGTCACCTTGGCCATTGTCAAGAGGAGGATGGTTGATTAATCTCCTGGTTTGACCACCACCCCCTGTAGCTGATCTCTCCGCTTTGTTCCCCGATACACTGTTCTTTCCCATATCTCTCTCTCTCTGCAAAAATAACAGAACCCTTCTGCTATTTTCTCTAAGGACCCGGAATATTGAAAAATAACCTACCAGAACAAGAATGGATGATGATGAAGAGCGAGAGTAAACGAGAAGTGTACGATACGTGTAGTCAGTTAAATCTAGAAGAAGAAAAAAGGAGACAGACCTCCCTGCAAAGATCAGGTGATCACAGTACATCAACCCCACAGAACATGCAACGCGACACTACTCAACTTTCCACGCACATCGAACAAACTCTGTGAATCTCTTCTTTTATACAAGGTCGTTCGTTCTTTGAGAATGAAAAAAGAACAATGTAAAAAGAAACGTAAGCTTCGTAATGATTGAAGTGCACTGGGGAGGAGCCGAGGAGGGATGAGGTAGCGACGACGGTGCTCGTGTGCGTGTGTGTGTTTTGCTCAGCGAAATTACTAATAACTCATCACCAGCTCTCTCTCTCTCTATGGTGTCTCAGTTTTGTGGTAGGGTAAATCGTGGCTAGAGCAAGGAGGCCACGGCAAGCGTCTCTTTATTCGTGGGTTTTGGCTTAGGCGATAACTGCTACTTCGGCGTCCGATTATTCCTATGGCCTATGGGGCTTTACTTGTATTCACACAACTATGGGGCGCTCCGTCCCTGACCTCTGCCCTTTTATTTTATATCTAAACATCGCTTTCCATGTCACCCGTCTACGTATATCTTCACAAGGTCACGCCTAGGAGAGTTCAAATAGCGGTCTTGACGTTTGAATCTTGCATTGTTTTCTTCCCCTCTTTAGTTGGGGGATTATTAATGAATCAGAATAGAAAGTAACACAATTTTTTTTATTTGGGAGAAGATTTTATAAAGGGATAAGATAAAAATGAAAGGTTTTATGTTACGTTTTATTTTATTCTAAATAGTAAAAATAAGAAATTTTTAATTCAAAAATTTAGGATGAAACGTAAGCTAATAAATATATATTACCTAATATCTTTTCAATAATTTTTCTTAATACAAATTATTTCTTTTAATTCTAATCCCTTTTTTCTATACTCATTTATTACGGCCCACAAAAATTGTATATAAGTAATAATATTTTTATATTATTTCTCTTTATCCTAATAATAATATTGTATATTATCAATAATAAATTGTATATAATTAATAATAAAATAAAAATTAATAAAATAAAAATTATTAAATAATTAATAATAATATTTTTATATAATTAATAATTAATTGTATATAATTAATAATAAAATAATAAAACTTTTATTAAAATTTTATTTATTTATCATGGTTGTGACTTGCACTGTAACTTTTTAATTGGACATGATTTCTATTTTAAAATCATAACGTTAAACTCTTGTAATAACCATTTTAATATCAAGGTAATAATAGTTATTTATTGTACATTACATTTTATTCGATTCATTTTTCAAAAAATATTTCACTACATTATATTATGAATCCTTCAATTCTTTCAAAACAACTTTTCACTATATTATATTTCATTGCATTATAAATTATTTCGTTCTGTTCTATTCTATTTTATTAATTAACATCTAACCAAACAGGCCTAAGTTTTGGCTAAGGAATCTTCAGCAATGGTTCTGAATTTTGGGATTTTGTGATTATTTATCTTATTCACATCACTAAATGATATCTCATATCTCAATCCAGAGTGAAGCTAATTGGTCTCATTGTCTATGCAAGTTTAGTAGACAAGGGATGGTTAAAACAAGGCCAAGATGAAGTTTCTTCTATACTATTCTTATATTAAGGAAATAGTTTTTGTTTTGTACCAATGAATTTAGTAGATCTAATAACAAGGTTTTAATGAAAAAGGATTCTGCGGTGTCGACCTCCAGAGGATGCATGATGTGCGAAGACAAAGAGACGCGAGCCTGACTTTGTTGTCTTTTGTCTCGTCAAGGGAAGATGATTGGACAAGGAATGACCTGGACCCACCCGTCCAACTGGCCCATATTAACACGTGTGCCAATGGCAGTCTCTATCACTGAATGTTAACGTTCGAGCCGACACTTGCGAGTTCCTTTGTTTCACATTTTGGGTTTTCTCGATCACAAGGTTTTGAACTTATCCTTTTAGCTCTTTATGTCCGTCGAGGAAGAGGAAAAGTGTACGTAGTCATAAAAATGATCAAAACGGCTTAATCATCCATAGCTTAGGGGATGCAATCATTGTTCGCATTTTTATGTTTTAATGACCCAAAACGTCCACGATATGAAAGCGATGTCGATGGACTGGCGGACACGCCGATCGTATGCGCAATCCCGTACAATACAACAAAAAGAAGCACAGACCTTCGTGGTTTTCACTTCAGGCCAGTGCTCTTGGCATTTGCCTCTCGGTATATTTCGCGTGTACTTTTCCTAATAAGACTTGCCTCTTGCGTTATGATGCTGATTTAAATTTACATGATGGTATGGTTTAGTTTTACAGTGAACAAAAATATGCTGGATGGTTCTCAACACTGATGGTTTCGAGTTCAGATTTTCTGATTCTTTTTAAAGATTTTATCATATTATGTGCATAGTTAATATAAAATATTGGTGCACGTGCAACCATTAGAGAGATGGTTTAGGACAAAAGGCCAATTATTGGCATGGGAATGGGATATGTCATTTAGCAAGTTGGGTTGGTACATCCAATCCGGTGCCTAACCGAGTCAAAAGTTGCAGTTCTGTATCCGTGATCAACTAGGAGCGAGGGGGAAGAGCGACGATGGGCACTAGACATTGTTGGAGCAAATAATTACTAAATGTCAAATGATCATTGCCAAAGCAATGCACCTATTGGTACTTATGCAGATAGTTGCTGGAGATTTGACGAGCGAGTTGAGGTAATTATTGGAGAAAATGCCAAAATGGTTAGCGAGTAACTCTTTCGTATGGGAAAGATCAGCGCCGGAAGTGAAGAGGAGTCGTGTCTTGTGCAGCGACAATATTTGTGGAAAGCTAAATTTAAAAATTAAATTTTGCCTTAAATTTTGCCTGCTAAATCTGAACTGAATCTTTCTTTTCAAATTTTCAAATAATTTTACACAAAATTTTAAATGCATTACTCGCACCTATATTCAAATATTCCATTCACTCTCAACATGTAAGCGTTTAGTATAATTCAAATAAAAATAAAAATGATATAATCAAATCAACCTTTTATTATGATTTATAAAAATAATGCAAAGAAAACTCAAGAAACCTCCGTTCTCTAAAATAAATTCTCAAAAAGTCCTTATTCAAAGCTCTTTATGATAAAATTTTCATAAAGTTTTAAAACTCTCTTTAAAAAAATGATTGAATGAATTGCTCATTAAATGAACAACATAAAATATTTTTATATATGCTTACAAGAATTTAATAATCAAGAAAGTTAGAAACTACTACTTCCACTAAATCCACTTACTTTACGGGAAAATTACACATTTTTAGCACTACAAGAAAAAAAAAAGGTTTTTGTGACGGAAATCACAAACATAAAATAAAATTTTTTGGTCGGGAAACAAGGTTGGCAACAGAAATTATTGATGGAAAGAAACGTCGAAGAAATAATCATTGGTAAATTTAGCGACAGAAGCTTGTGTATTTGTCGGAACCATTAGCGACGAAAATTTGGATTTCTATCAGTAAGTTAAAGAAAATTTACCAACAGATTTATAGAATTCCGTCACTACTTTGTGGATAGAATCTCATTATTTCGTCAGTGAACTTGTCGATAGTAAATCGTATGTCTGTCGCTAAAATTACCGATGAATATATATGTTTCTATCGCTAAATTTATCAATGGAAACATTAACCGTTGCTAAATTTTTGCTAACGGAGTGATATATTCTATCGGTAACATATAGACAAATTTATTTATTCCGTCAATAATTAGTAATGGAATGGCATTTATTGGCGAAAGTTATCTTCCCATTGCTAATTAGAGATGAAATATTGTAGTTCCATCAGGAAATTTAGCTTTGATAAATTTCTACTCTCATTTCTTATTTCCTACCCTAGTTTTCTGTTCATAATCTTATGCTTTTTGTATATTTAATTTCTGTAAATAATATAAAATTAATTGATAAATATTAGTAAATATTATCTTGATCGTTAAGATAATAAAAATGTACATGAATAAGTAATCATTGTAATTAACTGTAAATTAAGAATTTATACAAAAACTTAAGTGTGGCAAAATATCAAATACATTCACTTATACAGATGGTGAAGGTGGAAGCTTTAATTGCTACGATGAGGTATCGTCCCTCCCTTTCAATTGATCCATCTCATTGCGGAGTTGGGCTATGTACTTCATCGACTATTGCGATTAAGTTAACAGCCTCTTTATTGTGCTTTCAAGCCGGAGGATTCTCTCATTTGATGCAGATTGCCTACTAGTCCAGCTATAGTAAACGTAGATGATTGTGAATAGCATGTGTTCACAAATGAACTTAAGCTAAAAATCTTTCCACGATTGTCCCTACCACTTACTGCATCAAGATACGCCTGACTCTCATCACCAGTTTCAAAGTTTCGAGACTGTCATTCAATGCTTTCTTGTATTTTATCATTATAATTGTTTATGTTAATTAAGTGATAACTTTTTAAAAATTAATATTATAGATTTTACATACATGAACTTGTTTGCATTAGGTGTCAACGAAAGTAACATCATCATGTTTTTTGGTGTGAGTGTGCAAAAATAGTTGATGTGGCGTGCACTTCCTGCCCATAGACTTTTCTTGCATCATAATAAATTGTTATAAGTGAACTACAATTTACAAAAATTTTGGCAAAATTTTCTCTATTTTTGTGGTACTTACTCCCTGTTAGACAAAAAAATTTAACTCAACAACACAGTTATTAATGGCACTAGACATTTATAACATTATTATTCTCCATAATGCACATATATTTTTATTTTAAATTTCATACATCAAAGTACAAAAATCAGGATATAAGTGTAAAGTTTGGATACTTACCAGTTGAAGTGCATGCTCCTGGTGGGTCAAAGATCTTCTAGTGTGTATGGGTAGACTCTTTCCATCTGGTCCTCCATGTCTATTGGCAAAATTGCGCTTTGAAATGGATATTGTCTCGGGTAATGCCTAATACTACTGCCAACGACTTCATATTTTTTCAAATATATATGGTGATTGAACACTATTCTTGTGTATCGAAGCAAGAAAGTCTCTATAACATGTACGAGCTTGCCTCTCCCATACATTATAAATTACAATATCAAATTTTGGATCCCAAAAAAATTCTTTTTCAAAAAAACGAAAAACATACTATAAGTACTTATAAACGACAATATTTATCTAATTAATGTATAAACTTAGATAAAATAAAAAAGATTAAAGAATAAATTATGTTTACCTCAAACTCCTGATAATAAAAATTCTTTGTCGACCGAGAGACATTCTTCCATATATAACCCTCAAGATCTATCATCTCCTTGAAACTAAATGAGATATTTCTTGATCACGTTCCATATGGAACCATCCTAATATATAAATTATTTTAGATCATTTTCAGATTAAACCTATAATTTCAGTATAAACCTATGATGTTATCATGTATTACAAAATTTTTAGAATTTTACTTACAAATTGTTGACAATTGTGATGTGCATTCTTCCATGAACTCCCTTATCCCTAGGTTGGAGGTCGCCTCCTTTATCCACAACGTTTACCCTTGATATCTCTATCGGTATAGGGATGGTGGATGGTGTAGGGCTGGTGGATGGTGGATGGTGCACCAGGGCTGCTGGATGGTATAATAGCAAGTCCAGAAGGTGACATCTCATCTGGATGTATAGTAGCATCCGCAAAATGTGATCCTTCACCTAGAAATGCACTGACTTCTCTAAATCGTTGTAACCTGAACCTTGACCGCATCATATCTTGTTTTCTCTTTGGTGACATTCAAACTTGAAATTCACATTTTATTGAATTTTCTAGTAATAGAACAATATAAATTCAATATATAACAATATATTGTTGATGCAATAATAGATTTATTCATATAATATTCTATTAAAAACATAAATTAATTGCTATAAGCAGTTAATCGTAGATCAAAATCACCACCATCTTCTTTTTTCTGAAAAATTAGAATTAAACTTAGGTTCCTCTTCAGATCTCTCGCCTTCCTCATCATCTCCAGATGAAATTTCAACATATTTATTATTTGGATCGTTCAAAGGTTCATTCTCTTCATATGTTACATATGCATTTATTTCATAAACATCTTCCTGAAATGCTTCACTTTCAGTTATCTTATTTTCTCCTTTTTCATGTATTTCAAAAATACCTTTAGGTTTTACTTTGCAAACAGCTAACTAATATGATTTTTCTCATTATAAGCTGGGAAAAGGAACATAATACATATGGATAGTTTGCATCGCCAACGCGAAATGTTCAAACTTTCTAAATCTTCTTTGCTGGTTGATTTCAACTAGATTGTATCGATTATGCACTTTTATTCCAACATTAGAACTTGGATCAAACCATTCACACTTAAATATCACACTCCATTTTATTAGCCATGCTGGGTGCTTAATTTCAAATATCTCAATAATTTTACCATATTAATCCATCAATTCTTCTTGTATGCAAACCCTACTATTTACTATTTTAATGCAATGACCATGATATTTTGTATGAAATTTGTATCCATTAACAAAATACAACAGATACGATTTAACAGTTTGCAAAGGTCCTTTCGCAAGATCACATATGAACTTGTTCTCTATTGTATTTTCTGAAACCTACACAAAAAACAATTTATCATATTAAATAGTATAATGTCATCTAATCACTTTGATTTGATAATTCAACCATTTCAATTATTACAAGTGAAACTTACATATTTCTCGAACCATAGAGGAAAGTGCCTTTCAACTTCTTTATTAATATTATCCTATGTTGTTTCGGGCATTAGCTCGTGTAACCATTGCTAGTATAATTTAAAAGCATTATTATGTATTTTAGTTGTGAACAACAGTAACTTTGGAAACTCAAATAATCTATTTCAAAATCAACTTAAACTTATTGCCCGAAAGGTTGAACCTTTTGATAATTCAATAAAATGTAACCATGGGTACCCTTTATTTCTTCTGTTGTTAACATTCTTCTTATTGGTAGTTTATATGTTCGTCCTGGATATGTGAAAATGGATAAGTTACCATCAACATCACCCGTTTCTCCCCTGTCATCATTATGAGGAACTCTTCTTTCTTTTGTGTACACGTGCAACTTAAAATAATGTGAACAAAATATACTTTCTTCTCTACTAAATAAGCATTACATATCGAACCTTCAACTCTAGCCTTAGTTTTGGCGTTTTTCTTCAAGTGATGCAAATATCTACATTACAAATAGGGTCATTACAATTCTGTGATTAAAACATTCTATAACTTTTATTTAAATATTAATATAATTACCTCTCAAATGGATACATCCATTGATATTAAACCGAACTAGCAAGTTTAGCCTCACGTGCTAAATGTACAGGTAGATGCTCCATACAGTCAAAGAGGCATAGAGGGAAAATCCCTTCCAATTTACCGAAGATAATTGGAGTTTTTCTTTTTAGTTTTTCCATTTCATCTAACTTTATTTCAGATGATGTTAAGCTTTTGAAAAACAAACTTATTTTTGTTATAGCTTCTCAAACCTTATTTAATAGCAGCTCCTGAAATGCAATTCAAATTAGTCGTTGCATAAACACATGACAATCATGATTTTTCGTCCCAAATAATTTGTACTTTCTCATGTCCACACAACTTGCCAAGTTCGAAACATAACCATTAGGAAATTTTAGACTTTTCAACCATTTATAAAAAATTTCCTTTTGTTTTTTGTCCAAAGTGTAACATGCTTTTGGATATTTACCAGTTCGAAGATCTTTATCTAACTCATTCCTTCTACAAAAAAGTTTCAAATCAGCTCGTCATTTTGCATTGTCCTTTATCCTCCCTTCAATGTTCATTATAGTGTTGAACATATTGTCAAATATATATTTCTCAATATGCATCATATCTAGATTATGACGTTTCAAATTACTTTTCCAATATGGCAAATCCCAAAAGATACTTTGTTTTCTCCAACAAAAGTTTTTACTAATGCTTCTATTAACTTCTTTAGCTTCAAGTTTTATAACTTTCAGTAACCTTAATTCATCAATCTCTTGTAATATCTCTTCACCAGCTTTGTGAGGGGAAGGAGGTGTTTGTACTATCCTATCCTTAATTAAATTTTGTTTATTGTATCTAAATTGATGATCTAGAAGAAGAAATTTCTAGTGGTTGTCAAATCAAGATGTTTGGCTCTGTTAAGAAGATAAAAAGCACCAGAGTCATTGCTACAATAAGGACAAGCCAATTTTCCTGTTGTGCTCCATCCAAACAATATAGCATACGCAGGAAAATAACTAATAACCCACATCAAAGATGCTCTCAACAAAAAATTTTGTGTAATAGACATATCATATGTCTCCCCACCAAATTCCTAAAGATGATACAATTTAGAGACTAATGGTCATAAGAAAACATCAATTTTATACTTTAGATTCGTAGACGCTAGCACAATCACCATCACGAACATATATGTCTTATTCATACACATCCATAGAGGTAAATTATAATGAGTAATTATGATTGGCCATGATAAATATTTTTGGCTGGATTGACTAAAAGGTTGGAATTTGTCTGTCGACATTCCCAACCTAACATTGCAACTTTTAGGTATAAACTCAAAATGGGTGTTATTGAAATGTTTTTATTCTAGTGCATCCAATGGATGTCTCATTATTCCATCTTCTTGTTTATGTTCATTATTTCATCTCATTTGAGATGCAATAACATTAGAGGCATATAGTTTTTGATGTTTCGAAGTTAGCGAGAAATAATACATCTACTTCTAAGGTACTAATTTCTGTTTCATAGAACACTTTCTGGGTTTGAACCTAGATTGACCACAAAATTTGCACTATTGTAATTCCACATCATCTCTCTAAAATAACATAGATCCAAAATTGCAACAATCAATTTTTTTCAACTGGCAAACCAAAACCCTTAATAAGTTTCTTCTTATTATAGAAATTATCAACCATTTTATGATCAAGAGGCAATGATTCATTATACCAAGCAACAATTTTATCCAAACTTCGATCTAAAATATGCCCTTTAGACTTTATATTGAATATTCTAGCAATTGAAGATAATTGAGTCATGGTCTAACAATTTGGCCATAATTCTTGGTCAGTTGAATTTAACAAGTCAAAAAACTTTTTTACATGTAGGTTTGGTTATATTTGCCTGAAAGGTATAGCTGGCTGCATCATAAATCGTTTAGATGTAAGAATTTTCAATTGCCCCCGCATTATTTATTATAAATCCAATCCCACCTTTAAACTCATCCACATTTATTGACGAGTTTACTTTATTACCCCTTGAGGTGTTATAAATTAATGGCTCTCTATGTCGTGTTCACTCAAAATAATTTGCAACAAACCATTTTCTTAACAAATGGAGATTCACTTCATCAATAAGAGGAAAACGAACATGTTTGCACTTTTTACTTAGATATATGATCTTTGGACCATTCATATATGCAGGTTGAAAACATGCATAGTGAATAAAAGCTTTAACTCCCTTAACAAACTCAGGATTAATGAAATCATCGGGTGTTGGTCGTTTATACATCTAATATCTATCAACATTACTCATGTATGCAAAATTGTTATTTAAAAAGTGATTTCATAATTACTATCCTTCATTTCCCCTAATTTTAAAAAACATGTAATATTTACTTTACAGAACATCCCCTAAGTTTTTACAAGTATTTGACCATTTCTCCTCTAATTTGAAACCAACTTATCCCACCATATGAGTTCACAATCATAGAAACTGAACATATGTAAGTATCAATCAAATAAAACAATATGCCAACCAAACACTATAGTACGTGACATTGTTTACACTTGTGAATCAAGAAAGCAAGTTCTCGCTGTGATTTTTAGGCTCGTGGAATCTTTCACCAATAAGCCTTATGGGAGCTGTATCATGAGTTTCCAACCTATATATCATCCCGGGGGCTTATTATGCCTCAAATCATCCATAATTATACAAACTCATTCAACATGCAGTAAATGCTTATATAATTCATACATCTAGCCATCAATCATTCTAATAATATTCCAAAACAACAACATACCAAACCAAGATAACTATATTTACATTAATCACCAACAAGTTGATTTTAAACAAGCACTTTGGTACGCGGCATTGTTACAACATATGAATCGAGAAAGCAAGTTCTCGTTGAGACTCCTAGGCTCGTGAAATTTTTCACTGATAAGCCTCATGGGAGCTACATCATGGTTTTCAGCCTATATATCATCTTAGAGGTTTATTATGCAAAAATTGTCATGTCAATTATGTCAATTTCTTATGTTAATACTAAGTTTAAATTAATCACCTACAAGTTCAATTCTTTATGTTTCAATTTAAACAATGCTCACACATAACCATGTAATCTATTAAACTCGATCCTAAAATCTCATCAATCATTATTATAGGTAAAATTGCAAAAAACAACACAAAATTGATCATATTGTAGATATTACTTAGTTGAACGACTTACCTTGATAGACAGACAACAAACTATAAAGAAGACGAATGAGGTTGGACTATTATTGACGCCCTTTAACATAAAAGTAGCTTATATCTGCTTCATAAATAATGATAATGAGGTACTTTCAAGCTCCAACTATGATAGCAATGTATAAGTGAATTATGATTAACTAGATAAGAGAATAGAAGACATAAGCATGAAAAGGAAGAAATTATCTTCCAAAGTTAATGAAAATTAAAATTTCTAGATGAATGAAGACAATGAAGAAAGAGTTTTGTCTAAATTTATTAGAAGAAATGAAGATTCAGAAAGCATGATGGTAGCTCATATAATTCTAGTTATAAATATAAGATCAAGTATACTGATAAAAGTGTGTTTGACACGCCAAGACTATATTTTTTAAGGAACAATACATATATAGTAAAAAGCCTTTACCTAAGATAGTAAGTGAGCAAGGTACATCTTCATCTGGATATTCACATGCTAGGCTAAAAAGCAAGTTATATGCATTCATGTATAGTTCCCAACCTAGCCCTGAAACTCAATTATCATTAATGCAAGGCTCACACATATAATAGGTCACATGATACGTCATTTTTTTTGGCAACCTTAGATATATTGATAAAAAATTTGCTTCCTCGAAACAAAGAATGGTAAGAAAACTTTTAAAAATGTGAGTAAAAAAAAGAAACTAACAATCAAGGACCCAAGTTCATTTAGACACCCAAAACACAATGATTACATTATTTTATAGGTCTCTAAGAAAAAGAAAAAATGGTACAAATAGTGGATGCTCAAGGCATGTAATCAATGATGTATCTTAATTCATGACTTTTAGAGTCAAAGATAGAGGATTTTTCATATTTGGAGACAATGCAAAAGGGTAAAATATTTGACATTGGGGAAGTAAGGAATATCACAATACAATAGACAGTTTGCATTTAGTAGAATAATTAAAGTATAATTATTAAGTAGAAGTCAACTATGTGATAGAGACTATAAAGTTTATTTTGAAGGAAAATAATGCATTATTTCTAGAACCATTGAGAACATCATTACATTTTTATGTAAGAAAGAAGGCAATATTTATATAATTGATCTTAATGATCTCTCTATCTAAGTATGAAGTGTTTAATGTCTATAAGTTATGATTCTTATATTTGGCATAAAAGGCTTGGACATGTAAGCGTAGAACTAACTTAAACTTTAAACAACTCGTGAATGGACTTCCAAGAGTCAAGTTTGTAAAAAAAAGGAGGTAAGTGGCGCTTTCTAAATGAGCAAATAAATCAAGAGTTTATGCAAGGGGAAAAAGTCAGTAAACTTGATTAGACTTTTACAACTACTTCACATAGATTTGTTTGTCCATGCTAAAGTTTCAATTCAAGTGGAAAATGTTATGAAAATTTTATAGTACTATTTTAAGCTAAAAAAGATGAATGGTTTAAGGAATTTATTAAGTTTCACAAGAGATTTCAAAATGAAAAGGAACTCTCTATTGCTTACTTAAGGGTGATTATGGTACAAAATTTGACAATGAGAAGTTTGAGACTTTTTATAAAGAGAATGATATCTTTTAAATAAAAATTTAAAGTGATAGAACCCCTCCAAAAAAATGGAGTTGATAAAAGGAAAAATGGGACATTTCAAGACATAGATAGAACATAATAAATAAATTAATGACCTCCTAAAGTATTTTTTGATAGAAGTTGTAATAATTGCATGTCATATAGCCAATAGAGTCTTAGAAGATCAACTATGTATAAACTATCATATGAGTTTTAGTAATGGAAGAATCCAATGATTAGTTATTTCAAAGTGATTGGTTATAAGTATTATATTTTGAACATTAAAGAACTAAAAATTTTTATTTAAAATTGTGGATGGAAGAATTTTGTCTTAGTTATTATTTAATTAGTAGAGCATATAAAGTGTTTAATAGGAAAACTCCTTATTTTTGAATTATACGCATAGTGTTTTGATGAATCTAAACCTTTTGTCTATTAGAAAATTCTTGAAGAGGATGACAAATATGTAACTAAGGAATTGAAGAAATTAGCCCCTAAAGAGAACAAAAATGATCACCAAGGCACCTTGCAAGAGCTAGTAGTTGAATCAAGTTAAGGAGAAAAAAAAGGATGAGATGCATATACTAGATTAGAAATATAATAAGATCATCCTCTAAATTAAATGATAAATGATGTTTAACAAGAGGTAATTACCAAATCTTATTGTAGAAATATATCACTTATTGTTCTTATTTTTCAAATTGAACCTAGGACTATGGAAGAAACCCTTAGTGATAAAAGTTGGTTAATTACTATGAATCAAAAATTAAATCAATTTGGGAGAAGTGTAAACTATAAAAATACATTTTAAATATTTTTATTCAAGAAGAAGTTCATATATAAACGACTTGGTTTTGAAAATCATGATGCACCTAACCATATGTATAAATTGCCTAAAACATTATATATCTTAAAATAATCTTCTAGGAAAGCAAATGATTACCTCAAAACTAAAACTTAATAGTATAATTAAGTTTAGGTGAGACTTAAGAGATTAACAATACAAGGTCATAAACATAAACTCTTAAATAACGAGAGAGAAGTTGGGGCTAGTATGGGACAACGGTAACGGTTGTAACCAGTGACAACAATGCAAATGACAAGGAAGTGAAGAACAAAATTGGGGAAACTAATGAACCACTAAATGATTATAAAGTTGAAGAAACTTTAAGAGATTTTTCTTTAAAATCATTCTAAAGTTGCTTTGGATTATTACAACAGAAACTAATGAACCACTAAATGGTATAAAATCATTCTATAAACTAATGAAACACTAAAAGAAACATTCCACATTATATATGATGTTAGAGACTTCTTACAAAACTTTCGTCAAACACTTGATACCCTATTGAAATTCATCCATACTTTGTTTGAAAACTACTATCTTCTTCCATTATTCACCAACATAACCACATAACAACAAACATTAACCCATTAGCAACCCAAATAAACCCTTAAAACTCAATCCACAATAACATCAACACATTGGACATACAATGTTTTTCATACAAAAATTGAAGACAAAAAAATTAACCTAAGAGCAGAAAGTGGACAACTAACCTGGAAACAGAACAACCAAGATAATGGAAGTAGTTGGTGGAAGAACGAACGAAAATAAGTAGATTGAAGAAGACAACGTGTGCAGCAGAGGACCAACAGAGAAGAAGAGAAAAATGAAAATCAAAGATAAGGGGCTTCGGGTGTTTATTTTCTTCCCAGATGAAACGATGTCGTTTAACTTTAAATGTAAACAATGTCGTTTTCATTTACCAACGGACATTTCTTCCGTCGGTAAACTTTGACACTTATTCTTGTCGTCAACCATTGCCACCTATTTTTACAACGATTTTCACTATTCCGTCGCTAAATTCTGTTGGAAAAATTGAGTGAATAAATTCCCTCCACATTTATCAATGGAATTTTTTTCCGTCGCAATATACAAATTTCCCCAACAAGTTTACTAATGGAACTCAATATTCATCTCTAATTTACTACGAAATTTGGTTCAATGCTAATTTGTAATTTTCTTGTAGTATAGCCACTAACTTCACTGAGATGATAGAAAATATAGTCTAAGATGAAATTCATTAATTTTTCATATCATTGAATCTCTTTCTCATTATTTTAGAAAGTGTTTCACCTTCTTCCACTGTATTTAGGTAGTGCTCTCATTTTTTATTATCTTACTTTCCCTATGTTCTTATCATATATTGCTACATCACTATCTATTGAATGATCAAGTGCCTAAATGAACCTTCAATTTAGTCGTCTTGAGCCATTTGAGTTTATGGTCCATCCAAACACACTCATAGTGTAAGCACATTACTCCATAACTAAGTTAACTAATAATTTGAGCCACGTGTATAAGAAACCTCAAATACATTCATACATTGGAACTTTCTTATAGAAAATAAGTGTTTCTCCATACCCTCAGACTTTACATAGCTTAATTGTATTAATAATCTTTGTTCTCACATTCGAATCTCACCCATTTGAATGCTTTTGTTAAAAACACTAACATATGTCAACTCTCACCTACTCTCTAAACTTCTCAAGCATCGTCCATATATTCCATATACTCATTAAACTTCACCTTGTTACTCGTTGATATGACATCTCATGCCAAAATGTTTAAGCATTAGACAAGACTTGTTAACATTTGCTCAATTTCACCAATTGAGGTTAGAGTTCTCACATACCAACCCACTATAATAATCCAATGTCCTTATTGAAATAATCCATAGATACTCGTCCTCAAGTAGTTCTTTGGAAGATTATTTAGCTGAGTTTTGAAGACAAGAGCAAATCTTCTTCTTCATAGGCACATCTTTCATATAGTATTTTCTTACTTTATCATGCTTATTTTTGCTTAGGTGTTACTTCTTAAAGCTCATTGTGCCCAATATAATATAACGATTGAAGTAGGCTTCTTTTGTCGTGCCCAATATAGTATAACGATTGAAGTAGGCGTCTTCTGTCGAGCATCACCCTTCTTTCCTTAATTCTTCATGATAATAAAATTGATATGCTCATCTTACATTTTACTTTTTGATTATTTACGAGAAAAGGGTAACCTTTTATAAATGAAGTAAGCAATATCTTATTTTGGCAGCTTTTCTGACTTATATTAATAATACTCTAATATCTTATCTTTGAATTTCTTTGACCTATTTAGAGTATCTTACTTATTTTTGCCTTCTCTATTGATTTTAACTAGTGGTAGTAGCTTGACATTTACTAAGATATCTGTGGCCACCATTATGGTGGAAAGGTCGTCCTTCACATTTTGTCTTCGAAGCTCCATTTTTTTTCTTTTTTTGTAAGTCACTTATAAAGTTGAACAACTTGTCCTCATCTAAAATGTTTTCCAAGTTCAACATTAAGGATATGAATTTCTTCATAGTCCTTCTTCATTGGGTCATCTGTCCTTAGTTATTTCAAAACTTCCCTTAAGAGTCATAAGTATTGTTGAGGATAAATTGATCCATAAGTTCAATTTTCATTTTTTTTCTTAAGTGTTGATAGGGAGTTTGCCCACATTATTGTTGAAGGAAGTTTGCATCATCCATCACAACTTAGCATCATCCAATATGTACATAGCTTTTATGGATGCCTTTTTTGAGGTGGAAATCTTTCCCACAAAAAGGTATTGCTTTATATCTCATAAGAAAATTTTAACTTCCTTGGAACTTTGCCTGCCATAAAAAACATATGGGTCTTATATTTTACCAAAGTGCTCTCCCATCGAACTCCAATTTCATACCTAGTTATAGCATGCTTGAGTACTAACAAGTCATAAATCATCTATTCATGAGTTTTTAATTGTTTTCAAGTTTTTTATAGCTCCTACACTAAATATTTGAAGTATTATTATAATTAAATTGTAATCACCTCTAATTTTGCTGACACTAGCTATTTGTTACTAATAGTAGGAACTCCTCACTGAATTTTGATACCAACTATTATGATTACTTTTCTCGATGTAATGAAATAAAAGCAAGTTTTGAAAGCCCTCATGTGATAAAGCTTAGTTTGTTAATGATTAACCTTTTCTTCACCATTCTTCAAGTAACTTCCATATAAGCTTCTAAACATCTCATACACTCTTGTTTAAGTGCTTCACTCGCTTATAAGACATAAGTGTTTAGCATAATTCAAACAAAAAGAGAATAAGTTTAAGATATGGTAAAGACAATTTATTATCATTATTTACAAAGACAATTCAAAAGAAACTAGAAAAACTTTCACCTTAAATCTTTTTACAAAAAATACTCAAAGAACTTCTTGTTTAAAACTCTTTATAATAATACTTTCATAAGTCTCTTAAACTTTATCTAAGAAAATGATTTAAATGAATTACATATTGAAATAGATAACATATAATGCCTTTATATATGTTTATAAGAACCTAGTGTCTAAGGAAGTACAGGCCATTAATTTCACTAATCTACTTAGTGGAAAGTTAAACCTTTTTAGCCATGAACTTTATTATGATGATGGAGAATATAGTATGGGATAAAACCCAACACTTTGCCATATTGTCGTCCCATTTTTCTACTACTTTATGAAGTGATCTCACTTCTCCTATCATATTTAGTTGCTTCCACTTCTTTAAGCCACCTTCTTTATGTTCTTATTATATATTGTCATATTATTGCTTCTTGAATAACCAAGTACTTAACGAACCTACGTTTAAGTTATCTTTGGTGATTTTAGTGCATGTCTATCTAAGAACTCCCATGATACAATTACAGTTTTCTATGACCATGTTAACTAAAGAATCGAGCCAAATGTATAAGAAATCTAACCAATTTTTATACCTTCAGACATCCTCGTTGAAGTTAAGTGGCTTCGAACTCCCTCAGACTTAGTACAACTTAAATGTATTAATCATTTTTGTTCTCACAACAAAATATCACCACTTATTGAAAAATTTTGTTAACGTGCATAAACCTATGCTAACTCTCACTTACCTTAGAGATTTTTTCAAAATCATAAATATTTATTTTTATTCACTGTTGCTTTAAAATAATGGATTCAAGAGGACAACATTAGTCAATTAATTTGGATCACCTTAAGTCTGGTCTATTAAAGGATTCATTAGTAAACATAAATTTTCATATACTAAAAAAGAATAACTTAAAAAGGAAGTTTTGATAAACATGATTTCCTATTTATATAGGAATTATGTTTGAACTTAATTCAACTTTTCTCTAAAAGGTAATTTCCCTTTATTCTAAAATATTGTTTGAATTAATTTAAAATTCTTTCTAATTAGAAATTTCTCATAGTTCTTAAGAGTGACATTTTAATCTAGTCTATAAATTTTATGGAAATTAAAAATTATAATGATATTGATTCTCTTATATCTAAATATATTTAATTAAAGTGATTAGAAGAGTAAATAGTATTTTTAAAACAATTAAGTCATACTTCAATTGAAAAACAATTTGTCTTAATTTATAAAATGGTGGATGTGTAGGAAATATGCTAATTCATATAAAAATGAACATACTTGTAATTGGAGTGACCAGAAGTTCTTAATTTTATAATTTTAAGATTGAAATATATAAATATCTTAGTTGTTTTTAAATTCTATGGTGAGAAAAATATCGTCTAACATTGTAAGATCCATGAAGAAACGGATTCAAATAAGAAAAATAGATCCTTAGCTAAGCTCTCGCTTCTCTCTCAACTGAGCTTGCACCACCAGCATGTTCAATCCCTGACCTTTCTCCTCCGATCATCCTTGCTATTTTCCCCTTTTTCCTCTTCACCAACTCATCGTTACCTGCCCTTTCCTATCCTCTCGCCTACTTCTAGTTGCTGCAAGGGGCATTCCTGTTCATTCCTCTCTTATTCTCTTTTCCCACCTATCACCCTTTTCGTTTTTTTTCCTTTTGCTTATCAAGTTTTTTTTATTGCACCCTGCCTCCATCACTTTTCTGGCAGGATGTCAACCAGACATCCTCTCAATCCCTCAAGACTTTCCTCCTTTAC